>MU224947.1:2611964-2655701 GCA_018584345.1 Thuja plicata
GCTGTTCTCCAATTCTTGACTGAGTACGGCAGATGTAGATGGATTAAACTTTAGATGTATGTTGTATTCGAAATGTTATTATTATGCATTCGGTTGGAAAACTCATATTAATGTGTGGATAACAATCTTGTTTTGTGAATTCGTTGTTTTGGAGTTTAATGTTTTTTTGGTGTCGGGTGTCTATGAAGGAAGATTGATATATATATTGAAACGGGTTTCCAAGAACCGTTACTTTGTCTATATTGATATTGGGAATCCATTAATACCACATAAAAGCCGAGAGACAAATTTGTTGCTGTTGTGATCGTAGGAGACACACGAAGGGGGATATTTGTTAGTTTATTGAATCATCTTTGTGAATGCTCTGTTTTGATTGAACCCGCAATATCAAGCTTTCTTGTTTATGGAATCGAGTTTTGTTTAATGTTTCATTGAAGTCGGTGTTGGCAGTCCCGATTACAGGAGAACCGAGATCATTTGCAAATCAGTTGTTGAAGAGAATAAAACCAAGGACTATCATTAGTCAAGATTATTTTCTCTTATGCTCGATACTTGGAATAAAGGAAGGTAGCAGGCCCGTGCTTCAATAAACCGAGAGACCCATAACAGTCATCGCAGATTGAAGGGAAGTGTTGATAATGTATGCAGATTTGTCTCTGATCGATTAGCTCTGCATCACAAAAACCATATGACACGAGGAAATTGACATTGCGTCACAAGATCCTCAAATTCTCTAAAATCTTGGATGCACTCTTGTTAGTTGACTCTGATAGATACTTTTTGTTGCTAGCATAGAATGGAGGCAAACTTCCCACCGATTTTGATGTATTTGTTGTGAAAGAACCTACACCTAACATAATGCCCCAAAACATACGATCTACATGCATTTCACCTCCACCAAATAACCCCATGTCTTAAAAACTATACATGATTGTCTTTGACAACTACTTTACATGACACGGCCCACACAAACATTAATTTCTACATCACCCACATATGGTTTACAATTCACCAACCCACTCTTTAATGCACCACCTCTTGATTCAAATGACGCGAACCGCAACAATATGAACCCAAGCTACGCCAATCCAAATTCAAATCATAACATGAGTCACAACAATCCGACTCCACCTTATCAAAACCAACAATATAGCATACCACCTCACATATCCCAAACAAACACCAATAACCCTCCACAACAAAACAACACCAACACCATGTCACAAATACAAACCTCACAACCACTTGGGTAACACATTGACAAACACTCAACAATCAAACACTTAGGTGGCCACACCCAACCAAAATTTCAACTAACTATATATTCCACCACAACAAAACACCATACCTAAAAACACATATATCCCAAACCCTCATAATACACATCATACACACTTTTCCGAACACAACATGTCCACCTATCCACTAACTACATACATACCTCCTAACCAATGTTTTCATCCAACTTGAACAACCAACACATGACTCACCCGTACACATTTACCCAAAAATTGTAGCCCGTCAACCAAAACATAGACATACAATTGACCCCCAACCTACCACAACACGAACCCCTTCATAAATCCAAACCAACACCCAACTTTCCATGCCCATTAAAACAACGTTCACATTTCACCACCACCAATAGAGATCCTAGTGCAACAAATTCAAATTTTATAGCAATAGATGATGAACATGTAGGTTAATAGATCCAAAGAGACATGCACAATGGATAACATTTATCCTTACTTATTTTACATATAATTGGATGTCACTTTTCCTACATCACTTTGAAATACCTAAATTTGACAAATACAAGGTGAATGGAGATCCCATGGATCACATCATAGAATTTTACATTGTTTTCTTGAGGTAGCATATAATGAGACATATCTCATTTGCTTCTTTCTACACAGTTTGGGAGGGAAAGAGCTATGAAATGTTTTTCTAACCTACCTCATGGTATATAGACATGTAACGAATTGGCAAAAAAACTCATTGCACATTTCTACAACATTGAACATGAGGTATTAATAATAAACTTTTGTAACACCAAATAGAAAAATAGAGAATCATTTGCCTCATTCTTGCAAAGATGGGGCAATCTTGCAAGCAAATGTTCATGCCATGTACCAAGAAACAATTGGTGTAAAGTTTCATTCAAAACTCAAATGAAAAGATGATGTTTCATTTCCAAGTCTAGTGCTTGAGCACATTTGACGAGACTATTGAGAAGAGTATCTCCATTTAGAAGGCCCTAATCATAAAAGGACTTGTAAAGATTTACAAAGAGACCAACAACAATTACCCTATTACATCAATGCTAAATCCAATTTTTGGTCACAAAACAAGAATGTTACAAATGATGGTGTTATGATGTTAAGTGGTCAACAAGGCTCAACCTATCATTAGCCTTAAAGGACCTTCAATCCCAAATATGAAAATGACAAATTACTCGCATAATAATGACAAAGCAGCAAACATGACCAAATTAGTTCACAGTGTAGTCCTCTTAGGACTAGCAACAATGAATCAAGATGAAAATGCATGGCCTTAGGGGCACCCATTCAATCTACTTTGAAGAAGCTAATCTAGTCCAACACTATCACACTTCCAAAAGTAAAGCATTATGTACTAGTGCACTTCAAATCATCTCGGTGGAACGATATGTAATTCTATGAATACCACAACACTAAGGGATATAAGACCTATGCTTGTTATAAACTCAAGAACATTACCCAAGATATTATAGACGAGTGGGATATAGTGTTTGAATCTCCATTAGATCCTCAAACATAGATGATACAATTTTCAAAGATATGCTGCAAAATCATGGAAAAGGTAAAGCCTCCAATTTAGGAACCAATCATGACAAAAATTACACTAAGGTTGCCTATGAATATACGACCAATCACATCCAAAAAGCTGACAAATGTTGAGCAACCGTTACCATTAATAAATAAAATCTTGATATTTTTGTCACAATGTGTCAATCCAAAGTGACCATGTAAGGGGCCACTTCAAGGTCAGAGCCTACGTACGAGCCAATACAATCTCTTAAAGCACTTAAGAAAAACACCTATCCAAATATCCATCCTTGTGATGTGCATATCTGCAAAACGCAAGGTAGTCTTAGACAAAGTTTTACAAGAGTCTTTTGTTCCTACGGACATAAACACAGACTAGTCTCAGGCCATAGTTGAACATCTTGTTATCACACACCATGTTACACTTACTGAGTAGGTTGTGCCTTCACACAAAGCATACCACAATGAACTTGTTGAACTCAAAGTCTTTGTTCAGAAATACAAAATTAGATGGAGGAGCAAGCCTCAATATTTGTAACTTAAAATTGGGTAAAAATTTGGGATTCTTCGAGGGATACATAAATACGTCAAAGAGAATTATAAACAAAGCATACGATGATGTAGAGTGCCATCCAAGGGTGTCTTAACACTTTTCATCATAGTGAGACCTATAGCTCAAGACACACTATGCCAAGTCTTGGACCTTGGTCTTAGGTACAATCTTCTCCTTGGCCTACCATGGATTCATGCCATGAAAATCATTCCCTCCATGTAGTGCCTCTCTCGTTTTCTTTATGCATGACATCCTGATGGATGTGGCTTTGACCCTTCATGCTTGTATTGTGTGATCATGTTGGACCTGTGTGAGGCTTTTACCTTTGGGGTGGTTTGATTTATGTCATTGCATCAACAAGTTGTTTATGCCTTATACCTAGTTGTGAGAACCCTTGTGTTGTGTCTGATTGTATACCTAATTTGTGATGCCTTTCTTTGGCTTTTAGATGCTTATTGTTGCTCCTATGTGATTTGTAGAGATAGTCTTGTGATGCAGTGACTATTCTCGTGTTATGGTTTTATATTGGTATTGTGAGATGCACCCAGTACAGTTGATTCTTGTGTCTATTATGAGATTGTTGATGTGGTTATGATTGGTATCTGCCTTGTTTGGCTTTTGATGTAATTTGATGGTGTCACTAAGGTTTGTGTTAGTGGCTACTAGATTTTGATTGTACCACGATGATATTCCATGAGTACCCATGTGATGTGATCAGTGGTTGCACTGTGTGATGCATTTGATTACTGCACCTTATTTCAGTTACTACAATATTGTTAATTCATATGATCTTAGATTATGTTGTTATTAGTGTTTTGATCATATATGCACGATGATGCTTTGAGATAATATGTTATGATGTTTATCATGGATATCTGTATATTGTACCTTTATGCAGTTGGATATTTCAGCTATATGAATATGCTCATATGTCGTAAAAGATTATTTAAATGCTTTAGATTTAAATGCAATGGCAATTTAATGATATGATGTTTACTACTTTACCACACAATTGCTATGCATTTTTCCCTTTGTGCCGATATGAAGTGAGATGGAGTCATAGTCACTCATTCGTGAGATCTACATGATGTACCGCTCTCCTTCACTATTGATTATCATGCATTATATGTGCTTTGTCTATTTATATATTGAGTAGCTGCACTTGATGTTTGCATGTTTCAATGAACACGTGTCAGGCACATTCATCTTGAACTATAGGATTTGAGTGTGTTCCTATGTCCTCGACAATGATACATGCAATAGTAGCTTTGGCCTTGCATACTAAGCCAATGTCATCACTGTATGGACCATGTATCTATATTATTATGTTATTCTCTCCGGTACATGTTGGTAAATCTAGATTCATTATGCATTGGTGTTAGACCCGTGAGGGTGTATGCGCATTTGGAACTTCTCGCAGTTGTCGTGGATGATTTAATTAAAGTGTTGATTTTAATGTATTTTGGGTATTTTAATATTTATTTTAATTACTAGCTAATTTTCCGTAGTTAGATTCCAAATATCTAGGATCGATTTATTTAATTTGGGAAAAGGTCAAGTAGTTTATTTAATTATTTAAATACTCTATTCGAAAGTCATTTTAGAAAAGTGACTTTATATTGTGGGAAAAAGTTCATTTTCTATACTTCATGCTTTTGAAAATGGGAATTTTCTCCAAAATGTCTTATGGAGAAATTCAAATGTTATTTGTTGGGAGTGACTAGGTCCTCGGATTTTTTTGTGTAGCGACTCGTTGGATTTGTGCTGTGAATCTACAACTTCCTGTAGAGCCATTTGTGTTTTTGTGGAGTCCCCATTATTTACTCTCATTTCTTGGTTTCGACTAATTGTGTGAGATATGACTTCCTACTGTTTTTAATTTACTTATTTTTATTGCACAAGATTGCTTGTAATAGATTTGTGGGTTAAGAATTGACATTCCCTCACATTTGTGTTGATTTTATCCACCCAGTTGGACGGGCGTGAGTATTTCTTGGTTGTTGTCATGTGGTTTTGAGATTTTAACGTAGTTATGTTGTGCTTTCGGATTTATGTGAAGTGCCCGGAAATGGTATTTTATTGTAGATTTGTGATGTTGGGTGGATTTGGACCAATGTGTTTTAATTTCGTGGCCTTTTTTGAAGTTTGATGTTTGGGCATTTTTTAGCTCGCCTTGTTTTGTGTCATCCAAAACCTGTTTGCTGCCATGTTTGGCATGATTGAATTATGGGATGTTGTAGTACTCCAACTTTGTAGTAGGATTGTCAAAACTAAATGTATTGAGGTCATTCTGGTTAATCACTATCGCAATCCAAATATGGCCATTTCATTCAAAAATGCTCATTTTTGTATCTTGTCGGATTTTGCCAGAATTTGGTTATTTTATTTCTTTTGGGCATTTTGGGCCTTCCTTGTGTTCTAATGAGATGATTGATAGATTCCACAAGAATCTGTTCTCTTGGCAAAGTGACCAATTGAGTAGCTGGTTATTTGACTTGGTCTTGCATTTACTTGATTTCTTACCTTGAGCAATTTGGGAGTTGAGATATCCTCCAGTCATTTTCTTATTGTTGTTTCTTTTACATTATGATGGCATGTTCCATACTGGAGTTGAGATCACATGTGATATGTGGATATAGGGTGTTTGAGACGCCATCCAGGCATGTAGTTGAGCTATGCTCCTATGCTGAGGTCCGACTGACCCGTGCTCTTGGCTTGAGACCAATGGAGCTTACCATGTTTCTCAGGGACTTCTAACTTTGAGTTTCTTTCCTTGCATTTTTATTGTTTTTCTTTGTGCCTCGTTGTAGAACGAGATGAGACTAGTGTCTGGGTAGTGGGATGGAGTGGCTCTCCAAGGCGGGCTAGGACACAAAGTTGTCCCAGGGTAACCCTTGGTAGAGATCTTAATAAAAGTGATAACCTTAAAAATAAATGGGAAAAACATACACTAGTACATTTGAGCCTAATTTTAGACCAACATTTCCGACCAAGCATTCAAATGGTTTTGCTTGGTCGGTTGATAGAAGGAAAAATATGATTTTTTAATCCATTCCCATGTTGGTTGGAATTACAACAACCATGACATTGTCGAAATTATGACCAACATAGGCATATAACTTGAAAAAAAAATGGGCATTTTCATTATATTTCATTTTGATATTGCGCAAAGCTGAAGGAGGCCGGAAGGAGGGCATCTCTCGACATGCAAACAGATTATTGGCGAGGAAATCTTCTTCCTGAAACTCGATGAGTAATATTCCCCTCACAACTTGTTTCTATTTTCCTCTCAAATGCCATGGATTTGGTTCAGTCATTGTTTATGCTTTAGACGATTGCAAATAGGGTTGTAGAATTCAATTTCTTGCAAGATAATAAGCTTTTACATGTTAAACAAGATGATTTATGGAAAGGCCAAGCACACATAGGGGGATTTTTCCCGCACCATTTCCTACTTAATGGTATTGTCTATGTCTGTATTTATGATAATATTAAGAATTCATTGGAAATCCAAAGCCCTCAATATGTCAATCATGGAATCACAAGGCATCGTGAAGTGTTGGTGGACGACCTTGTTGAGAGAATTAAGCTGAAATTCAAGGCCCTCCTTGTCCTTATGGACCATGATGATTTCGACCATATCCTTCCTCATAGTTCTTCACCTCACCACAACCAACCAAGGTTCCAAGACCTAAATGTCCCACCTTATTGTGATGTGGCCATAGACTTTGTGGGGGACAATCTTAATTCATCTCGCAGGCTAGAGGCTGCTGAGAATGAAGATGAAGACACAAGGGCTCGTGAAGTATTCAACCACAGTCGAATTGGAATGGTCATAGACCAAAACATTGGCATCTTTCACCACGACAGAGAATTAGGTGACAATGTTGATATAATGGAAGAGCAACACTGTGTGTTCCTCATTTTTTTGCTAAATAGTATCATGTTTTTAGTCTTTTTTGGACAAAGTACATAAATTTGTACATGCAACTCTGTTTTCCCAAAGGTGTATGGTCTGATTTGTTCAGTCAAAGTAGTTTGGGTTTGGGCAGGTTAACAACTGTAAATGGGTAGTGAGTGTTCAGGCACAAGGTGCCAGTTTTTGTAAAAGTTTGCGAAGATGCACGGGTATGTTAAGGTTCAAATATGCTAATGTAGTGTTGGAATTAGACACAAGGTGTCCTATTTGATAGTCATATGTTGTCTCGGCCCGTGGTTTATGGCATGGAATTCCCTTTTGATTATGCACAATGGAAGAAACTTCAAACTTCCCTATGGATGATGTACCAAAATATTAGAATTAATATAAATATATTCAAGGCTTCTAGTCTTTTTTGCTTTAAAGAAAAACTAATGAAGGTATGAATGTATTTGATGATCTCATTGATTGAGCATATAGCTACCCTGATACCAATTTGCGAATTTGGTAAAGATAATGATAAAGAGATAGATGTTATTATAAGTTATGTTTAGGAAGGTGAATCAAAAATTTTGTTGTGTGATGTTGATTATGGTTAAGGACATAGTGTATTGCAAGTTATGAAGTATTAATTATTGTGCATTTAGGAAAAGGTTGTTCAAACCTAAAAATATTTTGATAGCACACACAAGTTCATTGAGTACCTACTTTGCATAGCTCAATGGGAAGAGAGATAGAATGGCTCATGGTTGGAGCCACTATATCATATCTACAAACTAGCAAACATGCTTTAGAAGTTATCATATTAGATTGCCTACATTTTCTTTTAGATAGAGACCACATCATCAAGTTTGCAAAGAATACTTATAGAGAATCCACAAAAAAAGGAGAAAGGAGTTGATTAACTTGACCTTGAGTTAAGTTTAGCTCACTTTACACAAACTAGGAAATTAGTTACCTATTGTAATCACATTTAAGGAACAAGAATATGATACATGAACTATGGAGGTTGAACAAGTGATTGAAGGAATTAATAAGCTCAAAAGTGATGAAGAATTACTTAGTGACTACATTAGCTCTACTATCACAAAGATTTGATATGATGATAGCATTTGGAAAGAGCATCATAAGTGTGATTTTGTTAGTTTTGATAAGTAAATTTTGTGTGATGATACATCTTTCATTTTTCATGCAAATTTATCTTTTCATAATTTTATTTGTGGGACACCATTTGATATTGAATCCAATTGATTGTTTAAAATTTCCAATGGACCAATTCAATGAGTTCACATCGACACATTGTGAGGCTTTCTCATCATTTATCTTTCTACCCACATACAATCTATTTGACAATGTTTTTGATGAAACATAAGAATCGGGTGGAGGGATGATATAGATCAATATATTATGAGGTGCTCTCTTCTATAGAAGACTCTAAATCTTACAAGTCTCCAATTTTGTTTTATATGATAGATATTATTTTTGAGATATTGGATAAAGAAAGAAAGACTGGGCACATGGGTATTCTAGTTGTAATAAGAGTGGCACAATAGAAGCCCTTAGTTATTGGAAATGGTAGACTCCAAATTCAACTTTGGGATCTAGGGATTTTTGTGGTGGGTGGATTATTTCATAGAGTAACAAAGATCGATAGAGTTGTTGGGTTTAGTTATATCATAATGGTGCAACAAGGTTATGTGAAGCATTCTTTAGAGTAGTTTAAGATCCTAGTATTGGCATATACGTTTAGTTTTCTTGGAGATGAGAAATATTTGGGAAGGGGTGACTATAATGTCCCCTTTTTTTTTAATAATATTAGCAATCTCTGGGAAGAAATGACTATAATGTCCCCATTTTTTTGAATAGTTAATTTATTGATGATTGTTAATCTATTTTTTGAATATATAATTTATTGATGATTGTTAGCATATTAATTATCATTTAGCTTGCATAATTAATTATCACTTTACTTGCATATTTATTTTATATCACTCTCATTTAGTGTGCATATTAATTAGTTGCATATTTATCAAGTTACTATTGCCTTTCACTTTTACATATCCATCTCATTTTAGTTAACATATTTCATCTCATTTTTGCATATCTATCACTTAGCTTGCATATTAATTTCATATTAATTAGTCTGCATTTCCATTTAATTTAATTTAATTTAATTTGCATATCAAATCCATTTAGTTTGTACATTAAATGCATATCGATATCAGCATGATTCATACACTTAACTTTAGCATATTAATGTCATTTAATTGCATATTCATTTAGTTTTCATAGTCCTTACATCTTAAATTCATAGTAATACCATTTCATTATCAATATTATGTAGTTTTCATATTGACTTCGTGTAGTTTGCATATTAACCCCACATCATTATTAAATGTGTTATATCATTGTCAATTTCCATATCACAAATTGTATCACATTTTAGTCTCTCACATTAATGATAGCACATTTCATCATTCATAACATATCATTTTAGTAATCATCTCATTTAGTTTCATATCATCTAGATGCATGATAACTGCATATTTTTTTTATAATATTAACCACCTCATTCACATAAATAAGTCATCTTGCACATTTCATAATTGATCTACATACATCACAATCATCCTATAAATGCATCCATATCATATCAACGTATCATGTCATCATAAGCATGCAAACATTGCATAATCATTAGCATCCATCATAGTCATCACACAGACAAACATTCATCTCATATGCATACATCACCTCCTCATAAACATATAAAAGAAATCAAAGTCCATCTGAACCTGCAAAATCATGTCAATGCATAATTAGTTGTGCAAATCACATCATGTATCAAACGTCAGTCACATCACATATGCATATATAATCATCTAATGTAATAAAAACACCACATACTGCATCAAAAATTTTTCAGTATGACCATCATATATCAATGCATCCATACATTTGTGCTCCTAGTAAAGCTACATATCTACCTACTAGATCTCCTATGAGAGTTGTCTGATCTCCGTAGGGGTACATACTAAACCCTCCTCTCCATTGGTAATATTGCATAATAGGCATCCTTATAGAAATCAAACCACTCTGAGACCTCCTTCAGCTCTCACACTACCTTCCCATCCCCTCCTCCACTAGCCCTCTCCTCACTCCTAATGTGTGCCTGCTCTAAGGCATTCTAAGTGGCTTTCAAATCATGGATCTTTGCAATAACCATAGTCAACTCTACCCTATGATATATCTGTCTCTCTCCATAGGGAATCTCTCTCACCACACTATATCCATCCTGTATTAGCCTCCCTAACTTTCCCTGCAAGCGATCCCTCTCATCGTGTAAGGTGTCACTTTGCTGGTGGAGATCATATATCTCAGTACGTGTAGCTGATCCATCCCTACACTTGTAGTAGTGTGGTGGAACCAATGTTGTTCCCTCGATGAAAAAATCCATGATAGTAAATCACACATTAAAAATTTCATTCATATCACAGTGTACCCCTTAAGAACCATTAGAGAACAATTGCTCTACCATTCATAATGATGTGTCAATGTAAATAGATCAAATTTAGACAAGCCATATACACATAATTTTCACACTTGGAGTGGATTGATATGCAAACATATCAATTAATGAGAGTAATTATAATGTAGTTAGCAATGAACAAGTTACGTAAGAGGGACATTGAAATTGTTTTCTTTAATTTACAGTTTAATCTAGGAATAATGACTTACAGTGTGGTTGTATTGGCATCACTATTGGTCTCAGAAAAATATTTTCAACGGGCTTTTCACTGTATACCAAGAGTATGTAAGTTAGTACCAGCATGTTTCATTTCATTTGTGCATGCCATCCAATGTTGGTATTTCCATCATTAAATCATGTTATGATTGAAATTAGGAATAGTATTCAATTCTTTTCACCCTAAAATTTTTTGGATTGTTTTTGTTATTCATCATGAACTTGGGAAATCACCGAGCCTATACAACAAGGCAAATTCTTGTGGCCTTCATTACATTGTCTAAGCCACAATATTACACTTGCATGGAAACCATCTAAAAGTTTAGTATTGGGGTAAAGATGTCTTATATGTTTTTGATTAGGAAAGCAAGGATTTTGAAAGAGCCTCGATCCCTTGTATAAGGATAAAGCATTAAGCCCAACAAAATACCAAACAACAGCTACATAACAACAAGAAGACTACTAGAACCAAGGAAAAACAAAACCATCCAGAAGCCCATCCCAAAGTCAGGGTGACTCCCACCCAAAGTCAAGGTGAAGACATCTTATATGTTAAAAAAAATTAATTGCTATCTTTTCACTTTTTGCTTCTAGTGATCTAAAGCTTAATAGTTCCAAATTTCAGGACTGAACAAAACTTCTTGCAAAATCTTGACATGACATTATAAAACTTCTAGAGAATGTAGATTTTGTCAAACTTTTTGTGAGTCATAATATAGATGTGTACATGATTTCTCAAATTGTTGTGTATGGTTACATGCTTTCAAGGGAGCATATAGTAAATTACATAGAATTGCGTAATTTTTTGTTTGTTTAATGGCTCTTAATATACTATATGTTTTGACAGAAAATTTAATAATTTAATACTATTTTCTCATTTCATATTTGTTGATTTCCAGTGTATTTCTTCTCTTCTCAAATTATGTGTAGGTTTGCAAATTTTTTCCTATCAAATAAAATTTTAAACTCAAATTTTCTCTTTTTGTATGTGCTACAGGGATATCAGGAGTAGGTTTTTCTATTCCATCTGACATAGTCCTTAAAATTATACCTCAGTTGATCCAATCTGGAAAGGTAAGCATTTATACTTTATGCATTTCCATGAGCCATGGTTTTAATTTAAATAGATTACTAAGATAAATACACTAGTTTTGAAGAGGGATATTGAGAGAAACATTATTGCATGTCTTAAAGATTTACTTGCCTCTTTAAAAATGATGTTTGTTCATATTTAAGGAGGTAAAAGAAGAAAATATATTCATCACGTATTATAGATGATGGTAACGATAAATGTGGATTTTATTGAAAACTAAAAAAGCAATCTCATGAATTGACCAAACCACGCTCATGTAAGAGCTGGTTTCTTTTAAAAAAATGTTGAATCCAACATTATTATAGAATAATTACAAGTAACATTGCTGCATAAGTGGTTGGTGTCCTTTCAACAATTTTTATATTAATAAAAATACCAATATTGTCATTTGCAGATTTAAGTGATTAAATGACATGTTCTCTCCAGTGTTCATCAGGGACGTGTTTCCAAGATCTAGACACCCATCCCATCTCCCTATTTTTAATGCGACTGTGGTTATTACCTTAAAAGGGGGTGTAGCATATAAAATGTAAGATATAAAATGTAAATATGTGATGTGGGGGTGTAAGATGTAAAATGGATGGGGGTTGATGTATTGTTATGTGTAAGAAAGATAAGATGTTCCTTTTAACCTCAAATACACAAGGGAAGGATCCAAATTGATTAACCCCAAAGGATTAAGGATCAATGCATAAATGAATCAATCGATTGGAAATGAGAATAAAGAGGAAGACCTTAAATTCCATTTTATAGAAGAGAATGTGTGATAGATTTAAGAAGATTAAAAACTTTAATTGAAATGAATCGAAGAAAAGTACTAACCTCAAAATGCTACAGATCTGAAGAATGTTGTTTTTGGGTGTCTCCACCAAGTTTCTAAAAAATCTGCAACTAGATCTAGTACAGAAACACAGAGATGAACAAAACCCATAAATATTTTTCCGATCTAGCTCAGTTCCAATTTTGACCCAAAAGTGAATGTCACCTTTGACCCAGAATTTCTGATTTTGACCCAGAATTTCCGATTCTTACCCTAAACCAAATGTCAATTTTGACCTAGAAATGAATGTCAATTCTGACCTGCACAGTCTGACAGAAAATCTCTTTCCAGATCCCGATAGTTTGCCAAAAAGGGCATCCGAATCTGCACTCCAATTCCCTGTTTCGAACCTGTCTCTACAAGAAAAATGGTTTGTTTGTTGGGGGTGATGGTTTTGCCTTAGTCAAACCCTGATTTAGGAATTAACCTTGAAATCAATAATTGAAATAGAGAATGCTAGCAAGTAGTAGAAGTAGATCTAATAATGAAGCTATGACAATAGATATGCAATTATACTTCGAATGTAAACAAGTATGTAAATATGAAAGCTTGGACTCAATATTAGAAACCATAAACCTCCATGATTGTATTCTTGGAATCCACCTTGAAGGAAGAATTAATGAGTCTTGAGGATGCACAAAGGATCTTGAAGGAAGATCACACCAACATGATAGATAGATCTAGGGCTTGAATGCTTGAACCAAATCCCTTCAAAGGCTTGAATGCTTGAATCCTTGATCTTCAATGGAGAATTTGAATTCTTGAGAGGAAAAATTGAAAACCTTGATTGAACTTTGAAAGCTTGAGGACATGTAGATAATCCACGTAGTTGATCATTAGTGCTTATGCTTCTTGGATAGTTAGCTTTCTTACTTAGAGAAAATAAGAGGAGAAGGCTTATTTATATATGAATCTAGGGCACAATATTCTAGAGAGGCCTACATAGGAGAATTAAATTCCAATTAGACCTATATCCCTAGAAGAGGACCTATATTAAATATAATTTAAGATTCGTCGCTTCGGAACCCAAAACAGCCGACCCAAAAGCGGGAAATAAACTTTTAATGACCCCCAACAACCAACAAACTTTCAAATTGGAAAGGGGGACCTGGGTCAAAATCAAGGTCAACCTTGACCTAGGTTAAGGTCAAGGTCAACCTTGACCTAGGGAGTCAGAACCCCTGGCAAATGTGCCAGATGGGATAGATAGTGTCCGGAGAGGCCCAATCAGGGTCCTAAACAAGCACAAAAGTAGGAGAGGATGCAGAAATGAGGGGAAAATGTGATGATGGTCAAAAAAACCCTCTAAGGAGGGATAAAATTTCTTAACATGGAAGTGCTTCCATTTTAAGATGATACATTAAGCCCCCACGTTAGTGGGAGTATGGAAATCAAACATACTCGCGGTAAAGTTAGAAGAAAGACTCCAGTGGATCACAACGAGGTAGAACATCACTTAGTCAAGGACATGAGCCCCCTAGACCAAGGATTCTAACTCAAAATACACACACAAAGATATGAAAGAAAAGAGAAATTAATCATAGAAAGCATACATGACTACATAAGCAAGACAAGAGCAACACTATAAATAACATAGCTTCATGATCTAATCCTACGAACATGAAAGCGAAAGAGAGGAAAGAGAAAGTGATTAACTCACCTAGTAAGATGCCCACCTTACCATGAATCACCAAGGAGGGAGATCCCAAAAGGCTTACCCATTAACTATGCTTTGTAATTGTAATGTGTCTTCTGACGGCTTTTGGAATACCCATAGATCCACATTCTTGTATCACTATGGAATATAAAATGTGTGTCTTTTCAGGATTTAGAAACTTATGTGCATTACCTTCCAAGGATTTAGCATATTGGAAAATGCGTATCTCTTCAGGATTTAGAAACTTATGTGCATTACCTTCCGAGGATTTAGCATGTTGTAAAATGTAAACTATAGTATAAGGGATACCCTATATATGCCCCCCTCCTTATCATGACTACCCACTAGGCAGGATAAGGAAGAGAAAGAGGATACCTACCTCACAAGGTAAGGAGATATCATGTTAGCAACAATGTACACTATAATCTTAGCAAAGAGTATTGACCCTTACATCTAAGATAATAGATAATTGTGAAAAGGATATGTCACATATGGAAAAAGGATCCTCAAAGAGGAAGAGATCTTATCAGAAAGACCCCCACCGTAGAGGAGTGCTTAGGATAAAATGGCATCTTCCAAAGAAAAGAGGGACCAAAGATTCAATCATCAAGCCCCCTGCAATAAAGAGGAAAAGGAATCTCGGAATGAAGGAATCAAATTCTAAACCCAAAGAAAGGGAAAGAGTTTATAAAGAACATAATTTGCAAAATAAAGAAGAGGTGATGACCTAGGACAATCTCCTCTTGTTTAAGAGGGTATCCATAGCTCAAAACATAAATCTTTATAAGGAAATAATTTTATAGAATAAACAAATGCCACTATGCTAAGAAAAGTAGATCCTTAGATAGAGGAAGAAGGAAAACCCTTCCCCCTAGGAATGAAAGCAAGGGATATACCAATTATATCAAGAGATGCTATAGAAAAGAGATATCTTTACAAAAAAATGTCCTAGAAAAGATATCACGAATGATTATGAGCGAAGGAATGAAAGCAAGGGATATACCAATTATATCAAGAGATGCTATAGCAAAGAGATATCTTTACAAAACAAACATCCTAGAAAAGATATCATGAATGATTATGAGCGAAGGAAGTGTGTACCATAATAGAAAATTATAGGGATATAATATAGAAAGAATAACCGATTAAACTAAAAATAAATAAATGCTAAGAGCATAATGGATCCTAGAAGATTGGAAGGAAATACCTCTTGCCCCCCAGTTAAGAGACAAGAGGAGAAAAATGATCTAATTTATAGAAGAATGAGGGGAATGCCCTATATCAAAATTATGAGGAAATTGTAATACTGCACGGGAATGAGATATAATTCCTAAAGCATCTCTTTCTCTAACATATAGTTTGAAATGCACACAATAAGCAAGTAAATGTGTATTACTGTAGTGGAAAGGACATTTGTATTTAGAGAGATAATTTTTTGGCATAGGTTTAAAGATTTATTTCTTAGAATTCATTAACTGGACATACAATTTATTAGCCACATCTTGAGGAGTATGAGGTTGATCTAAGGAAGGTGTTGGAAGAAGAACATGAAGAGGAGGGCGATAGTTAAGATCAACCACCTTGATTTGAGAAGGCGGGAAGCCTATACCATGCATATCTTTTTTAGGGGATAAATGAATCGGGTTTTTAATGCCATATTCATTAACACCGAGCCCTAAACCCTTATAGCCTTGTTTATACACCATAGTGTATCCGGTAGTGTACATATCTTTCAAATCTTCTACAAGAGGTGATTTTTTATGGTGGTCATGAGAAAACGTTGTGTACGGCAGAATGATAGGTTTAGAAGAGGTTTCTATATTCTTCTCTTTAATATCATCATGGATCGGATAAGAAGGGGGAGGTAAATGAAAGAATTCCTGCACATCTACATCATGAACCTTAGTTTGAGCCCCATTATAAGTGTGGGAAGAACTAGGGATAGATGATGGAGAAATAGGAGTAGGAATATTAGGAATTGGATTAGGAAGGATAGGATGATGATTATGAACTAGATTAGGAATGATAGGATTAGGATAATGAAGATTAGTAAATGAGGTATCATCTACCCAATTCTTCACATAATCCAAAAGAGCAAGAAGTCAACTACACAAATCCTTAATGAAAGTTTTGAAAGTGCGAAGACTAGTATTAGTTATTCTCATAATAGCATGAGCAAGTGAAACATGAAGAGTAATAAACATGATGAAATGGATGATACTTTCATAAATATCATAAGTACTATAAAGAGATGCTAAAAGAAGAATAATGAGGAAAATAACCATACACCAAAGCATCTTAAAGATTCTCATAGTGAATGAAATGCAATAAATGTATTTATATTTTTATGAGTATGTAGATTTTTTTGTATTTTAAAATGCAAGAGCATAAAAGGAAACTAATTTAGTATGTATGCAAAAGCTAGTCTCTAAGGAAAAGAGGCAAAGCATCTAACACCAAAAAGAAAGAGTTGTCTATCGCAGGTTCACCAAAATGTAGCATATAAAATGTAAGATATAAAATGTAAATATGTGATGTGGGGGTGTAAGATGTAAAATGGATGGGGGTTGATGGATTTTTATGTGTAAGAAAGATATGATTTTCCTTTTAACCTCAAATACACAAAGGAAGGATCCAAATTGATTAACCCCAAAGGAAGGATCAATGCATAAATGAATCAATCTATTGGAAATGAGAATAAAGAGGAAGAACTTAAATTCCATTTTATAGAAGAGAATGTGTGATAGATTTAGGAAGATTAAAAACTTTAATTGAAATGAAATGAAGAAAAGTACTAACCTCAAAATGCTACAGATCTAAAGAATGTTTTTTTTAGGTGTCTCCATCGAGTTTCTGGAAAATATACAACTAGATCTAGAACAGAAACGCAGAGACGAACAAAACCCAGAAATCTTTTTCCGATCTAGCTTAGTTCCGATTTTGACCCAAAAGTGAATGTCACCTTTGACCTAGAATTTTTTATTCTGACCCTGAACAAAATTTTGATTTTGACCTAGAAATGAATGTCAATTCTAACCCATAATTTTTTATTCTGACCTTCACAGTCCGGTAGAAAATCTGTTTCCAGATCCCTATATTTTTCCAAAAAGGGTATCCAAATCTGCACTCCAATTTGCTGTTCCGAACCTGTCCCTGCAAGAAAAATGGTTTGTTTATTGGGGGGAGGGGTTTGACTTAGTGAAACCTCGATTTATAAATTAACTTTGAAATCAATAATTGAAATAGAGAATGCTAGAAAGTAGTAGAAGTATATCCAATAATGAAGTTATGACAATAGATATGCAATTACACTTTGAATGTAAACAAGTATGTAAATATGAAAGCTTGGACTCAATATTAGAAACTATAAACCTCCATGATTGTATGCTTGGAGTCCACTTTGAAGGAAGAATGAATGAGTCTTGAGGATGCACAAAGGATCTTGAAGGAAGATCACACCACCATGATGGATAGATCTAGGGCTTGAATGCTTGAACCAAATCCCTTCAAAAGCTTGAATGCTTGAATCCTTGATCTTCAATGGAGATTTTGAATGCTTGAGAGGAAGAATTGAAAACCTTGATTTAACTTTGAAAGCTTGAGGACATGTAGATAATCCACTTAGTTGATCATTAGTACTTATTCTTCTTGGATAGTTAGCTTTCGTACTTAGAGAAAATAAGAGGAGAAGGATTTTTTATATATGAATCTAGGGAAAAATCTTCTAGAGAGGCCTACAAAGGAGAATTAAATTCCAATTAGACCTATATCCCTAGAAGAGGACCTATATTAAATATAATTTAAGAGTCGTCGCTTTGGAACCCAAAATAGCCGACCCGGAAGCGGGAAATGAACTTTTAATGACCCCTGACAGTCGAAAAACTTTCAAATTGGGAAGGGGGACCTAGGTTAAAATTGAGGTCGACCTTGACCTAGTTCAAGGTGGAGGTCAACCTTGACCTAGGTCAAGGTTGAGGTGGACGTTGACCCAAGGAGTCAGAACCCCTACAAAATGTGCCAGATGGGATAGATAGTGTTTGGAGAGGCCCAATCAGGGTCCTAAACAGGCATAGAAGTAAGAGAGGATGCAGAAATGAGGGGACAATGTGATGATGGTAAAAAACACCCCCTAAGGAGGGATAAACATTCTTAACATGGAAGTGCTTCCATTTTAAGATGATAGAGGGGGTTATCTCCAATTTTTATCTTAACATGCGGGATGCATTAGCATCCCACCCACACGCCCGCAACTTTTAGATAACCAGAAGAAATGTCACAGGTTCCTTGTGATCTTGTGTGATGAAGATCAAATCTTCTTAGATGGACTAGAGAGGGGAGCAAGGAATCTAGGTATCCTTCTAGATTTAGTGAAGGTAAATTGATAACACACACAATGGAACTTGTCAGAAGTGATTCTAATTAATTTCCACAAGAACTAGGAAGATTGTTCCTTCAACAAAATCCAACTAAACCAAAATGCATTCACAAACAAAATCATAAACATCGACTTTTTGGCATCCATTTTGTTATACAGATGAAATAACATAAAGGAGGCATTGCTGGTCAGAAGAGACAAATAAATTATAAAACACAACCATTGATGAAATTTGGGGTCCTATAAAATGCAAAGAGAGCCTATGATCTAATCTTATTGGTGATGGTGAAAGCATTATTTGAATGCTATCTAAGAGCCTTGTTCTAGATTGAGGTTAAGTTGACATTAAACTATTAATTCATGGGAGGCTATATGTTGTGCAAGGCACCTAGGACTTGAGTTTAGAAATTGAGTTTTCTTAGTTTTTTTTCAAATATAATAAGGGATGTGTCTAACCATACTACTAGTTTGTAATGGTCCATCTTGTGTGGATAGGGATCTTATTGGTACATTTATAAATCATAAGTCCTTAGTTCACTGGACTATCTCTAGTGTTTTATGCAATTTTGTGTTTTAGGTTGCAGAAGTGTTTTAAGGGTCACGTTTGACCATATTATGTATTTGGTATATGTTTGGATTCATTTCCCACTTGGTGGGATTCTTAAATGTTAGTGTTGTTGGTTTTGTCAAAACATTGTCATTTTTGAAAATTTTGTCAATGCAACTTTTCAAAATGTTGCTCATTTTGTTGCAACTCACTCCCCAATGGTCACAACCACTTTAGGATTGGTTGGATCAGTTAGGGGATGTTTTTTAAGAGGTAATATTCCTATGAGGTTGGGAGATTATCACGTGTTATTGTCTGAAGTAAATTTTGAATGAAAAACCACTATTTTCTGAGAAAACTCTGAGTTGTACGGCTGTGTACAGTTTCCATCTTATGATCAAGTGAATCCATAACATCTGTTGATGAACTAAATTTCATTTTCATTTGGTTTTCTTTGATTTGGTTAACATTTGCATGAGTTAGAAGGAAAATTGTGACTGCAGGTCTAAAAACCGCAAGAATTGGGGTCTGGTATGAAGATGTGGTCTTAACTTACTATTTCACCATTGGGAATCAATGTCATTGGGTGGAATGTAATTTGAGGCAATGTAATATAAGGTTCCAAAAGCTCAGAGTTGGGGGAGTTGATGCACGACTTCAAAACTGATGCCCTAGGCTAAATATTCAGTATGTATTTGGCCAGCGAGAAGAAGAAATGCATGTAACAACAGACCAAGGGTGAATTGGGGCCAAGTTTTTGATTGATTAAAATTATTTGAAGACCATAGAAACCTCCCAAGTGTCTGCATCTATTCTAGGTACCCATCTTTGGACCAATCCAATTGAATCTAGTCTAATTTGATCACTTAGGCTAATGTGTTCTTGTGACATTTTGAAGATGCAGGATTAGAATGATTGCTTGTTTCTTTGGGGATTCATAATTGTGATATTAGAAGGTTCTAAAAACCATAAAAGATAATATTTGTTCCATTTTCATCACTTGTATTGAAGGAAAAGTCCATTGTTGCATTCTGGCAGAGTTAAGAACAATTTCAGAGTTTTTGTGTTTGCTGAACTTGTAGAGCCTAGTTACCTTAGGGTTTGAAAAGGTAGTACTAGAGGTTCTTAAGATCCATACTTATCAAGTTTGGTTCCATTTTTGTTGCTTGTGTTGAAGTAAATACTAATGTTGCAGTCCTAATAGGAATTAGGACAAAATCTGAGAATTGCATGTTAGCAAGACTATAGAGTCTAGTAGACTGTCAAAAGTGGAGTCTTAAGGGCCTATAGGAAGTTTCTAACCCTTATTAGAAGTTTTTGTTTGATCCAAGATAGTATCCCAGTGTTGGGTCTTGGTAAAGAAGGAGTGTCTCTAGGAAATCTATAAACTTGGAGGCTAGGAGGAGAAGCAGTTGGAAGGAATCACCTTGTGAAGCAGGGATTCAAAGACTTGTTCAAGGGAGGAGTTTAAACTAATCTATTATGGGATTAGGGGACTTGGAGAAAACCATACAATTAGTAGAAGGGGGTAGGCCAACCTATACTTCTTGTTGTGTGCACTCTGCACCAATCTGCAAGTAGAAATCCTTATTTTATGTTTTCTAGAGGAAATGATTTGAAGTTTATACTAATTTTTTTGTTAAACATGGTCTTCAATGTGCCTATGAGGATAGAAATAATGATTGAATATTTTTCAGATAGACATTGTGGGCTCATGTTTATATTTTTATTAGATATCTTTAAATACTCTTGATTATAAAATTTTGTCCTCTTCTAGTTTCTTCAAGTTATTTTTTAGATTTTTTTAAAATTTATTTGTGTTTTAAAAATTTGAATATGTCGAATTTCTATATTTTTTTTTAACAGTTGCCTCTTGTTGCCTAAGAAAATAATTTTATTCCTTGCAACCTATGCCCATGTCCTGCCATTCGCAACATTTGGGGAAACACTAGTTCTTTCTAAGTCACTTATGTGATATTGGATTGCGCACTTTGATAGTCTCATGTTATGTCATGAGATCATCAACAAACTTGCATCCTTATCTCTCAAATGCTTTCTTTGACACTTGTTAGGCATCTCGATCTTGATGCTTGGGGGGTTTAAGCTCTACCACATCATTCTTGTGCCTCTAGACTACAACCTTCATATAAGTAGTCTTATTTTGTATCTAGACATCATGTCTCTTACATTGTGCCTGATGAGATTCTCTCCTTTCCCAAGGGATGAATTTAAAATAAAATGCACTGATGCACCTTTCTTTAGGCATTGGTTCACCATTGTTTCCCTATATTGGTCCTTGGCTGATATCCTTGGGCATCATCAATTTGGCATCTTTTCTCTCCCACTCCATATATTCTCTTTTTAAAGGAATATTTTTGTGGGCTTCCCTTTGTTCCTTGCAAACATCATATCTTCCTCACTTGTCACTCATGGTTATTGATATCATGCTTCCATAAATATGTTGTTTGTGCTTCATGTGAACTCATTACCATGCATTTTAGTGCTCATGATGCATAGGGGTGTAGTGTGTATGTTGTGATTTCTGCACATTTTAGTCTCATTTTTTACTGTTGGACCCAATCTTGTATGTTGTGTTTTCCGGGGACTTGGTTTGAATAGATACTACACACTAGGTTTCCTATTTTGAGCTTTGTTATATATATTGAATGCTCAAGATGAATACTAAAATGCAATTGTTATTTTGTAGAGTTATGCAACTATAATTTCTAGAGATAGTAGATGCTTGTAGAGTGGAGACATGCTCAAATGTTTGCAACTATAGCATTGGTGACTATTGAACACAATATTGAGGTTCCTTTGCTGCTGGATTTTTTTTTTCAAATTTCTATTCTAAGGGTAGATATTGTGTTAATTGTGATTTTTTTAAATCTATTGTTTGTTACTTGCATGCTATTAGATGTGGTGTATCTTCAGTTAATTGATATATCTATGCCTATTTGCATTTTCTCTTCTCAAGGTTAAGTTGGAAGTTTTTCTCTAGTTTCATCTATCTTCCTCCTAACCTTAAACTAAACTTGAGTGCAAAGTAGAAATCTAGTCAACGATCTAATCGTACTTGCATGTTCCTTGAGTTTTGACCCAACTTTTTACTTGATATTTTCCATACGATTTTGAGGTGAGTGGCTAGGAATCATGTGTTCCCCACTACAAGCCTAGATTTTATTCTCAATAATGAGGCACCTATAGTAGATATGGTGAAAATTTTAGGTAGATTTCAAATTTATGGAAATACATCACCACTAGTCATGAAACGTGGTCATTGAGTTTGACTCAACAACTATAAAATTGAATCCTAATAGCAATATCAGAATTTAAATTAATGTGGAAAGTATCTTCTACTTATCAATTGATGAGATTAAAGGGCTTTATCAATCCCTACATAAACAAACTATAGTACAAGGATATGTTACATATTAGACATATCCCACCAATCATAGTGATCACAGAGGGTGGGAGAGTTAATTCATGAAGGAAGACTACACTCCCAATTCACCATTACAACAAGAAGCCTAGGTACGGTAAGGATACCAGTCAATTCCCTGACCTCTTTAGCAATTAAAATAATGAGATCAATGCATGGAAATGTAACAAATAACCAAACAAAGGATCTTACACATCCATCCAACCATTAGCATATTTGAAAACTTGTTTGAAGACACAGGGTTGCTGACTGTACCCATGAGACATAATATAGTATGCAGAGACAAATGTTTATTTTATTGATTGAACTGATTACATTATGGTTTTCTTAGATATCCACCCTACACCTCCTTTTACACTCACATGGATCAAAAAATACATAGACTCAAAATCTTCAAAGAAACCCGACTACAACCACCTAACTACCCAAAACTGTTCCATAACAGTCATAAAACTAATTGTCAAAACCAATTAGGCTTAATGGTGTTTTCAAGTTGACAACCAATGTTGTCAACTTGACAACATGGTGTCTCATACCCCCATTTAGGATATTTAGAAGGTTTTAAAAATAACCTTTACAATCCATACTAACCATAAGCACTAGATGACCATTCTAGGCCATAATTACATGAATGCAATTTTACATCTTCTTTTTGGCATCTTTTCACTTTGAGTGCAATTACATGATTTAATGGAATTAATATCCATATTCCAACTATAGATACCCTTATAGGTCCTTGACCTTTACATAAGTCCTTCGATCACTCAAGTGACCCCAAAGTTACATAACTATCCCTTATGCCATTCAATGGCTTACATAACATTATTTTGTGATCCATATTAAGGATCCATGGAATCCTTGCACATAGTGTTAGGGCCCTTTTTTTTGTGGAATTTGTGTATGCTGGAATAGCCAATTCACACCTTGGATCTCCATTCACTTCTTAAAACTCAAACCATCCACTCATGCTCCATGGTCATGTCATGCACTCTTCATTCAATATGCTTCTGCAACCACACTCATAAACTAAGCTCCCAATTGTGACCCTAACTCCTCTAGGGATCCCAATACACTCAAATCACCCACACACCAACACCAAAACTCATTCATGCAGCCATTCTGCCTTCTTTGCACAAATTGTCTAGACTGTACAGTCCTAGTAGTACAACAGCGAGGGTTATTAAATCCTTTCTAAAAATCTTCCCAAACAACTCTTAAAACACATTACATATTCTGATACCCTTTTCCAAGCTTGATAACATACCTCAAGATCAGACCCAAGTGTTTTGGACCAACCTACTCAAATCTGCCACTGTCATAGAGCTAAGAGGGCTAATTCAACCTATTTTACAAAGAAACTACTAATGTGTCTTCACACCAGACCTTAAAACTTTCAAAAGTGTCATCAAATGACCCTAAACCATAGATTCCACAATCAATTTGGTTCTAAGACCCCTCTATATACAAAATCCCTAATTTGCTCTTCAAAACCCCTAAAATCTAGGGCTTGGTCAATCTCTTACCTCCAATCACTGTAACCTCAAATTGGTGGATGATTCACCATCCTTAGACCATTCTTACTTGGATTATACCATAAAATCAACCCCTCCAATGGATACATTCGCTGCTGCAATAACCATGCACCATGCACCATGCATGTAACCCTCCAACACTGTCAAACTCGAGTTTCCAACCTCATTCACTTGCAAACCCCTTCTTGTTTTTGCATTATTCATGTTAGAAAGTACAATACAAATGTGGATCCATCCCCAAGTTACAGTATGTAAAAAAATGGGATGGATCTTACAAATTCATAGTGAAAGATAAAATCAAACTATGAACTTCTATAGGACAGTCAGTATAAAATTGTAAAACAAAGTTGTATATATGTACAGACATATATGCAGACATGTGTGGGTATATATGAACACATGTTTGGGTATATATGCACACACATATATATATACACATGCATATATAAACATATACACACATGCATATATACACATATACACACATGTTTGGGATTTTTGAGTTGTATAACTTTCTTGGATGATTCCTCTGACTTATTGAGGGACATTGAAGATGTTTTCAATGGTGTAGAGTGGGTGGTTTTTATTATTGCATGAATTAAGTTATCATAATTCAATTCAAGTATATTAAAGATATGTCCTTTTATGCATAAACTAGTTGAATTTACTATCGACCTCTTCTCATAACAATAATAATAATAGTTTGTGTTTTACATGATTGCATTCCCTAAATCATTACTGGAAAATTTTTGAACATATCTAAATGGAATACACCAAGAAGTACCAAATGATGAATGCTCATTTTTTGTAATGGAAAAGCATCAGAACCTTCCATTTCTAGAACTTGATTTTCTATAGTCTTAATGATTTTTATATAGTCCTAATGATTTTCCTTATTTCTTGTCTTTTGTCCCTTTTTATTTCCTATATATGCGCTTGGTGACAAGATTTTGAACAATGTTGACAAAGTGTGTTTCTTTTTTTCATTATTTGATTTATCCTCTCACCTTTCCTTGCTTTGTAAATTCCATTGTCCCAATTAAGTTTTGTAGTGTTCTTTATTAGGTTTCATGTTTCCAATATTGGGGTTCCACATTGTTTGTTCTTCTTGATAAATTAGGCCTTGAGTTTGACGTTGCCCATGTTTGAGTTTGTGCCAATTGTGGAGTTCACCTTCTTTTGATGGTATACTTCATTCACTCTATGTGGAATACTATTTTGTTCAATGTTTTATTTCAGCTTGATATTTCATTCATTTTTCATATATACAGAGAAATGAACAGTTCTAAGACTACACATTTGCTGATATTGCGAGACTACACATGCTGATAAAAAAATGAGTTATCTGATTTAGGTTTATCGTTCATGATTGTAAATGGTCAATATTTCTGATGGTACTCCTTGGTGTATTCCATTTAAAAATACACAGGTTTCTATGGCTATGATAAATGTCCCTCTATGTTGACAAAATTAGAGTTGACAAAATGGTTGTTTAGTGATTGTATGTGCCATTAGAGCCACTTCATATGCACAGGTGATGAACATGCAAATTTTCCTAAGCACTAGTGGGAGCTTACCCTGCAACACATGTACTATTGTGAAAATCATCACAAGTCCATTTTCTATCGGGTCTAGCTCCCCGTATTGCTTAAGGTCAAATCGACATGTTTTTCACCTGTGCATATACCTTCTTTGATAAACTCTTACATTGACTATGATGTTTTCAAGACCTTAAACACCCCAAAACACCAAATTATTCCATAATACTACCCATGATCCCATATACAACAAAAATGACATACTATACAACATTAGACTCCTCCCACCAGACAAGGTATATGCACAGGTGACGAACATTTAGATTTTCCTAAGCACTACTGGGAGCTTACCCTACAACAAATGTAGTATTGTGAAAATCATCACAAGTCCATTTGTTGCAGGGTCAAGTTACCAGTAATGCTTGGTAAAATCTGCATGTTTGTCACCTGTGCATATACCTTCTCTAATAAACTCTTATATGCACAGGTGAAGGCTATATATGCACAGGTTTTACATGATTGTATTTTACATAACACAATAGTAATATTAGTTTGTGTTTTACATGATTGCATTCTCCAAATCATTACTGGAAATTTTTTGAACATATATAAATGGAATACTTTGTGCCTGATATACTTAAATGGAATACACCAAGAAGTACCAAATGATGGATGCTCAATTGTTTTAATGGAAAAGCATTAGAACCATCCATTTATAGAACTTGATTTTCTATAGTATTAATGATTTTTCTATAGTCCTAATGATTAACATTGTTGACAAAGCGTGTTTCATGTTTTTGATTGTGGGGTTCCGCATTGTTTGTTGTTCTTGATAAATTAGGCCTTGAATTTGAATTCTCCCTTGTCTGAGTTTGTGACAATTATGGAGTTCACCTTCTTTTGATGGTATATTTCATTCACTCTATGTGGAATACTATTTTGTTAAATGTTTTATTTCAACTTGATATTTCATTTATTTTTCATACACAGAGAAATGGACAGTTCTGAGACTACACATTTGTTGATATTGCAAGACTACACATGCTGATAAAAAATGAGCTATCTGATTTAGGTTTATAGTTCATGATTGTAAACGGTCAATATTTATGATGGTACTCCTTAGTGTATTCCATTTAAAAATAAGTAGGTTTCTATGGCTATGATAAATGTCCCTTTGTCTTGAGAAAATTAGAGTTGAGAAAATGGTTGTTCAGTGTCTATATCTGCAGGTTGAAAACAAATCATCCTTCTTCCACCAACATTCTAGTCAATGTACAATTAACAAGTCATTCTATTCAAGAAATACCATGTATGACAATATCAACCCATAACAAAATAAGGAGACAATTGCTAGATTGTGGTCTAACTTTAAAAGAAAAGGTGATGGCAAATGTTATTGTCCCTACAATATTTGCAAGGGCTTAAATATTTGAAGATATCTAATCAAAACAACTGAGGAACATTGTAGGCAACATGGTCACGTTGAAGGGGGAAAAAAATTTAGTCCATTGGTATGTATTTCAATATAATATTTTAACAATTTATATACATAAGAAATGAATTCATGATGACATCATGGTCATGGTTAATTTAAGGTCATCATTTTGATATAGGTCAACCACCCTAGGTTTCATGCTGTTGACCATGACAATATGGAGAATGTATTTCCAAATGAAGGAACATGGAGGTGTGAATATTGAAGTAGAAGGTAATGATCCCATGGAAGAAGATCACGATGATCAAGATGATCATGATAATCAAGATGATGGCACTGGCACAACTGACGATGATGATGATGAAGATGACCTTGATCTACCTATACTTGAGAAGGCATACGAGCCCCTATACGAAGGCTCCCAAAAAAATCTTCTTGCCATTATATTTTTGTTGGTGAACTTGAAGGTTATGAATGGTTTATCCAACATAGCAATCACACGTATGTTAAGGTATGTCATATATGTCATCTTTTTTCATCTTTTTAGTCTTAATTTCCTTATAGTTAACAAAGGGTGAATCATGTACTAATTAACATTCTTTATATTAACCAATTATATTTTTGGTTGTAGGTTGATAGGTGGGTGTTTGTTACCACCATCAAATATTCTACCTCGCTCATACCAAGAATTATCTGCCATTATGAAAGATATTGGAATGAAGTATCAAACAATACATGCATGTCTGAATGATCATATTATACATCATAAACAACATGAATTTGCAACATAATGCCTTGATTATCATATTAGTAGATATTGATCAGATCAAATAAAAAAAAAGGTGTCTCACAAGGTTCTTAAGTATATTCCCATTATTCCACACCTACAACGATTATTCAAGCGCACTAGCTTGGCACAATTTATGGATTACCATGCACGCAATAGAAGTCGAGATGACACTATTTGAATGTATGCGGATGGTTCAACATTTAAGAAAGTAGAGAAAACTTGGCTACACTATTAGAAAGAACCTCGTAATCTTAGGCTTTCATTGGCAGCGAATGATGTCAATCCATTTTGAGAGATGAGATCTGTTTACTTAGTGTGGCTTGTTTTTGTTATCAAAAATAACATTCCTCCTTGGATGTCCATAAAGGGGGAGCACATAATGTTGGAAATGATTGTTTCAAGTATTTTTTCATTTAATAGTCATCTAAATTAATTTATTATAAATAATCCATCAAAATGATCATAATAATTATGTAATATTTTTGTTCATTCAACTAGGTAAGTACCAAGTTAAAGATATGAATGTATATATTGAGCCACTTATCGACGATTTAATAGTTTTATAAAATGGGTTCACTATGTATGATATTTCTAGACCAATACGACAAAGACAATTTCAATTCCATGCAATGATTGTATGGACAATACATGATTCCCTTGGGCTAACACATTTTTGTGGTATGTTCTCTTGCTAACACCTCTTTTTTGGTATTTTATAGTGCTAACATAAAATTAACATATTTAATCCAATTATACACGATCTTGTAGGTCTTCAAACAAAGGAAAAATTCTCATGTCCATTTTGTGGTCCAAAGATGAAAAATCGTCATTCAAAAAGTTTAGGAAAGTAGGTGTTCGATGAGTATAGACACTTTCTCCATAGAAATCATAAGTACCGAATTACCAAAAAACATCTTTTCAATGGCAAAGAAGAGACTACATCAAAGCCACAGAGAATGACACCTCGCCTATGAAATTTGGAATACAATAGAATAAATCGTTGAGGTAATGTCATTCCATCTGATTTTTTTGTTTGAAATTTATATTTTGATATTTTGTTTTGTTTACTAATGATGTAATTGATGCTCATGAAGGTCGTCAAGGCATTAATGACCAACTTCCAAAAGGACTAAAAAGTTATCCTACATAATTTAGTAGGTTGTCGTACTATGAGAAACTCCCAATCATGAATTTGTTTGATGCTATGCATATTGGAAAGAATGTAACAGAGACATTATGGAAAATATTGGATAGAAGGTGTGACAAAGACAAAATTGTCAAAATTTGTAGTGACAATGATGAATCCAAGCATGCAATGAAAAATGTCATTCGATCAAATAAAAATGGAGACCAGATTGATATAAGTGCCCTTACTTGGTTATTATCGGAGCAGTAGAGCAATGCTATAAAAGAAGTTATACAAAAATATGATTTCCCACAGGATTTGCTGCGAACATAAACAATCATATCAAAAAAAAGTGAATTTAGGCTAGTAATGAAAACACACGATTGGCATATATTTATTAAGGTAATTCATGTTATTTTGTATTTCACTATATATTTGTATATTGTATGTAGTCTTCATTGTGTTATTTTATAAAATATTAAAAATATCATTTTACAAGTATTGCAGTACGTTCTACCTCTATCTCTCCCACACCACTTTGACAACATTGTCAAACAAGTTATGTATGATCTTGGAAAATACATGAGGTGGTTGTCATCGAAAGAAATCAATAAAGATGTAAAATATTGGAAGAGAAAAATTCATCATCTTATGTGTGAAATGCAAAAGTGTCTACCTTCAACTTTTTTCTATGCACAAGAGCACTATCTCATACACCAAGTTGAGGAGATTGAATTGTGTGGACCTGTACAAACTAGGCCAATGTGGATGGTTGAGGGGCACTTTAAATTTTTGAAGGGCTTGGTTTGACAGACAGCACATCCTGAGGGTTCTATGGTGGAGGGATATATGGTATACTAGACCATGGTGTACATTAGTGAATGTCTTCGTAAGTTTGCAACAAAGATCCATGTAGATCGTATTTGGGATCCCAACTCCATTAACAAATTCAAAGGGGACTACTTGATGGGGAAAGGTAGATTGATGAAAGTGAGAGGTAATTATAATATGTTGTTGTAGTTAATTAATTCTTATAAATCTTCAATATAAGTTATTTATAAAATTGGTCTATTTTTTTATACAGTTGGTCGAGAGTGGGATGCAGTACATTTGTATATTGTGAACAATCTTGATTGGATGACAGTATGGATAGAACAATGTCAACAAAATGGTTTCTCATTAACATGGGAAGGTGTTTCTTTATTGGTTAGAGAAGCTCATCATAATGGATATTCCAATGTTATGCCAATGGTAATTGATCTATCATATGGTTTAAGAGGTAGACAGGTACGTAAAAATTTATTAATGACCATGAACCATATGTTTCATATCAACTCATGATGCAAATAACTTTCACATGCTTGAAAAATTGCAGGTCAACCACCACAAAGCTATGTACTATCATGGCCACAAATTTTGCATTAAAAAGTTGGATGACATGAAGAAAACTTGTGATTCTGGGATAACTGCAGTCTTTGATGTCACTAATATTTCATCTAGAAATGACATACATCCGCAAAAATCTCAAAATCGATACTATGACATCTTGGATGATATACTTGAGTGCAACTTTAACTTCTTCAAATTAGTTCTATTCGTCGTCAAATGGTATAGGCTACGAATGAATCAAAATGATCCTGAAAGAACTGTTATTCAACATGATAATGGATTTACAATGATTAATACAAGGTCGTTTGAGCCAGTTGGAGATGAGCCCTATGTTCTTCCAAGACAATGTGAGCAAGTGTTTTGCTTAGAGGTTCCACATAAACTAGGTTGGTCATTTGTTGTTAGACATGATCCAAGAGGAAGGCCGATAAAGCATAATGTGATGGAAGAAGAAGATATTGAAGATGGTGATGAAGAAGAAGATGGTGGTGGCGGCGGTGGTGGTGGTGGTGGTGGTGATGATGATGATGGTGATGGTGATGATGATAATGATGATGATGATGATGATGATGATGATGGATAAAGAAGATGATCAATGACATATTGAAATGTACAAGGTATGTGATTTAATTATTTATATATATTTATATTGATTAGTATATATATTTAATATTGATTTATTGATGTATTCAACTCTAATGGCATCGTATAATTTATTCATTGTGTTCAATTCTAATGATTACAACATATGTGATTTATGATTACCAATGTATTGCTTACGATGCTCAATTAATTGTTGTTGATTACATGTATATATTTTGTTTCATTGTCAACCTTTCTGGAAATAGGCAATTGACTACACACATCATCACCCCTTCTGTTGACAACCTTGCATTCCATATATAAGGTAAAGGTAATTTGTTCATGTTTACAATCTTTCATATTGTTCATGTTGTCTTCTACGTAATTTGTAGCATATGTATCATGTAATGTTTAGCTAGCTTATGATAAATGATTCACATATGCAGAAAATTTAACCCCTTTGACGAGGATCTTGCACAGTGACATGGATCAACAGGTATAAGTCAATATGCCCTATAGAAATAGTTTATTAATTACTTTCTTTCTCTTTATGCCCATCTTCATTTAGTGGTTTAATAATAAGGTATTAACTTACTCATGATTTAATAGTACTACCCTTAACATCAATTTTATGGCCGACTTCATCAACATTACCCTCATTAAAAAAAATATCTTGCTCCTTACCAACTATATATCTCATTTGATGGATTGTAGGAACCACCAAATAGGTACTTGTCAGATCTATCTTTCTTGAATGAGGGAAATGCGGGAATGGTAGATGAAAGTTTGACGTGTAGTACAACAAAAATAGGGAGATCAACTAGAGGTCAAAAGATTAGAAAAAAATTCAATAAATGCATGCATTTTTTCATTGTTGAAGGGGGGTCATGTTCTTATGATGATGAGACCAAAGGCGACATCAAGGTGCCCTTTTGGTACACATATCTTGAGAAAGAATGGGTACCCAAGGAGATACCTCCAATTAACATTAATTTTTGTGTTAACGAGAGGATATATCGCATAGCTCCATCCTCATTACATGGTTTGGACCTATTTTCCATGGATGGGATAAAGGTATGTTACAAAAAAATTATTGAATTGATGGAGTTTGTTAGGCCTTGTTACAATTGCAATGATTGGATGCGGATTATTTAATATAAAAAAAGTATGCATAGGTATGCACTGTCAACAAATTATGTACAATGGAAATAAAATGATCAAAGTAAAATATTTTCAATGTACATTGATGGGAGACCAAAAACAACAGGGAATATTGCAGGTTTTATAAATAGTACGCAACCTGGGTCAACTAATAAGAAACCTAATTACATATTTGAGGCGCATGAGGGGAATCATGTTTTTGTATGTACAATAAAATCAATAGGTGCAGGGAAAGAACTGCTAATTGATTATCATTTGAATTGCATAGATACAAACAAAGTTACTATCATGGGGGTGGTAAGTACTAAATACCATTTAAACCAACCTCAAGTTTAGGACTCCAATATACCATTTTATTAATAATTTTTTTTTGCTAATCCCATTACTTTCAGTTCACTGAATTTTTTATATTTAATCTTTGTCACATGACGACATGGATCCCCACATGATAGAGGTTGTGGGGATGCTCCACCCACCCATTCTTCAGAAAAGGTAAACCTTATTGTAATTGTACAAATTAGGTAGTTGAAAAATGTTATATTATTATGTTCTTTTATTTAGGGGTTTGGAGTTATTCTGATAGTTTTAATGATATTCCTGTCACAAATTGATGTTCAGGATAGGGGAAAAGCACCTGCAACAATAGAGGAAATAGTTGTAGATACGGATGAGGCAAATATCCTTAACCCTGTAAATATGGTGAAGAAAAAATAAAAAAAGTCACTACAAAAATTATGAAAAATTTGGAGGATCCAAATCCAATCGAGGATATGGTGAAGAGGACAGATGAATTGATGTTGCAAGCACGTCATTATCAAGTAAGCAGTAATGAATATTTAGTTATAACAAAATTTCAATAAAGGGTTATATTTTATACTCTTTTATTTCATGAGCTAAAATATGTATGTTTTCTTGTTACATGATTTTTTTTCATTTTCTCAAGTACCTGGTCATGGACATCGCGGTGAGGCCAGTACTAGCAGAACTCCCACCTCAGGTAAAATAATTCTCAAGTTAACAAGTTACAAGGAATTTTTTATTTGGAACATTCAAAAACTTCATTGGAATTACTGATTAGAAGTGTACATTTTTCATTGGACATACTGATACCATAGATACAACTATAGGAAAAGGTACAGTTACAACTAATTCAAAATTTCTAAGAAAATCTTCACTCAAAAAATATTGAAAGATACTATTACTTTTATTATTTTAGAATGTCTTTGCTAACAATGTATTGTTCAGGTCATCAAGTGCACGTGACTCCTCCTAGAAGGACTGACCATCTGAGATTATCGAGTGCAATGTCGGCAACAAGGAGCATCCAAACATCAACGCCTTCACGGTCTATGCCTAGTAAATCCTTGTTTTTCTATATTTGATTTTGTGTTAATTATGATTTGATAATTTGTACTTTAATCTTGGGTGCATCTCATAGTGGATTAATTTTATGCAATAGGAGATACACCGATGACTGCTACGTCAGATACAGATCAGAGTACCTGTATTGGTGATAATTCACCATCATTTCCTGGACTACCCATGTTTCTAGCACGAGAGTTATGCAGGCGTCATTGTTGATAGACGATAAAGAATTGATGCCTTTAAAATGTCTTAAGCTTCCAGGTACTTTAAAATCATTATTATTTATATTGTAATTGTAATTTACTTATTCATAACAAGTTTTGGATTGATGATAACATGACATTTTTGCAGGGAACGATTATTTTTATAAAACACTTTATGACTTCACATTAAAGATATTCGGGCCCACCATACGTACAAGGTGGAACATCATAATTGAACTAACCCTATCCCACTATTTTTATTTCATATAATTAATTGGTACAATATTTTTCCTTTCATTCCATTTCTTTTACTATATTCAAGGTACGCAACTTTAGTTAATTTTTCTATCTAACAATTTTGTGTTTTTTCTTAAAAGGTGGAACTTACAAGAAAACAAATTAAAAGAACAACTCATAAAAGATTTAGAACATGAGTTTGGTAATAACATTTTTGAGGAGAGGAAAATTTTAGAAAAAGTTGCCAAACATCTTAAGACTGTGAGAAACTCATATAGAAGGAGTCTTGTCCACAACCCAAAGTATGAGCGTCCTCCCTTTATTTTAGTGAGGCATTGGAATGAATTCATTTTGGATGCAAAGGAGAAAGGGGATACTCAAAGAGGAATTGCGCCACCAAATGAGAGAACAAGGTATGCGATAGTATTAACTACTAGTAGAATGTAATTATGCACTAATTAGTTTTCTTTATATCTATATAATCTAACATATTTCAAACTCTTCATAGGTTGCAAGACACATCAAAGGCTACAAAGGTCAGACTACAAAAGATTGGCCAACGCAAACTTGGCTTTGGTGGTTATTCAAAAATTCAAGTAGCAGTAAATGAAATTTTGGATCTAAATTTTTATAAATTACAAATAATTTTGTTTAATCAAAAAATGCAGGGCTCAGATTTTAATTTAGAGGCCACCAAAGAACACAAAAATATTTCCTTCAAGGAAGGCTATCAAGTCGTAGCTGAACGCCTACACCAAGCTTCTACTGGCCCAACCCAAGAGTCACATGCATCGATTGAATAGGTAAATATGCCAAATGAAAAATATTTGAAATTGAATACTTGAGCAACAATCTATTTGATGTTAATTTTGAACATAAATTGACTATTTTTTATTTTAAAAAGCAAACAATGATAACAATGCACATGGCATTGCAATGCAGCCTCGTAATCCTAACATAGAACCTATGCCGCATGATGAAGGCCCCGATGTGCATCGTAGTGTCGATGGAGGTGTTCATTTACAATTGAAAATTAATTATGAAATTATTAATACAATTTAACATCTTAAATTGAAATTGGTGTAACCTTTTTTGTGTATATTTTAGAGCATACAGAACGTCATGTTGAACAAGTGGAGGATGTTCAGAGTGATCACCATGTTGACTTTGGGGATGACGAAAATGTTATTATAGATGATGTGGCACAGTCGGGAAAGAAAATCTATGTTTTGTTCTTTTAAATTTATTTTTTGATTTATAGTTCTTTTAATTAATGAAATACTTGTAACACTAATATAAAATAGTGCGAATTTAACCCATATAGTTGTTATTGCAGCAGACCCCCCTTTGGCGTAGCAACCTAGTCTTCCTGAACACATGACGAGGAGACATATGTTGAGATCAGAATCAGTAGAGGAAGGGAATGATGAGGATATTGATGCTCCACTTAGTTGTTACCTTCAAAAAAAAAACAAGAAACAAAAAAAGAAATGATTGCAATTAACATTTTCTGCTAATGAAAGAACATTGTCTTAATGAATGTTATTTTTTACTACTAGTAAATGTTGATGAATGATGTGTTAATGGATTATTCATGAATGTTGTGTGTGAATGAATTTTATGTGTTAATGAATGTTATGTGATTATAATTATTGAATATAGGGAAGAGATTATCTATATAAGATGATTATGTGAACTCTATTTAGAGGAAGAAAATTAGTGGTACATAGTGATACAACATAATAAACTCTATTTTTATACCCTTACTATGATAAACCTAGATTTATTTGGTTCAAGACTATGAATTCAAACTACGAAGTCTCTGAGCATGAACGTAGGCAAGGCCATCAATGATGAGCCCCTGAGACTTAGGTCTAGTCCCATAGGGTTTGTCAAATGGTTCTCACTATTCTTAAGTAATAGTTCTAGTCCCTTATGTATGGCATGAAGTTATGTTTTTCTTATGTATTTTATAAATTAGGTAAAAATAAACCTTTGAGGCTCTTTTTATACCCTTACTATGATGAACCTAGATTGATCTATTTTGAGACTATGAAGTTGAACTACGAATTCTCTGAGCATGAACGTAGGCAAGGGCATCAATGATGAGCCCCTGAGACTTAGGTCCAGTCCCATAGGGTTTGTCAAATGGTTCTCACTATTCAAATGGTTCCACACACACACACACACACACATGCACGCACACACACACAACCTATACAAAATATACAACCTTCACCTGTATATAAGAATTGATTAGAGAAGGTATCTGCACTAGCGATGAACATGCATATTTGCCTAAGTACTACTAGGAGCTTTCCCATCAACAGATGTACTATTGTGAAAATCATCACAAGTCCATTTGTTTCTGGGTCTAGCTCCCAGTAGTGCTTGGTCAAATCAGTACCCTACATGAAACTTAACAAAAATCAGTACTCAAAATGTATGTTTAGTCCCCTTCACCTGTATATAAGAGTTGATTAGAGAAGGTATATGCACAAGTGATGAACATGCAGATTTGCCTAAGTACTACTGGGAGCTTACCCAAAAAAATATGTACTATTGTGATAAAATCATCACAAGTCCATTCGTTGATGGGTCAAGTTCCCAGTAGTGCTTGGTAAAATTTGCATGTTTGTCACTTGTGCATATACCTTCTCTAAAAATACATAACTTTCATTCCAACCATAGGAATAGTCTATAAATTAGTGGAACATTTCCTCTAAACTCTTATTTTATGAATTCTGAAGTTATAGATTTTTGTGAAGAGATTTGGTCATGTATTAATAATGCCCTAGTGGATTGTTTGCATAAGTTGATTTTATATAAGATAGACCATCAAAAGGCTAACAATTTCACCCTAAATTCACTTGAAGCATCAGATGCACCAAAGACAGGAAGAGAGAAATAAATAAAAAATATTGTCTATCTCTTCCTGTATTGCGGGCATCCAAAGCTTGAAGTCATACTTGATATCATCGGTGGACAACTTCACTATTTAGTCTTCAACAAAATTGCCAGAAGAAGGAATCTGTGAGTGGCTTGGTTGTATTTGAAGCCAAGTAGTTTGACTAAATTAAGTTTATATTCTTGTAATTTTTGTTGATATTGGGTTGTAACCATAATAAAAAAGATGCATTTATCCCGTAAAACCATCTCTATCTGGAAAAACCACCTTGCCTGCACTTGGAAAGAACTATGCTACACTCCAACTCTAGTTTTATTTTGGAATTGTTTGTGCAGGTTTGTACTCATCATAGAATTGAATGAGTGGATGGTAGATTATTATATTTTTGTGAGTTTCGTTCATGTTTCTGCAACTTCAATTGGTAGTCAACACCACTCTCCCTCTCCCTTTTGATTATACTTTCTTATTTTCTTTGAGGAAAGAGGTTTACATTTTGGTTGTCCTGTAGCATTTGGACCATGCTTTTGTGGTGGAACAAAATCAAGGTTGTGCTTCTTTATACTATGCTTATTTTATTATTTGAAAGGAGTAAATATGCATAAGATGAAGAAGCACAACCTTGATTTCATTCCACCACAAAAGCGTGGTCTAAATGCTATAGGCCGAAAACCAAAATGTAAATCTCTTTCCTCATAGAGAATAATAAAGTATAATCAAAAGAGGGAGAGTGATGTTGACTACCAATTGAAGTTGCAGTATGATATGCAAAGAAAGCATGTAATTGAACGTAAATGCAAAATACACGGTGTAAACAATTATGAGGAACTCCCTAACAAAGCAAAGAAAGAGGTTGAAGCTGAAATGCAATCTTATAATAGTGCTGAGAAGGAGGAGGAAATAAGGAATAGAATAATATTTCCAAACAAGAGAAACAAAATTGATCGAAAGGTAAATTGCAATTGTACTCTTAAATCCTATTGTTTGATTAGTTTACTTGTGTTTGTATGCATGCAAATTTGTTCTAATGTTCACATTCATGTCATTGTAGAGAGATGGTCAAGAAGGAACTAATGGGAATTAGAAGGGTCTCTAATTCAGAGGTGCAATAATCTACGTTTATTGCTTTCATTTTACTTTCTTCAACAATTTTATGTTTAACTTTTTCCAAATTTTGGTCATTTTGTCTATTGGTAAGATCAGGGTGCAGGAAATTAGGGGACATTTTTCTTCTATCTAAAATTTTGTTGTTTGTTAAAATGTTTTTTATGTTGATGTAGATTCATAAAAATAAAAAAACATTTTTGAATATGCATGTGTTTGCTTAGAGGGCTATTGATTCAGAGAAAATTGTAGGATTTAGGGTTGCCTTTTCCAACTTTTCATATGCTATTATGATTACCATTTTTTAAGGGTTTATGTTAACCATTTTGTTGACCATTATCTGTAACTGTGATATCCTTATGGAGGTAAATGTCATCTTCCATGGACCAGCTATGTTTCGAACTTAGGAAGACCCATTGGCGTCATGTTGTATTTTATAATCTCACACGTGAATTATTCTTCCAACGCTACAAACTACATCTCACCCCCATCTTACTGATACCACAGACCAGGGGACCTGTATTTAGTTTTATATTCATGTTTTTTGAAATCTAACTATATTAAGGCTTATGATCTTTAATTGTTATATAAGTAGTTTAGTTGTATTATTGATTCACAAATGAAATCATAGGTTTTGTAGCAGCATAAATTCATTAGATCTTGTTGAAAGAAGTATTTTAAAATATCTTTGAACTTGTTTTGCTCAAATTAGGTAAATGCTTTATGTTCTTATAATAAAATTATTATAGTTACTCTTATAATAATTCTGTTGACGTACTAGCACTACCTGCCAGTTCCCTACACCCTATGGAGAAGTCCAAACTAAAAAAGTTCTCAGTTGAACTTGTTGTTTCCCCGACAATCTCAGATTATAGTATGAATTTCCAAGTCTTCCAAGATGATAAACACTTCCTCGAGTTCATCATGTGCATAGGTATGTTCAAAAAAAAAGTTATTGATGAAGAATTAGAAGAACCAAATGGGCCAACCAAACCAGATAAACCCAATGATCAAGGCATCATAAACATGAGAACTAATTCCATACACAATGGGATGGTGGATTTGGAAAGGATTTTTAATGAAGATGAAATAGCCACAAAAAGGAAACCAACAACAAAACTTGGAGGTGATGAGTGTGAAACCAACACCAAAACATTATCTTATTATAATGTTGCAGCCTAAGCACTAGCAGTGTCTGACAGTTCCCTACACCCTATGGAGAAGTCCAAACTAAAATATTTCTCAGTTGAACTTGTTGTTTCCCCGACAATCTAGATTATAGTATGAATTTCCAAGTCTTCCAAGATGATCAACACTTCCTCGAGTTCATCATGTGCACATGTATGTTCAAAAAACAAGTTATTGATGAAGAATTAGAAGAACCAAATGGGCCAACTGAACCAGATAAGCCCGATGATCAAGGCATCATAAACCTGAGAAATAATTCCATACCCAATGGGATGGTGGAGTTGGAAAGGATTTTTAATGAAGATGAAATAGCCACAAAAAGGAAACCAACACCAAAACTTGGAGGTGATGAGTGTGAAACATACAACCTTGGGACAAAGAATGACCCAAGGTAAGTATGCATTGGAAAAGTTGGCACTGGAGATGAGAAGAACAGAATGGTGCAACTCCTAAGTGAATACCAAGATATCATAGATTGGAGCTATAAAGAACTAAAGACTTACAATACCTCAGTCATAGTGCATAATATCCCATTAAGGCCAGATTCTAAACCCTTTAGACACAGGCAGAGGCTTGTAACCCCAATAATGGAACCATTGATACAAAAGAAAGTTTAAAAGTTGTTGTATGAAAATATTATCTTTCCAATTCGACATTCCACGTGGGTTACAAATTTGGTCTCAGTAAGAAAAAATAGCGGAGAGATCAGGTTATGCATGGATTTCTGGAACTTGAACAAAACTTCCCAAAAGGACAACTACCCGCTTTCATCTCTAGAAAAAGTACTGCAGGTAGTAAATGGATCCCAAATGATGTCTTTCGTAGATGGCTATTTGGGCTATAATCATGTTATGGTGCATGAAGAAGACAGAATGGAGACAACATTTACTATCAAGTGGGGGATATTTGTGTATTTCTGAATGTTGTTCGGATTGATCAATGCTGGAGTGACCTTTCAACGGGCGATGGACACTGATTTTAAAAGTTTAGTTGGGAAATGCATAATTATTTACATGGAGGATCTTACGGTATTTTCTATAGACTGGATGGATCATATAGATGACTTACAAAGGGTCCTTAAAAGATACATGAGGTACAAAATTTGGCTCAACCTGAAGAAATGCATGTTTGGAGTCACATAAGGAAACTTGTTAGGACATATCATCTCTGAGGATGGGATAGTAATAGACCATGAACGAGTGCAAGTCATTCTCAAATTGGCCCTGCCAAACAATCAGAAGGAATTAAAATCATTTTTTGAAAAGATAAACTTTGTGAGGAAGTTTATCAGTAGCTTTGAGGAGATAGTAAAACCATTAAATGACATGTTAAAAAAGGATGCCAAGATTGAGTGGACTACTCTAGTAAATAAATCATTCAAAGAAGTAAAGACCGTCACTACCATGATATCATCTTAGCCAATCCAGATTACATTGTACTTTTTAAGGTGTACTCAATTGCTTTCAAACACTCATGCGTAGGAATCCTCACACAAAAGAAGGATGGTGAAAATGCAAGGTTGATCGTATTCATAAGTTTTCCTCTCAAGAATGCTGAGATAAGATACCCAATTTTGGATAAGAAGTCATTTTCCTTGGTCAAAGTGGTGAAGAATTTTTGACATTACATTCTGAGAAGATGTCAGACCCCACCTCTCATAAAATCCTAAATTGATCAATGTGTATCTTTTATAAAGGATTAGATAGAGTGATGGTGTAAATTGAGGCTGGGAAATGACAATATTATTTCTTTCCTTAGGAATTTTCATGGGAATATACATGTCCCTTTGACATAATTTGATGAAAATGCACTTTGCAAATGGTTACTAATAGGGGGTCTGAGGAATCTTGTATTTCACTTTTGACATTTTGGCCCTATCTGATGTAATGATGATGTATTGCACTTTTAAAATATTGTATGAGAATTACAATTGTATAATGTATTATTGTATAAATTAAAACTACAGGAATGCAACTAAAAACTAATATGATTTAGTTTGGTGATCTAATTCTAATTGTGTTTATGTTGCAGGAAATTAAGTGTGCCTATAAGAGGAAGGAGAAACTTCTATACAAAGCAAAATATACCTTTGGGAACTTAAAATATTAACCATTTTGATTATAAGGTAAATAGGGTGTGTTTAGTTATGCTTTGAGGATTTAATAGTGTGGGTTATGTGTTAAGGATTTTTAATTGAGAGTTGGAGTTGGGGAATCATAAAGGGGATTGAATTTCGGAATTGGCCTTCCTTGAGATTTTAAAAAGTGTTGAGTGGTCAATTTCATGAATCATTGTGCAAAAATAGGCCCCTCTGGTCAACACCTATGGGAAGGGTACTTGTTGAACATATAATATTACCATTTGGTCATGATATGACCTTTCAAAATCCCTCCTTAATGAGGATGACGAATTTCAAAGTGATGATAAGGACTGAAATATGGAGGTGGTGTCTAGGTGCATGTTACCCTCTTAAATGAGGGAGTGACTCTCATTTATGGAGGGAGAGTGTTCTCCATACGTTCCAATCCAAGAACTGCAAGTGAAAAAATATAAAAATACATATAAAAAAAAAAAAAAAGTATAAAAAAATTCTTTATATGGGGGTTTAGGAAGGAAGAATGGGGTGTTACCCACTTCTCCTTTTGGAGAACTCTTGTGAAAGAAAATGCAAAAAAAAAGAGGGGGGTCAGAGGAAGAGGAGATCTTGTAGATGGAGATGGAGATCAAGATAGAGCTCATTGAGAGATAAGTAACTTTTGTCATATCACATAGTTTTGGTATATATGTTATTTTATGTATTGATTTCAAGAGAGGTATTTAAGTGTAAAATTAGAGAGGTATGGACATTATGAGTATTGTGCTTGGGTAGAAAACCTTCACCATGTTGATCTCTATAGTGTATAGAGTCTTCTTGCTCGAGGGTATGGCTAGAGTACACAAGGCTCCATGGCGCCAATATGGAAGGGAGGAGAGCGAGCCTTCATTTTTTAATCTATTGTGTTGTTTCTAATAAAATCATTGATATTATAAATTCATAGACTAAGGAAAAATCATGTAGAAATTTCATAGTCAAGTGTAAGGTCAAGTTGTTGTTGTTATTTATCCATATATATATAAATTCTCATAAGGGTCATATAGTTCATTTTGATAATGGAAGCTCTTGGAAAAAGCAGTTACGGACTTATACTCACTCTTTTACTTATAATGAGATAAATAGTTCCTGAAATAATTCAATAAGTAAAATTTGAAAGTGTGTTTCCCTTAAAGTTGCATATTAGATATTACTCTAATTCTTAGATATTAGTGTAATTCTTAACCAATGAGATAAATATAGAGTAAATATAAGACGAGCACAAATGATCATGAATAGTAAATATAGTTTTGTTTAAAAGTGACCAAATTTATTGGTATGGAAGGAAATAAGAAAATGGAGCTTATAACAAAGGTACAAAGGTGTGGTCAAATACGATGAAATATCAATTTATGACGAAAGAGATTTGGTTTAGCAGGCTATAACACAGTTTAGTCCTCATTTTCCTAATAGCGAACCCACTTGGAAGCAATTTAACATTTCCAACTCAGATGGATGTTTAGATTTTTACTTAAGCATGTTAGTTGTGGGTAGCTTGGACAGTTGTTTGTCCATACCCAGTATTTAGTAAATAATTGTTTCTTGGTTAGTGTGAGGACAATTATTTATTAAATTAAATGATTTCCTTTTTGACACCTAGATAACTAATTGGTTAGGGTTGGTTAGGGTGTTAGTAATCTTAGCCGTTCATTTTCAATGAGATTAGTATATAAGGAGGTCATAGGGGCATTTGGAGAATACACCATCTCAAGTTTGAGAGCATTTGCAGTGAGAGCAAATGTGTTTGCAGTGATAGCAAACAGTCTTACAGTATTAGCAAGGGCGCAGTGTTAGCGCTGGGGATAGCAGTGGAGAAATATCAGCAGGAGGAATTGGGAGATTGTCGGAGTTCTGCCAGTGAGAGGCAAGGAATTTTGTATCTCTTAGTTTGCTAAAGTTTAATATATTTCTCATCTGCAGTACTGGTTTTCCCTTCGGGGTTTTTCTAGGGACAATTGTCCAAAATTATTGTGTTCTTTGTGTTGCATATTTCTTTCCATATTTTTATTGGTGAAGTTGCAGTTGTGTTATTTTTCGATATTCAGCTGTAAATTTATTTTCAGCAGTTAAATAATCTTTATGAGATAGGAGAT
>MU224947.1:2657060-2698866 GCA_018584345.1 Thuja plicata
ATATATATATCCTATTTTTTGCTCCTATTCAAAAGGAATAAAAATGTGTTCTTGATGATAATTTTAAAAAGAAGATGGAAGTGAAAAATTACCTAGAAGACTTATTTTTAATACCCTAAAAAAAGATGGGAAAATATAACTACTTTATTTATAGTTTATCTATATAAAGTAAATGGAAAGTTTCTAATATAAAAATATTGAAAATAATGCTAATATATTATCTTATGTGGTATAAAGTGTAAACTTACATTGGGTAGTTAATCTTTGTGAATTGTCATCCCTTGGTAAGTAAATAGTAATTTTGGTTATCTTGTCAAGGTAAAATGTAGAATTAATATTATCATTAATTTGCTAACTTCATAATGACTTTTAAATTGATGGGATGATACATTGTCATTTAAAAACAAAATTATATAGGTTTGTTAAATTACCAATAATGTGACAATTAAAAATCATAAAATTTAAATGATATTACACTTGAACTAATTTAATCTAAAAAAATGGTTGTGTTTTCTTGGTAAAATTTTGGGCATTACATCTGGTATCAAGCCCTAGGTTGTAACAATTGGGCATCATTTGGGTCCATGTTACATTAGAGAGCTTATAAGTCATTATGTGGAAGTAGGTTAAATAAGGCAAGTTATTTTTTAACTAAAGGGAGGTCTTCATTATATATCAAATTTGGATAGAAAGTACAGATAAACTCTTTCCTAAAATAGTTAACTTCTAAAAGTAAACTATATTATGAACTTCAAATTTAATGTAAATAATCTTATTAGACAACATTTCGTTGGTTCATGTTACAACAAGGTCTGGGGGTGCTGGTCTGAATGTTGCTTGTTTGGGTTTGGCAGCCCCTCTTACTTTGGTTGGGGGGTCTGCTAGCCCGATGCAAGATACTTCTTCTACTGAGAAGGTTGTTTCAGCTACGGACCCTTTATGCTAGCAGAATGAGAGCTAAAGAAGGTTGGGTAACAGTAAAAAGAAAAAATCTTAAGAAATCTTCTTCTTCGTTTGACATGACCCTTCGATCCCAAAAGAAGGGGATGAGATGACTGGCTCTTTAGGTGGGTTTTGCTCGGGTTTGCATGAAGGTTGTTTCATGCAAAGTTTCTTTAAGTTTGTGGGTGCCTGCTGCAAAACCCTCGTTGTGGTCAAGAACCAATCTGTGTAGAAGGCTTTATTGAAAATATTTTTTGTCTTTCTTGTACAGGGTTTTGGGGCCCCTTCAAAACCTGTTTTTACCTTAATCAAAAACATTCGGTTGGTTCATAGTAATGGATAAATCTTGTCTTAATCATTTCAAAAAGGATGAGAAAATAGGGTGGCTGAATAGAGAAAACATTAGCTCAACTAGAAGATGTAACATGTTCTCTCAAAGTCTACTTATAATTACTTATAATATTAGACTTTGTAACCTTGGGTAAAAGTGAAATATAGTTAGTGAATTTGATGTGGATAATGTTACAAGATCTCCCAGGATTATTAAATATAAACTTTTAAAATTTTATCAACGACTAATTATATACTAAAATGGCAATGCGTGGGAGTATTTGATAAAAATGAGAGAATCTTAGTATTGAATATATATTGGGAAAAAGTAATTAAATGGTAAAATAAAAGTATTATAGAGGAGTGTCATATTGAGAGAATTCTTATAACATCTCACCTACCCATAAGACCTAAATAGGACACTCATGTGACTCATAAAATGGTCGCAACGTATTTTAAGCCTTAGATAAATAGCGAAGATTCTTCTTTGGTTTAAATGATGAGGTTTTCTTGTGTACAACCTAGAACTCTTATAACCTACATCCTTTGGATAATACAAGCTCATTTAGTTCAATGTCAAGTTCTATAAAGAGTGAGAATGCTACCTTATAAGTATAAGATCTTGTCCTAATTATCAAGATGCACGCAAAGATGGCTATGGTATTAAATAAATTAATGCACTTATATCTTTGAGAATTATAAGAAATAAGCTTTTCCACAACGATTTAAAATTAATTCATGGCAATACAACTTTTTATTTTAATGCGTACTAGTAGAGGTGCATAGATAATGAGGTCAATTATAAAATGAAGCCCTTCCTTGCATACAAATCCAAATTTAGTTTAGTGAGTAAACTTTGTTACACCTTGATATAGTAATGAAATTGTAGGTCATGACAATTGTCGAGCGAATAATGAACAACCAAGGCTATTGGATTACTAAGGTGTAGGACTAACCTTGCAACAACCAATTCCACATCAACAATATCCACAAGTCAAGGGAGTCAGTCAACTAAGTAAAATATTGAACCCACACGACGACAAGACAAAAGTAATTTTCATCAAAATTATAGAACAAAAGGTACATTGTTTGACCAACTTGTCAAAGAGGAATACATATGTCTATAACATCAACTAAATGTCGGAAGCACCCGCAAAATATAACACATGACGTAATACACAAAAATCATTGACTGTTTCGACCATTTTATCGAAATGGCAACATCCCAAAAGAGACTTCGACCAACCGTCAAAAACATCAATGTATGACAAAAGAACTTAATGAACATAAAATATAGAGATTGTACAGGAGTCATCTACTAACATAAATTACAACTGTCATCATAATTAACCACTGGTTGAGAATAAGAAATCATGATTATCCATACTGGAAGACCTTCATAACATAAGCTCCAGAAACCTATTACACACAAACATTAGAGCGAGAATATTGTAGGAGTGTGTTTCCACCCTATCTCGAAGCAATTATGCTTCCCCAGAATCTTTCATGACATGAAAGATACCCAGCCCAACTAGAAGTAGTCTAACAGAGTAAAACTGATTGAAGTAATATAATTGTGTGCCAAGATATCTATCTACTATTATAATAATCGTGGACACACCAATATATATAATTCCCAAATAAGTGAAAAGAAGCAACAACTTATGCTTTTGTTACCCTTTCATTTCATAGAATTGTGATTCCATCTCATACATGGAAAACATACTAGTAGTGAAGATCAAAATGTCACCACACTATTTTAGCAATATCTTCATGGAGTTCAGTGTTCTCAATACATGTCATGCACATCATGAAAATTTTATAGCTAGAAAATAAAATCAAACATCTCCTCTTAAAGCTCTTTTCCCTCAGCATTAGCACATCACAATTTCACAATAATTTGTGATTTCATTTTCTTACTCTTACAAACAAATGGTTAATCTAGTGCTCAATATGAACGAGGAGTACTTCCTTTTTATAGTTCCAAGACATCAAATATTATCATATATTGTATACATTAGAAATTATTCATACGTACATGACCATACAAGTTTGCACAAGTATATATAGGATCACACCTAAGTGGATTTGCTATGGCAGTTATCCAAATAGAATTGCAGAAATTTAATGTCATTAACCTTAACACACATTTGAATCAATTCATGAAAGCTTACTGTAAATAGCTTATGGATTTTTTCATATCAATACAGAAACATATAGAATCCCTAGATGCCATACACATACAGTAATCAACCTAATATGATGCATACACAACAATTTTACCTAACATGCTTCAGTGTCTCCCCAAAATCCAATGAGATTACAATAATTCATCAAAAAGAGAATCCATGACTCCTTTAAATTAAAAATAAAATTGATTTTCAAATACATTCTATACAACTAGATTTCCTCTTAAGACATCTTTCCAACTACGATTATATCACATATAATTCCACACATCAACAATTTGATAGAAACAGAGAGTATCAATTTCTTTGCATACCATTTTCATAATGCCATTTGATATATATATAAGTACAAAACTAGAAAATTATTTAGCCATTTTCATAAAAAAAAAATACCAAGTTCTTTTCAAACTAGGTTTGTGTTCAATCAGCAACGAAAAGAGTTGTCCATCAGCCATCACATGGAACGTATACACAAAATGTAATCAACATACTTGGAAGATCCAAAAGAGTTAAAGGATTCATATGAAATTTTCAGTGCCAATTATGGTCATCGAAGGATTAAGTCCTACACATCAGTATTCCCAATGGCAAATAATTCTGAACAAGAAATATATTCTAACACATGCAGAGATAATCAAATGTAATTAATCCCCTTACTAAATGCACGATATTCAAGTCTATGAACAACACCATTAAGACCCCAAACAAAATAATTAAAATAAGCGGCGCAATCAACAATTCCTTGCTTCTTCAAATGCAAAGAAAAATATAAAATTTGGCTCAGAACAAAGAGAAAACGAACATAGGTGTTTATAAAATAAGACAAAAGATTATGTTTATCATGGGTTTGAATGGGGTCGTGGCTTAAGAAAAAGTGGAAGATATGTTTTTAACAAAACAAATAATATTCTGAGAAGAGTTTTTGTTGATGATGGAAGGAAGCGTGATTAAACAAGTAGCAGCTTTCTTTAAAAAAATATTATAATTGGTTTACTACCAATGCTAAAATAAACAACAATCCCAATACTGGGTATGTAGGAGATCAATACGCCAAGGTTAAATATATGACTGCGAAAGCAAGTTGGCTAGAGATCATATACTTGTTAGACGTTACAATTGAAACAATTGTTATATTGCCATTGATGTCAAACCTTAACTGGTAAGACAATTGCTATCTTGTAAAGTGTCATATCAATTGATTGATGAAAAATATTTGAAAAGAGGAGATAACAAGAAGACCTGGTGAAATGGTTGAGTTATGAGAAGCTACAATGGGTACTTGATGAAATTTCACCTTGGTAAGGTAATATGTTGTTTATCTTTAACACCAAGTGAAGATTGGAAGACTAAAAGTTTAGTCTTGACCGAGTAACCGAGCAAAAGATTAAGGAACTTATGTATGTGCCGAGTGATGTGAGTGTCGACCGAGTGCCAGTACATGCCAAGAAAATTTAGTGTTGACCGAGCATAAGTATTTACCGAGCGTCACTAAATTACCGAGTTATCTAGTTATGATCGAGCGGAAGAACATAGTGATGACCAAGTGTCAGTATTTTGACAATTTGAGAAATATTTGAGATCCCAGCTGACATAGTTGATATCTTGGGATATGTAAAGTGTATTTAAGATAAGGATGATCATCATGGAGAATTAAATGAGCATTTAATATATGTTTAACCATTTTTATGTATGGATTCAGAAAGAAGTTTTGAGATGTATTCTACAAGGTAGAAGGAGAACAAAACATTGGAAGGATTCATTGGATCTGACCAAACTCTAAGATCTACGGTGATGATTAAGCCGCAAAAGATCTAGCTACATAATCATAGAGGTATAAGATTAAACTAATTGCAGGTTATGGTATGTAGAGGTTGATTCAGTTGATTGGAAAATCTAAGCAAAAGGCAGAGAAGGCTGAGAAGAGCAGTACAGGATTGCACAGTGGTGATTGCTTGACGGATTTCCAAGTAGATCTGAGTGATAGAGATGACAATGCAATTCAGTCAGTGAATTATCATTTGAGCGAAAGTGGATATATATTTGCAAAGTGAGTTATAGGTTTCAGATCAATCTATTATTACTTTCTAACCATTGTATCAGTCCAAAACCTTTTAACCAAGGTTGATCTAACAGTCATATTGTAAATCCTTTAATCAAGCTGACATTCTAATGGAATGATCTAAGTACTCTAACAAGGCTCACTTTTAATAAGGTTATTAAATCCTTTAACAAGTTCACATTTAACAATGTGTATTGTAACCTTTAACGAGGTTGGCTCCTCACAGAGCTCACTTCACAAGAGTGAAAAATTGGTAGTATGTTACTGGTGGTTTTTCCTATATTGGGTTTCCATGTTAAATCCTGGTTTCATACTTGTTTGAAATTTATTTGATGTTTTGTACTGTTAAGATTTTTATAATCTGCAAGTTTATTACTTAAGGACAGTGACCTGCAAGTTTATGTTACTAATTATATGTTATAGAGACCGAGTAGATTGTTGAGTAGATCTAAGTTGGTTAAAGTGTGTGAAAGTTCAATGTACTTCTGGACATGAGGATAACTGATTAACCCCCACCCCCCCTCCGCCCCCCCTCTCATTTATTCTAAATCATTCTAACAATTGGTATCATAGCCAAGTTGGTGCTTGTAAGGACAAGTTTGAAGGTACCTGAAGCTAAAGATCAAGATCTATAAAAAGGAGGTACTAAGGCTGAACAAGGAGAACTTCCCTGCATGGCAAAGTTTAATGAAGCTACACCTAGCTAGAATTGGAGAAGCATCAAATACTATGTGGAAAATGATTACATAAATGTGTCAATAGTGTTGACATCTTAGTAGATGAAGTGAAAGCAGGAACACAATCAAGCAATGTTGGAGATTGCATCAACCCTAAGCTCTCCTGAATTTGAAGACATAAAAGACTGTAAAATTGCAAAAGAAATGTGGGACACACTAGCAATTATCTATGGAGGTGATTCAAATGTACTAAGAGCCAAATTTGAAAGATTGAGAGGTAATTTTTATGAAATGAGAATGTTAGATGGTGAAACTATTGTTCAATATTGCAGCCAAATTAAGGAGGTTATGAATGCTAATGGAACTATTGATGATGATACTGTTATTAGCAAGGTATTGAGAACCCTACTTCCTTTTTATGCTATTATAGTATCTACAATACAAGAACTGAGATGTACTCTTGGTAACAACTTAACTCTGGAAGGTCTAGTTGGTAGACTTACTGCTTTTGAGTTATCAAATTTTGATAATTTCACCCCTCACAATGTTGATTCTGCATTCAAATCTATATTGACTCTTCATAAATCTAAGGAAGGAAAATAAATGCATGTGATCTTAATGAACTTGAGGCACTTATGGATAGAATACTACCGAGAGGAAAAGGAAAATTCAAAGGTAAACTTCCTATAATCTATTTTTTCATGTAACAAAGTTGGCCATATTGCAGCAAGATGCCCTGACATGAATGACAAGGATGAAAGAAGAGAAAGCAAGTACACCTTGACAAAAGGGAGGACAAAGATTTCAGAAGGTATAAGGACTGTAAGGACAAATGTAATAAATCTTGTTATATTGTTGAAGCAGAAACTGATAGTGAATCTAATAAATCTGATGACAATAATATAGAATTTGTTTATGTTGCTATGAAAGATGATTTTGATGAGGATGAGAAAACTGCACTTATTTCATATATGAGTAAAAGTAATAGATGGATAATTGATAGTGGTTGTTCACATCACATGATTGGTGATAAAAGTAAGTTTGAAACCTTAAATTACTGCAAAAGTGGTAGAGTTAAGTTTGGTAATGATAAACCATGTCTTGTGAAAGGAAAAGGATCAATAAAATTGACTGATAAAATCACATGTGACAATGCTTATTGGGTTGAAGGTCTTAACTATAACTTGTTGAGTGTTTCTCAGTTGAACACTTCTGGATACCAAGTTGAATTCCATAAAAAAAAGGCTAAAATCTTTGATGCTACTAGTGAACTAATTGGAAGTGGAGAACATGCGAGAGGTAATTTGTTCTATCTAGATCTATCTGATGAGACATGTTTTTTTGCACAATATGATGATGTATGGTTATGGCATAAAAGGTTGTGTCATGTGAACTTTGACAATTTGGTAAACATTAGTAAGATGGAAAGAGTAAGAGGGTTACCGAGATTGAAGAAACCTGATAATGTTATGTGTAAACAATATCAGTTGGGAAAAATGACAAAGTCTAGTTTCAAGAGAAAAACCTATACTTTTGATGATGTTTTGGAATTTGTTCATACTGACCTTTGTGGACCTATAGGTGTGAAAAGATACTATGGTGATAAATACTTCATATTGTTTGTTGATGATTATTCTAGAATGATGACTGTGATGCTTCTCAAAGAAAAATTGGATGCCTTTTAGTTGTTTAAGTGGTATTTGGAAAAACTTGAAAAAGAGACAAGTAAAAGCTTGAGATGTCTGAGATCTGATAGAGGAGGAAATTTTATATCTAATGAGTTCAACTTATTATGTAATGATAGAGGAATTAAGAGACAGATGCCTTCTCCAAGGACTCCCCACAGAATGACATAACCGAGAGAAGGAAAAGATCAATAATGGATTGTGCTAGTACATTGATGATAGAGAAAAATGTTGCACAAAAGTACTAGAGAGAAGTTGTAAGTACAACAGTCTATACCTTGAACCGAGTACAAGAAAAGAAAGGTACTGATATTACACCTTATGAGTTATGGTAGGTTATGCACCTAATGTAAAATACTTTGAATTTTTTGGAAGAAAATGTTATATACTAAAGGACAATAGAAATGGAAAACTTGATGTTAAAAGTGATGAAGGTATATTCCTAGGTTATTTCACTAAGAGAAAAGAGTATAAGTGTTTGAATTCTAACACTAACAAATTTGTCAAAAGTGCAAATGTTAGAATTGATGAATATGCAGAAAAGAATGAAGTTAAATGCAAGCAAGAACCTGAAGATTATAGATCTTTCATTTACATGAACGAAGGAGAGCCCAACATTTTACCTGAACTAGAGAAAGAAGCTATCGAGCAACAGAATGGTGTTGCTGAGCAACAACAAGAAAATTTTGAGTCACAAAAATATGTTGAGCATCAGGAGGTAACTGTCGAGAAATCAAAAGAAGAAGAGACACAAAATGAACCTGAAATGAATTTGCATGATGAATTTGAAGAAGAACAGAAAGAAGAAAGCATAACAGAACCTACACTAGCAAAATATGTAAGAAGACATCATAAACCAGATCAGGTCATTGGAGAAAAAGATTCAGAGGTCATGACTAGAAGCAAATTGAAAAATCAGACATGTTTATTATGTGAATTTGAGCCTAAATCTATAAAAGATACTTTGGATAATGAAGATTGGACACAGGCCATGAACGAAGAAATTGAGCAAATAGAGAAGAATAAAATGTGGACACTAGTACCTAGACCAAAGGACAAGAATGTTATTAGAACCATGTGGGTTTTTAGAAATAAGATGAATGAGCATGGAGAAGTCATAAGGAACAAGAATAGACTGGTATACAAAGGATATGCACAAGAAGAAGGCATTGTCTATGGTGAGAATTTTTCCCTAGTTACTAGATTGGAAGGAGTTAGAACTCTATTGGCTTATGCAGCTTACAAAGTATTCAAAGTATATCAAATGAATGTCAAATAAGCATTTCTGAATGGAATACTGGAAGAAGAGGTATACATTAAACAAGCTGAAGAATTTGTTGATTCAAGCAAGAAGAATATGGTCTGCAAGCTACATAAAGTGTTAAATGGATTGAAGCAAGCCTCCAGAGCATGGTATGAGAGATTTCACAGTTACTTAGTCAAAATTGGTTTTACAAGGACACATGAAAATAGTCATCTATAATTAAAGTCTAAAAAAGGTAAAGGGATATTTTTGGCTGAAATATTTGTTGATGATATCATATTTGAAGGACAAGATGTTTTATTCCAAACATTTGCAAATGAGATGCAAGCTGAGTTTGAGATGTCTATGTTTGGAGAGATCAAATTTTTTGTTTGTTTACAAGTATATCAGATGAAGAAAGGTATCTACATTACTCAATCTAAATATATCAAGGAGATACTGAAAACCTTTGGCAAGAAGGACTCCAAACCTGTAACTACACCTATGGCTACTGGATAGAAACTATCAAAGACTGATGAGACAGTTGAAGTCAATCAAACCTTGTATATGTCAATGATTAGGAAGCTAAAATATGTTGTTCACTCTAGACCATATATTGTATTAGTAGTTGGGATTGTTGCAAGATTTTCTGAAAATCCTAAGGATAGTCACATGATGGAAGTGAAAATGATACTGAGATATTTGAAGGGAATAGAGGACTATTGATTATATTATAAGAAGAATGAGAAGTTTGAACCAAAATTTTATACTCATGTTGATTGGGTAGGCAATGTTGATGAAAGAAAGAGTACAAGTGGTGGCGTATTATTTCTAGGAAAGATATTAGTATCTTGGACAAGCAAGAAACATAAATGTATTTCTCAATCTACAACAGAAGTTGAATATGTTGCAACGACAGTTAATTGTTCAAAAAAAGTGTGGATCAAACAATTGTTGAAAGGTATGAAGGAAGAGATCACTAAACCAGTTGTTATTTTTTGTGATAACACAATTTCTATAAATATATCAAAGAATCATGTGATGCACACTAAGACCAAGCATATTGCTATCAAGTATCATTACTTGAGAGAGCTAGTACACAACAAAGAAGTGAGACTTGAATATGTGAATACAAAGGAATAGTTAGCATATATATTTACTAAAGCATTACCTAAGGATACTCGTGAGTACCTGAGAGGTAAATTAGGGGTTATTCCCCTAGCTGAGGCTAACTGGGATCACATAGGAGTGATTTCATCAAATGTATTACGCTGAATATTTGAAAAATTGAATCAAAGGAGGTCACACTTTAGGAGTTGCCTAAAGTTGTAAAGAGTAACACACAAGATGTTGATCAGTCATAAGAAAGATGACAGAGAGAGCATATAGTTCAGAAAGTTGACATAGAGATATCTACATGGTGAAGATGTATGACTTTGGCGTTGTTGTCAAAGAGGGAGAAAATATATTGAGGGAGATATTAAGAAGAAGAAAAAGATGGAAAATTACATAGAGAATATACTATTTGAGGGAGAAATCAGTGAGAAGACTATGAGGGAGATAAGCTACAAAGATAAATCTATCCAAGAGGGAGATAATATTTGTATTTAAGAGAATTGGAATGAAGCTAAGGACATTAATGAAACTCTATTTATAGAACATACTTTTTGGATTGTTTGGTAACCTTGCATATGTTGTTTGCATGTGTTTTCCATCAATGTCAAAGAGGTATATTGTTGGAAGCTACAATTGAAACAATTGTTACATTTCCATTGATGTCAAACCTTAATTGGTAAGATATTTTCTATCTTGTAAAGTGTCACATCAATTGATTGATGAAGAAGATTTGAAAAGAGGAGATAACAAGAAGACCTAGTGAAATGGTTGAGTTTTGAGAAGATACAATGGGTACTTGATGAGATTGCACCTTGGTAAGGTAATATATTGTTTATCTTTAACACCAAGTGAAGATTGGAAGACTAAAAGTTTAGTCTTGATCGAGTAACAGAGAAGAAGTTTAAGGAACTTATGTATGTGTCGAGTGATGAGAGTGTCAACTGAGTGCTAGTACATGCCAAGAAAATTTAGTGTCGACTGAGCATCAATATTTACCAAGCGTTAGTAAATTACCAAGTTATCTAGTGATGACCAAGTAGAAGAGCACAATGATGATCATGTGTCATTATTTTGATAGTTTGAGAAAGATTTGAGATCCCAGCCGACATATTTGATTTCTTGGGATATGTAAAGTGTATTTAAGATAAGGATGATCATTATAGAGAATTAAATAAGAATTTAATATATGTTAAACCATTTTTATATATGGATTCAAGAAGGAGTTTTCAGATGTATTATACAAAGTGGAAGGAGAATGAAATGTTGGATCTGACCAAAACCTAAGATCTACGATGATTATTAAGAAGAAAAATATCTAGCTACCTGATTAGAGAAGTATAATATTAACCTAATTGCAGGTTATGGTATGTAGAGGTTGATTCACTTGATTTGAAAATCTAAGCAGAAGGCATAGAAGGCTGAGAAGAGTAGTACAGGACTGCACAATGGTGATTGCTTGACAAATTTCCAAGAATATCTGAGTGATAGAGATGACAATGGAGGCTAGGCAATGAATTAGCATTTGAGAAAAAGTGGATCTATATTTGCAAAGTGGGAACTTGTATGTTTCAGATCAATCTAATGTTACTTTCTAACCATTGTATCATTCAAAATCATTTTAACCAACATTGACCTAACAGTCATACTGTAAATCCTTTAATCAAGGTTACATTATAATAGAATGATCTAAGTCCTCTAACAAGGCTCACTTTTAACAGGGTGATTAAATCCTTTAACAGGGTCACATTTTATAGTGTGTATTGTAGCCTTTTACAAGGTTGGCTCCTCACAGATCTCACTTCAGAAGAGTGAAAAATTGGTAGCATGTTACTGGTGGTTTTCCCCATATTGGGTTTCCATTTCAAATCCTAGTGTCATACTTGTGTGAATTATATTTGATGTGTTGTACTGCTAAGAGTTTTATATTGTGCAATTTGATTACTTTAGGATAGTGGACTGCAAGTTTATGTTACTAATTATATGTTATAGAGGCCGAGTAGATTTTTGAGTAGATCTAAGTTGGTTGAACTGTTTGAAAGTTCAATTGGTACTTCTAGACCTAAGGATAAATGATTCACCCCCCCTCTCAGTTATTCTAAATCATTCTAACAATACTTGGTTAAGCATATAATGGAGTTTGAGCTCCAATTTGAATAGTAGACAAAGAAGAATACGCAAGGAAAACTACAGAGTTTAAAGATAACAACTATTATCTAAATAATCTCCTTATTCCAACCAAGAATGTATGCTCTTTAATCTTTATTTTTAATTCCTGGAGAGTAAAGAGAAACCTAGACTATTAAATGGTGAAGCCTACAATTAGCCCACCCTTCAAGCTTTTAGAATTATCTCCCTGCTTCAGCTCTTTGGTGCTCGCCCATTTTTCCAAATTTCTCTTTTTTTATTCTAAGTTTTTTCCTCCCTCTTAAGCGTGTGTCTTTCTTTCTGGTGGTTGTCGATGAGTCTTACATGCCCAAATTTTAGCATGCAGAGTTCAGATTAATTAAATTGTGTCCCCTCCAACCAATGCCCACTCTTTGTTCTCAACAGTATTGAAAATACGTTAGAAGATATTTTGATATTTACACTAAAATTTAAATTAAAGTAAAGTAAAAGCTCTTCCAAACATTGTTTTCTCTATTTTTCTCAATATTATAGATACACAATTTGGGTTATGACATCCTTCCCCCCTTAAACAATGCATCACCCTGAGGCATTGATCAAAATTTGCAATCATATTCAAAGAAAAAAAATCAAGAAATTCACGTTTAACAAGGTTTATAATTTAACTTCCATTATTTAAATGTTCAAGATAAAGCATGTACCTACTTTCAGGTTCTAGCATAAATTTAGAAAATTTTAATTTCATTTGCTTACAAGAAGTGAAATTTTCATTGGGAATGCATTCTAGTAAAAATCGACATGCAGTCTTGTAGAAAAAAACTTTTCAAAGACAATGTCAACACCCATTTGAAATAAATATATTTAAAAGTAAATAAACACATATGTATCTATGTTCATTTTGAGGACTATTTTCTATGTGAATGTGTGAATTCCATTACTACCTTATAGCTTTACAAGGTTAGATTACCTCTCTCTAAGAATATTCCCCCTCTCTTATGATGTGTTGTTCCATCTGTTGTATACACAAGAACAACATGAAAACATCAGTTCATGTTATTATGATAATCAAAATGAAAATATAGCATTCCCTTGTCTCAATGCTTTCATAAATAACTTATATAATACCCTTAAAGAAGAAACAAAGCACACACATACCTATGCTTAATTTACCATACCTTGGCATCAAATAAAATTGATCACATTATGGGATACTTCGTATTGAATTCTTGTCATACTTATATGTAGACACTCAAAATATTTTTAGTTCAATTTTCATATCAATACTATATGGAAGAAAATTTTCAATGTTCATGTTCAGGCTTAGAATTACCACCCCAACTTAGGCATTGGGGCTTTATAGGTATTCTATCCTAACAATGGAAACCTTCTCTAGCTGTGGGTGGACTATGATTGAGAAGGAGTCTTTGGATTCTAGGTCGGTTCCTATTGAATTTGGGTATCAATTTGGTACTATCTTCTCCTAATTTTAAAAAAAGAAAAAAAAAGAAAGGGAGAAATTCTAACTAAAATTGCATGAATAAAACTTGAAAGGTGATACACCAAATAAGATTCAGATCTCTCAAAGCCTCAAAATGACATTCACTTAACATACCCTACTGATCTCTGTAATCTTGCTCACTATCCAATACATAAGCTAATGTGAAAGTCACTACTAGGGTTTAACCACAAATAGCAATCTTACTATCAACAACATGCATATTCTACAAAAGGCTTATATTTTGTAATCTAGAATAGGAATCAATACAATCCACTAATCCATGCTACAGATGTATTACACTTGAATGCAAAAAATTGAATAGGATTTAGACAAATGATCACCACAAGAATTATGAAAAATGGGTCAACTATATTCTTCTCAAAATCTGTGTGCAGTTACATGGATGAATCTCAAAATAATGACAAGGAATAGAAGCATTCTCTTGTACAAAATCGATATCACAAACATGAACTAACAATGGATACAAAAGCATAAACAGATGGCTATAGGAACAACAAGTTCAATAAAAGATCCTCCCTCTACAATTTTGGATCCCCTAAACATGAAGCAAAGGATCTACTATATAGCCAACATGGCTTATTTCAAAAATATTTCCACCCAAAAGTCCTCCATAATAGAAAAATACTAAGCCAAATGGCTCGACCAATGCCCTAAATCTAGCCTTAGGTTTAGCCACCTTGCTGCTTCTCTAAAGTTGGAAAATAAAATATATTCCTTTGCACATCCTATCAACCTTAATACATAATATTTGAATACATGACATTCAAATTCTTAAGGCATAAAACCCTAAAAGCATGACTGTTGACCATAATCTGCCAGCACAATATAAAACTTAACCTATACTCAGCCCTTAACCCCAACTAGTCGACACCACACTATGGGATTTGATGTTTGATCAATATGATGTATTTGATTACAATTCACTCCATCGACACCATTACTCCTATGGCATAAAAGGTATTGTCATGGCATTGTGAGGGAATTTTGATGAGCTGAAAACCACCATAGTAGTCAATGGACTCCAAAACTCGGCTAAAACATAATGCATAATGTTTATCCACTCATTTTCATTTAGGTTTTCTTCATTGTGGTGCCACCATGTTGCAATTGGGAACCGTGTTTCTCTGCACTGTATCCGCTCATTCTTGTTGAAGGAGCTCAGGATTCTTGAGCTTAATCAGGGAGACTGAGTATTGATTTGTTTCGCCATAACACATGGCATCTTATTGTTGTTTTATCCTTCAAAAATATAGGGGTTTTTTGGTCTTCTATTTGGCTCAAACTCAATTCTATGAGGAAGAATGAGTTAACTTCAGCTTTGAGTTTGAAATGTTCAAAGTCGTGAAAAATGGCACTGACTACATGCTTATTGCTTGGGATTCTTGTTTGAAAGGAAACACTTTGACCGTGGCCACCACTGCTTGATCTTTGAATACAGCTCAACACCACTCCTCTGCTGGTCTCCTATTCATGACACTTGGCTTCTCCAGATAAGTTATCATTATTATTTTTCTCACTGCATTTTAAAAATGTAAAAAATGAATGCACTACTGTAGTCGATAATAAATGGGTTCTTTCTTTGCTTTGTGTCTTTGTTAAAACTTTCATTGTAGCATAAAACAACACTTGATCTCAGACTCTATAGTCACTTAGTTGCTTTTTGTCACTTAGTTTCTTTAAATCTAGCCTTAACAAGAATACCCACATGGTATCTGGTCGAAAATCCTGCATATGTGCACTTAATGTTTTTGAACATAATTTTTGTGGTAACACAAAACACATTTCTTGTCAGGCCAATAATAATTTCTTTGTTCTGTCTGAAAAAGACAAGATATTCTCCAGTATGCTTATAGTGTTAGAAAAACTTAACAACATTTAATTTTACTGTTAAAACTGAGAGCATATTGGAAGGAATAATGGAAACACAGCATGTTTAAATCTCTGAGAAATATTATTCTAGTTAGTGTAAAAACACACTGTTTCTTTTAAATGTATATAAGATCTGACCCATGGGGTTCGAACACGGGCTCGTGACTCCCATGGGCCATACTCATACTAGGAATCCTAATTTGAACATGCATTCAACATCATTTTTCATGCCTTATCCTGTACTATTATTATGAATGTACATTATATTTCAAAATAGCAGCATAAGATGCATTTGTTAAAATACACTGCATAAATATATCTTTTGAAACTTTGCCTGAAGGCACGAAACTATATTCTTTCAAAATCATGAACTATAACAATATCTGATGAACCTTCTGGATGGATAATCTCTAGTACTCTATTCATAATGTCTATCTTCTATGTATTTTCTTCTAATGAAAGCATAACAGTATGCTGATATTGAAACTCTTGATCTTCGTTCTTTACTTGCAGCCTTTACATTCCTTATTACGCATCATTTTCTTTGCAAACCCAGTTGTTAAATAAACATAACAACATCTTTTGAACTTTCTTACTTGCATGAAGATAATGAACTTCACATTCTCAATTCTACATCCTTCTTTGCTCATGTGTCTCCTGTAGCATCTTGTATTCTTTCATGTATTTGCATCTTTTCCTTTTCATGCATGTGAGCAGTAACCTCCTGAGATGTAAACAATCCTTTTTGCATGTAATGACTTATGTGAAGTTCAAGCACGGGCTCATAACATCCACTGCATTTCCTTTTTTTCTTCCTGCATTCAGTTATACATCCACCTATTTGCACATATATCAATCAATCTATTAGGTTAGCAGATAAAATGAATCAATTAATATTGGTGTGTGAGTGTTATCTCAGATGGCATTCACCCATGAATATTAATTGGTCTGTTTGCATTTGTTGAACTAATAGGTTGATCAAATTCTGAAAAAGGTTTCTCAGATGGAAATGTTAAGTCCCTTTCATTCATTTTTACAAGAATGACATACATTAGGATGATCATCTATAGTAAAAGGTTTCATTGTTTAGAAAACAAGTCCCTTTAATACTATCTTTTCCTTATTTTTGATCTATATTTCATTGTTGCATTGATTTTGTCAAATAGATATGCAGCATTTAGAAGAACTAATTGTATGTTGTTTGTGTCTTGTGCATTTCTTAGATCCAACTAGATCTAACCCATTTTTCTCTCTCATGATGCAGGTGAAACCCTAAAGACCTCATGAAGATGCAAATGAAACCCTAAAGACCTTATGAAGATGCAGACCTGGACTTGGGGACCTAGGATTTGACTGCTCAACTAGTTGACCACCAACACACCTCAAGGCAATGCATGGGACCCCTACTCCATACTTTTCATGTTTTCCATTCTGAAAATGTAATCTTTAAATTGATATGATACATGAAAATACATTTATATATTACATTTATTTTGAATGTACAATGTAATTGATCAATCATAAATTTGAAATTCTAGAATGTGATCAATACTTAGAGTACAATGGTAATATTTGAAAATCAATGTAATAATGAAATGTAAATTCTCAATACCTGAAAGGTAATATCAATTGGACACCTAAAAAATGCAATCTTGGTGTTTGTCCGTTTGTATGTTGTGATTTTTTGAGTAACAATTTTGGTGACTTCTGCTGGATGTCTACCTGCTAGACATGACCTATGAACTTTATCCTTGGGCAACAGAGTTAGGAAACTAGAAACCATGAATGCAACCATTATTGAAATGAAAAATGCAAATATTCTAGACTTAAGCAACCTAAAGACCTATGCAACCTAGAGACCTATGTGCTTGGACAACACTTATTATAAATGAAACCTAGACTAGAACCTAACCCTCAAAGCAAAGCTTGAGGTGTATTCCATTAACTGGAATTTGCAGAACTTCTCCATCAGTTGTGGACAACTGATAAGCATTATTTTCCTTATAAGCTGTAATATAAAAAGGGATGACCAAAAGTTATCAAATTTATCATGTTGCCCTGACCTACTCTTTAGTACATCCCACTTTAGTACTAGATCACCTTCTTTGAAATCCCTAGATGTAGTCTTCTTGTCAAAAGACCTCTTAGTTTGTGCTTGCATCAATTCCATAGTTTCAAATGCCCCTTTCCTTTCTTCCTCCAATTGCAATAAACCAGCATACCTCAAGGCAAGGGGATCTCCTTCTTCAAAAAGCAACATTTGATCAGCTAGATGCAATGCTGGAAATTCTGTAGATATGGGCAATCTGGCCTCTTTGCCATAAACCAAGACATAGGGTGAATTCCCAATAACCTGCTTAGGCATAATTCTGTCTAGCCACAAAGATGCCTTCAACTTAGAGTGCCAATCCCTCTTGTTCCCTTGTAAAGTCTTCTTGATAATTCTGATTAGATTTTTATTGGTAGACTCTGCAAGACCATTACCCTGTGGATAGTAATTAGAAGAAGTATTTAAATAAATACCATTCTTGATAGCCCATTCTATAATAGATGATCCAACAAAAGCTAAGGCATTATCTGATACTATTGACTAAAGAACTCCAAACCTTGTTATAATATCATCATAGAAATTCAGAACAACATTTCCAGAAGATTCCTTTAGTGCAATGGCCTCAGTCCACCTAGTAAAATATTATGTGGCAGTCAAGATCCATTTATGCCCTACACTAGAATTATGTTTTATTGGACCTATAAAGTCTACTCCCCACTTGTTGAATGGCTGATCAACAATGACTGGTTTCAATGGAAATGCTGCCAACCTTTGTTTTCCTGTAAACATAGCATAATTTTGGCATCTTCTTGCCCATGAATGAGCATCTTTGAATAAATCTGGCCAATAATAGCCAACTCTTAGAATTTTCCATGCTATAGTTTTGGGGCTGAAATGCCCTCCACAAGATCCATCATGGAATTCAGATAGAATCTTTCTTTGATCCATATAATCTATGCATTTGAGAAGCATACCAGAAAAATCTTTCCTATAAAGAGTATCATCAATAAGAACATAAGCAATAGATTGTAATCTAAAGTACCTTCTCTTGGCTCTATCAAGATTCATTGGGCATTGACCAGTATGTAGAAATCTAGTCATATCTGATAACCAGGATGTTGAATCATTAATTAGTACTGAATTACCTTGGGGCAAGAAGGCCTCTTTAGTGGCTTTAACTTGATCTTCTCCTTCTGCCATCTGAGTACATAAGCCTTTGTCCCTAACCAGCTTGGTCACATGGATTTGCACATCATACTCCATGACTTTAGTTATCCACCTTGCCCTTTTTTCACTAACATCCTTATTCAATAGAAATTCTTTAATGCTAGGGTGTGCAATCATTAGATGTATTATGTTTTCAACAACTAGATGCTTAAACTTTTTCAAGGATTTTATAACAACTAGTACATGTTTTTCTACAAAGCTGTATTTTTTCTCATAATCATTCATACCTTTGCTAAAAAAGACTACCGGTTGCTCCTGTCCTTCCTCATTCTTTTGCACCAGCATTGCTGAAATAGTGTTAATACCACTATAAGCATATAAAACAAAATCCTTAGAGAAATCAGGATTAGCTAAAGTAGGGGCTGAAGATAAGGCATGCTTAATTTGTTCAAAGTTCTCCTTTCCCTCAGTAGTACAGCTGAAAGGCACATCCTTTTTTAACATAGAGGTTAAAGGTTTCAATAAATTTGCAATATTAGGAATAAACCTTCTTACAAAATTTATTCTCCCAATAAAACTTTGCAATGCGTTCTTATGTTTTGGCAGTGATAGGTCAAGAATTGCGTAAATCCTCTTAGGATCAATAGTTGTACCCTCTTTAGACACTTGATACCCCAAAATTTTGCCTTCATGTACTGCAAAAATAGACTTCTTTGGGTTAAGAGAGATTCCAAACTCTCTACATCACTGCAAAATTTGTTTCAAACGATCTATGTGCTGGTTTGCAATTTTTCTATAAATGGTAACATCATCTAGATATACTAGAACAAAATTATACATTAAGTTTTTGAAAGCCATGTCCATTGATTTCTAAAAAGTGGCCCCTACATTTGACAGCCCAAATGGCATTCTTTGGTAATCCATTGTACCCCACTTAGTGGTAAAGGCTATTTTGAATTGATCAAATTCTTTAACTAAAATCTAGTTATAACCAGAATATCCATCTAAGAGTGAGAATATTTTAGAACCTGAAATATATTGAAGGATTTGTTCCATGGAAGGGAGAGGATGCCTATCTTTCAGAGATGCCCTATTAAGGTCTCTAAAATCTACACAGAGTCTTATCTCTCCATTTTTCTTCCTTACTGGACCTAAGTTAGAAACCCATGATGTATGCTTTATTGGGAATATTATGCCTCCATCTAAGAGTTTTCTTAGTTCTTTCAGCATTAAAGGCTCTAATTTGGGGTTTATGGGCCTTTGCCTTTGCCTGATTGGTCTTGCATTTGGTTCTAACTCTATGGTGTGCTAAGTTAGTTGAGGATCAAATCCTTTTAAATCAGCATAATCCCAAGCAAATACATCACTATATTCTCTGAAAAGATCAATAAACAATTCCTTTTCTTTGGGAGAATTTATTTTACCAACCTTTAGATACTTGTCTCTGAAAATATCCACTTCCTCATAATGATCTTCCTTAACCAGTAGAATGGTTTTATTCTTTCTGAATTGATCATCAAAGTTAAAAGCTGATTCCAGGCTGACCAATCCTCTTGGAAGCTTATTAGTCTTTAGCTGAATAAATTAACTCTCCATTTTCTGATCATACTTATCACTTTTAGGGGCTAAAAACCCTTCAATTTCTATCATAAAACTCAAGATATGTTCATCAGTGTTAAACACCTGCCAATCAATATCATTGTCGGGGATAGATGGCCTTACAACAATTTTAACATGTGACTGGTCTAAAATTAGTCCTTTATTTTTTGTAATTGAAGCATGTGCACCAATACCCGCCAACCTGTCAACATGCAAATTTTTCTTTCTAGGTATGGAAATGAGATTAAAAGCATCAAAATCCTTCAAAATATCAGAAACTCTGGATTTATACAGCTTTAAGAGATCATTTTTTATAGCATTAATACCTCTCACCTATCTTACTATCAACTCATTGTCCCCAAATGCCCTTAAGCATATGATTCCTCTTTTCCTGGCCCATTCCAAGCCCTCAATAAGACTCTCATATTCAGCCATGTTGTTAGAACAAGCAAAAGATAATCTATAGCTAGCATAAAATTTATCACCATGAGGTGAAACCAACATAACTCATGCACCAATACCATCCTTATTCTTAGATCCATCAATATATAGATCCCATAGTTGGTTAGATATTTCAGACTTAGAACATCGATCTTTAATCAGATTAGGCACAACTGAATCAGATTCTAACATTACATAGTTACCAAAACCAGCATCAAACACATCAATATCTTGATCATTTCTAGCTGCCCATTCATCTAGAACAATATCAGGATATTCTTCAGTTTATGTGTTATAAGATGAACTCTCATTGATTTCCTCAGGATCCATGATCACACAAATTGCATTTATGGGGCTAGGATTATAAGGCTCTATATGGTCTTTAGCCCATAACTCTGACTTGATGGTCACCTTAGCACCATATCTAGTTCTGAAATACAGGTGAGACCAATCTGATGAGAAGTATCCATCTATCTTGGCTGTGAAGTCTCTTGATAAACATAGAGAAAAGTAAGGTGGAAGATCTATGACAAAAATATCTTGGGAAATGGAGAAGTTTGGACATGAGTGTAAGGTCAAACTTGCATTTTTAACGACACCTATGGTCTTAACTGAAGAACCATCAAGTTGGACAACTCCTTTCTCAAGGGGTTCATACTTTAAATCCAACAAATGAACTATCTTCTTTGGCATGATAGTGCTGGTTGCACCACTATCCACCATACAATTATGCACTAATTTGTCTCCAATAATTAAAGAAACATAAAAAGGAGGAGGCTTAAATTTTGCAGATTTCCTACGTTCCTTTTCTGTCATCTTCTGTATATTTGCTAACTTTCTTTCAATTGGTATTGCTGATTGCTTCAAATCTGCAAAACTTTTACTCACTTGTGATGCTGGCTGATGTACTTTACCAATCTTCTTTTCTCCTTTAATCACTTCATCATGAACTACCGAAGGCTCTGAATTGGCCATGACCACTCTAAGAGGATTATGTATAGCTTGATGTGAAATCGTTGTTTCTTTAGACAGCTCCTCTTTCAATAAATCAATTTGCCCTGGAATAACTAATGAATCCCACATAGAAATAGAAACATTCATCTTCTTCATATTATCAACAATGTTATAGGGAAAAACAAACTGTACCTTCTAAGGTGCCTTAGTAATGGTCTGATCTGCCTACTTCTGATATTGTGTTTCTTTGTTGGCATGAGTAGATGCCCCCTTTAGAATTGAAACTGGTGGAATGGGTGATGATTGATTTGTAGCAGCAATCCCGACAGCTGACTGCCCTGATTCTAGGTCTCTCTTCTTGGCTCTTGTGTTTGCTGATATGGATGAATCACCATTCACTCCATAGAACTCTTCCTCTTTCTAATTGAGGAATGTAGTGTCAGGGACAGTCATATCAGAGTGTTGTTGAGTCTCTTTAGTAGATACAGTAGGTTGTGAATCCATCACACTTTGAACCATTAGAACTTGATTGAGCACTCTACTAGTACACTTAGACTGATTGTGGGGTTCATTACAAGGATAGCACCATAAGTAATCTGCAGCAAAGTTATTTTGGCTATGGACAATATCTCTAACAACATTAAGGGGTGTAGGATTGTAAGGCCTATAAGGCCTTTGGTTCCAGTTTTTCCTATTGGTATTGCTATTTCCTTGATATTGCTGCTTGTTGCCTTGATAAATGGGTTGATTAGGCTACTGAGATGAAGAACTAGCAAACTGATTCTGAGTATGGGCTATTGGATTGCTTTGCTACCTTTTCAGGTTTACTAGTTCATTCCCAAAAGTTTGTAGCAAGCTCTCAATCTTTTGTTGGCTATTTTTTATGCTTTGCAATTCACTGGGAGGGACAATAGGCATTATTTCTTCACTTTTATAAGATGGCAATGGAGCTAATGGTGGAGCAACTAATGGCATATTTGGTTGGATATTGGGAAAGAAAGGCATAGGTGGCCTAGGAGCTATCTTTCCTGCCTGAATGAGACTATTCTCTACCCTAATTGCAATATCAAAGGCTTGAGGTAAATAATTCCCTCCCATGGATTGGATTACTACCGAAATATCACTATTCAAGATTTTAAGAAAATACAGAAAAGCATATTCAGCAGAGGGTCTTACCATGGCAGGAATCCTATTCCAAGTCTTCTGGAATCTGAGATTAAAATCACTTAGCTCTTCTTGTCGAGCTCTTTTGATGGTAGTTAGTTTCTTCACTAAAGACAAATTGTCAGATTTATCCTCAAAAAACTTAGAAAGCCTCTCCCCCAAAACATCCCAAGTATCAATAGAATTTAATGGAAGAGTTCTAAACCAGTCAAGGGTTTTACCTTTTAGTGATGTAGCCAACAGCTTCAAAGCCACATCTTCCTCCATGACATGATGGACATTGCAAAGGGATGCAATATCTCTAATGTGTTCTATAGTTGTCACTTGACCTTCTCCGGTGAATGATGGCAAGCCTTTCAAGACAGCCAAAGGTATATTATTGTGATTTGCAATCCTAAGAGGACTACCTTGATCAAAAGGAACAAATGGTAGATTTCTTGCCATTCCTATAGCTGGTGGTACCTATTGCTAAACAACAGGTACAATAGGAGCTTGAGTATGTTGAACTACCTTCCTTTGGTAATTCTTCAAATTCTGGGGAGTTGTTGTAGTAACACTTGTAGAGGCTCAAAAAATAGAATTATCTATAAATAAATTTTCAACACTTGGAAATTCTGATCCAGAATGATTAGGAACACTTAGATCTACAGGAAGACTGATTTCTTCAATAATAACCTCAAGTTCTTCTAAATTTGCAGTTTGATCTTCAAAATTGGGGTTATCAAATGAAGAGAAATTTGAATTCAATATAGTACCTCTTGGATCTTATGATGTTCTTTCACCTCTAGATGATCTTCCTCCTCTTCTACTTGACTATAATTCCTGATACACAAATCCTTCCTTGTTTGATCTTGTTGGAGTTCTACTCATTAAAGTCCACACTGAGAGATGTAACAACCATAGAACTAGTAACTCAGAACTGAGAAGCAGTTTGTTGTCCCACCGGGCGTGCCAAAAACTATTCAGGCTTAGAATTACCACCCCAACTCAGGCATTGGGGCTTTATAGGTATTCTATCCTAACAATGGAAACCTTCTCTAGCTGTGGGTTGACTATGATTGAGAAGGAGTCTCCAGATTCTAGGCCGGTTCCTATTGAATTTGGGTATCAATTTGGTACTATCTTCTCCTGATTTAAAAAAAAAATGAAAGGGAGAAATTCTAACTAAAATTGCATGAATAAAACTTGAAAGGTGATACACCAAATAAGATTTAGATCTCTCAAAGCCTCAAACTGACATTCACTTAACATACCCTACTAAACTCTATAATCTTACTCACTATCCAATACATAAGCTAATGTGAAAGTCACTACTAGGGTTTAACCACAAATAGCAATCTTACTATCAACAACATGCATATTCTACAAAAGGATTATATTTTGTAATCTAGAATAGGAATCAATACAATCCACTAATCCATGCTACAGATGTATTACACTTGAATGCAAAAAATTGAATAGGATTTAGACAAATGATCACCACAAGAAGTATGAAAAATGGGTCAACTATATTCTTCTCAAAATCTATGTGCAGTTACATGGATGAATCTCAAAATAATGACAAGGAATAGAAGCATTCTCTTGTACAAAATCGATATCACAAACATGAACTAACAATGGATACAAAAGCATAAATAGATGGCTATAGGAACAAGAATTTCACTACAAGCTCCTCCCTCTACAATTCTGGATCCCCTAAACATGAAGCAAAGGATCTACTATATAGCCAACATGGCTTATTTCAAAAATATTTCCCCCCAAAAGTCCTCCATAATACAAAAATACTAAGCCAAATGGCTCGACCAATGCCCTAAATCTAGGCTTAGGTTTAGCCCCCCTGCTGCTTCTCTAAAGTTGGCAAATAAAATATATTCCTTTGCACATCCTACCAACCTTAATACATAATATTTGAATACATGACATTCAAATTCTTAAGGCATAAAACCCTAAAAGCATGACTGTTGACCATAATCCGCCAGCACAATATAAAACTTAACCTATACTCAACGCTTAACCTCAACTAGTTGACACCACACTATGGGATTTGATGTTTGATCAATATGATGTATTTGATTATAGCTCACTCCATCAACACCATTACTCATGTGGCATAAAAGGTACTATCATGGCATTGTGAGGGAATTTCGATAAGCTGAAAACTGCCATAACATTTACTTCATTTGTTAGTGGACTCCAAAAATTGGCTAAAACATAATGCATAATGTTTATCTGCTCATTTGAATTTAGTTTTTCTTCATTATGGCACCGCCATGTTGCAATCGGGAACCATGTTTCTCTGCACTGTATCCGCTCATTCTTGTTGAAGGAGCTCAGGATTCTTGAGCTTAATCAGGGAGACTGAGTATTGATTTTGTTTCGCCATAACACATGGCATCTTCTTGTTGTTTTCTCCTTCGAAAATACTGGGGTTTTTTGGTCTTCTATTTGGCTCGAACTCAGTTCTATGAGGAAGAATGAGTTAACTTCAGCTTTGATTTTGAAATGTTCAAAGCTGTGACAAATGGCACTGAATACATGCTTATTGCTTGGGATTCTTGTTTGAAAGGAAACACTTTGACCGCGGTCACCACTGCTTGATCTTTGAATACAGCTTGACACCACTCCTTTGCTGGTCTCCTATACATGACACTTGGCTTCTCCAAATAAGTTATCATTATTATTTTTCTCACTGCATTTTCAAAATGTAAAAAATGAATGCACTATTGTATCTGATAATAAATGGGTTCTTTCTTTACTTTGTGTCTTTGTTGAAACTTTAATTGTAGCATAAAACAACACTTGATCTTGAACTCTACAGTCACTTAGTTTCTTGTTGTCACTTAGTTGCTTTAAATCCAGCCTTAACAAGAATGCCCACATGGTATCTGGTCGAAAATCCTGCATATGTGCACTTAATGTTTTTGAACATAATTCTTGTGGTAGCACAAAACACATTTCTTGTCAGGCCGATAATAATTTCTTTGTTCTGTCTGAAAAAGAAAAGATATTATCCAGTATGCTTATAGTGTTAGAAAAACTTAACAACATTTAATTTTACTATTAAAACTGAGAGCATATTGGAAGGAATAATGGAAACACATCATGTTTAAATCTCTGAGAAATGTTATTCCAGTTAGTGTAAAAACACATTGTTTCTTTTAAATGTATATAAGATCTCACCCATGGGGTTCGAGCACGGGATTGTGACTCCCATGGGCCATACTCATACTGGGAATCCTAATTTGAACATGCATTCAACATCATTTTTCATGGCTTATCCTATACTATTATTATGAATGTACATTATATTTCAAAACAGAAACATAAGATGCATTTGTTAAAATACCCTGCATAAAGATATCTTTTGAAACTTTGTCTGAAGGCACGAAACTGTATTCTTTCAAAATCATGAACTATAATAGTATCTGATGAACCTTTTGGATGGATGATCTCTGGTACTATGTTCATAATGTATGTCTTCTGTGTATGTTCTTATAATGAAAGCATAACAACATGTTGATATTAAAACTCTTGATCTCCGTTCTCTACTTGCAGCCTTTACATTCCTTATTACACATCATTTTCTTTGCAAATCCAGTTGTTAAATAAACATAACAGCATCTTTTGAACTTTCTTTCTTGCATGAAGATGGTGAACTTCACATTCTCAATTCTGCATCCTTCTTTTCTCACGTGTCTCCTGTAGCATCTTGTATTCTTTCATATATTTGCATCTTTTCCTTTTCATGCATGTGAGCAGTGACCTCCTAAGATGTAAACAATCCTTTTTGCATGTAATGACTTATGTGAAGTTTGAGCACGGGCTCATGACATCCACTGCATTTCCTTTTTTGCTTCCTACATTCAGTTATATGTCCACCTATTTGCACATATATCAATCAATCTATTAGGTTTGCAAATAAACTGAATCAATTAATATTTGTGTGTGAGTGTTATCTCAAATGACATTCACCCATGAATATTAATTGGTCTGTTTTCATTTGTTGAACTAATAGGTTGATCAAATTTTAAAAAAGGTTTCTCAGATGGAAATGTTAAGTCCCTTTCATTCAGTTTTACAAGAATGACATACATTAGGAGGATCATCTATAGTAAAAGGTTTCATTGTTTAGAAAACAAGTCCCTTTAATACTATCTTTTCCTTATTGTTGATCTATATTTCATTGTTGCATTGATTTTGTCAAATAAATATGCAGTATTTAGAAGAACTGATTGTATGTTGTTTGTGTCTTGTGCATTGCTTAGATCTAGCTAGATCTAACCCATTTTTCTCTCTCATGATGCAGGCAAAACCCTAAATACCCCATGAAGATGCAAATGAAACCCTAAAGACCTTATGAAGATGTAGACCTGGACTTGGGGTCCTAGGACTTGACTGCTCAACCAGCTGACTACCAACACACCTCAAGACAATGCATGGGACTCCTACTCCATACTTTTCATGTTTTTCATTCTGCAAATATAATCGTTAAATTGATATGATACATGAAAATACATTTGTATATTACATTCAGTTTGAATGTACAATGTAATTGATCAATCATAAATTTGAAATTCTGGAATGTGACCAATGCTTAGAGTACAATGGTAATATTTGAAAATCAATGTAATAATGAAATGTAAATTCTCAATACCTGAAAGGTAATATCAATTGGACACCTAAAAAATGCAATTTTTTTCTATTGGTGTTTGTCCTTTTGTATGTTGTGATTTTTTGAGTAACAGTTCAATAATCATGAGTAAAGATAATCATTGGAAAAATTTAAATTTTCAATTAAATTAATATCTAGATCACAACTTGATCATAATTAAATCATTCATCCATACGCACAATTCATTTATAAAGGTTAGTGAGTCATTTTTCCATTTATGTGACCTAGGCCCTCACACCCATCTCATCACAACAATGTTTCTAAAATAAAATTTAACTCATTTTATCATAACAAATATCTTTTCATCTCTAAGACATGTGAGTCAAAAAAATGTTAAATCTAACATAAATAAACGTTCATTATTTCATCCATGTAACTGTGCTTAATCTAGGAAAAGCATGAGATGTGATCTATTAATGCACATCCATGGTCTTTCCTCCATGTATTTATCAATGGTTGGTAAATATAAAATCCATATAAAAACATGGTTGAGGCTCTTTTACGCCCAACCACGAAGCCTTAAATTTCCATTGGATTCTACCTACTTGTAGAATTCCCAACCCTGCAATGTCTAGCAGCCTGGAAAAATACAAAAAGGAAGAGGGTATCTAGTGCAACCCGATGTACCTGCATGCAATCCCTACCATGGATGTGCAATGCCTAACAATCAGGATATGGCAGAGGGTTATTACTATATAATTATTGTGTCAATAATTATTTCTAGGCTTGTGCATATCATTCTTATGAACCGCTTGCTTTGGCTAAAACATTTAATAAAATCATGAATCTAAGAAAGAGGTTCACCTTCTATGTTTCCCTTTGGCTTATCTATCTTCAACACCCTTACTAGAAGGTAAGCTTTCAAAATGCACATTCATAGTAAGAAAAAAGATTCAAATCATACATAATATTCTATTTGCTTTCCATATAATAATGCATTAAACAATAAGCATAAAAATCACACAACAAGTCAACTAGTCAAAGGAATTTTGCCTTTCATCATGAATAATATTATACATCATAAGCAATAACATAAGAAGAAAAAGGGGTTGACCATTTTGTCAAGAACACCAATAGTGCATCACTACAAAATAATTCCAATTCATTATGATCAAGAAATGTCGACCTACTCGTCGAACATCAAGTTTAAATAGCTCAAGTATAATTTCACACAATATCTCTTGCATAATTACTCATGTGCTGGTAATATCGTAATAGGGTCATAAAATATACTTTTCACATGGATTTCATCATCTCATGAATATCCATCCAATTCTCCTCATAGCATCACAAATCCACATCAAATAACAATAATCAATGTTAAATATTTCATACAATGCATTTCTAATATTCACAACCACGTGCATGCTAATTTACTTTGATCATTTCATAACTGATAAAACATATTTCAAGAAAAATTTAATACAATAATAAGAATGGTATTTTCTTTGCAATCTACTCCCTTATACATTCTATCAATGTTCCACACTAAACATGATAGAGAGAATCACTTCACATCACAGGACTAGAAACATAGAACCCACATCCTAGCCACAACAAGATCATAAGAAATCTGAAAATTAAACTTCACAAATTCCACTTCAAAAATATCAAAGATGTTCAAAATAAATAGAAATAAATGTGAAAAAGAACCACATTAAATACACACATAGAAAATTTGGTGGCTAGATGGTCACAAGAAAATTTTAAAAAAAAAATCAAGCTAGTCATTCATCACTTTCAAAGCTAATCAAAGTTGAAAAAAAATAATATACCCAATTGGAAACCATTTCACATATAAAGAGTGGCTAACACTAGCCAAAATGAGGGAGTAGAAGCTACACAACACCCTATGTCCAAGGTACGCTAAAGAACATAACCAAACTCCTGGAAATCATATAACTTTAATATTACATCATCATGTAATAACACATTTCATTAGCTCTTGCAACATAAACTTGATAATTCCATCTTTTATTTATTGTAATCTCATGCATCCCTAAATGCCAAATGCAACATGTAGTTGCTTTTACAAAGTTCCATGTTTTTCTTTTTAGAAATGACATGCTAGATTCTTTTTTCTATGAATCTCTTGAAGATTTCACATAATAATCTTTCCCTCAAATGACATATCTCATCATTTTTATTTTATTTCCCTTGCATCACACATACAAAATGTATCATTGCACTATATATATATATATATATATATATATATATATATATATATATATATCTGNGTGTAGATGTAGATGTATATATATATGTATACATACATACATATATATATATATATATATATATATATATATATATCATGCCCCCTCATAAATGAAATCGAAGGAAAAAGAATAAATCCCTCTGTAGAATGATGTATCACTTGAACTGATCGATTGAATAAAAAAAGAATCAATTTAGAAGAAGTGGAGAAACGAAGGTGTGTTCAGAGAAAACACAATTTTACCAAGTTGATTACATTAAAATGTGAGTTTTGAGTCTGATGAAATGATGTCTGACCAATATTTTTGATGAATAATGTGCAATTTGATGATATAGAACTTGGAAAATTGATTGCGTAAAGCTTGTGAATCATTTTTGGAACATATGGATCCATTCTACATTGTTGGGAACTGTCGTAAAAATTTTACTATGCTGTGTAGAACATTGTCTGCACGTTCGATTTCATTCTTGATTGATCATAAAGAGAACAAAATGTGTTTTAGGTGTCTGGGAGGAGTTCCAGAGCTCCAAAATATCTCAAAAAGTCAAATATATAGGTCTAAATTCACTTTTTACCCATTCATTTTTACTTTTAACCTTGGTAATTTAGAGAGCTCTGCAGAGAAGATGGTGGTCCCCATGGAGAAGCATTGATTTGAGCTTAGCCATCGACATCAGTATCCAGCTGACTACCCACCTCTGGTAAGTGCTCAAAAGCCTATCTTTTGAAATTCTCAATTTCCAATTTGATTCATTTTGGTAGAATTTATTAGCATGTTAGTTCTATGTCATTTCCTACATTTAGGATCGTATCTAGTGAATCCCATGTCGCTTCTTGTTTTCACTAGAAATCCCACATCACATCTTGTAAATTCAGGATCACACCCTGTTTTAGGTTTTTCATCGCATGTTGTAGTGGAATTTAGGATTTGCAATTTTTTTGCACCCTGTTGGAACAGGGTCACACATGGCATCCCGTGTCACAGCCTTTAAAAATAGGATCACTTCCCGGATGCCCCATTGCACCCTGGGAATCAGGGATCACATCCCTTGAAAGGGATCACACCTTGTGGAACCAGGATCATTTATGGTAATTGAGTCAACTTTCTTGCAAGTGTGACTATTTTTCTTTGTCTGATGACCAAAACACTTAGTTGAGTATGTTTCTGTTGAGTTACCTTAGATAGAATACTAATTTGAATGTTTGTTCCATTACTATTATTTCTAAAAAGATTCCTTTCGAGGTTGTCTCATTCAGAGGACCGTACCCTGGTCATTTCCTTGCACTGTCGAGATCGTTGACTAATGACGAGGAAGAGTTAGTGGCTCGCGTAGGTTTATTATCTTTGAGAGATTTACCTGATATCAGGGTAAATCGAGGGTTGTTGACTACTCTGGCTGAGAGGTGGAATTTAGAGGATAGCACCTTCCATCTCCCTACTAATGAGATGATCGTTACACCAGAGGATGTGTGGTGGATAATCAAAGTTATTTTTATGGGTCGAAAGGTGCAGTTTGATTCTACCTCTATTTCAGTGACTGCCACGACATGACGATTCTTCAGAGATGACACCATTACTCATGGTTACCTCACATAGGATTAAATGTGTGATCACTATGAGCATCTTCCTGTATACTTGGCCAGTTTGATCAGAGTTGTCCTTATGCCTAACCGAGGACAACACAGATTCATGGTCGGTTAGGTGGACATGTTAGAGAAGATGATGGTTTCTAGATGTAGATTTGCATGGGGTAGTTTTATAATCGCTCACATGTATAGGGAGTTGCATGAGATTTTTTATCAGTACTCATGGAGTAAGACAGTTGGCATCCTTGTACTTCAGATCTGGGCCTGGGAGCATATCCCAATTACACGACCGATAGTGGATAGGCAGTGATTGGATCAGCAGCCATATGTATTCATGTATTCTAGTTGGATTCAGCAGCCCCATCTGGGAAAGGTTGAGTTTTTGTGCCACTTGTTCGATGACATGACAGTTGTAGTGTGGCGACCATACCTTGATTGCGAGGAGTGGCTCTCAGATAGAAGACAAATGCCATATTTCTTTTAGAGCAGGTACCTGATAGGCAGGACCAGATATGTTTTTGAGAGATTCTTACTCACCTAGGTATTGAGGTAGTATGGCCGTATGTAGGGTAGGTGCCAAGATATATCTATTTATGCACATATTCGAGATGAGACACCACTGTGGGGTCATCAACTGATATATGAGACGACACAGGAAGCTATTAGAGATATAGTAGTAGTACCTTGGCATCTTCAGCCAGAGGTAGTAGATGTAGGTTTCTCTAATGAGTACCACGCACAGATGTTATAGTATCTATTTCCTTGGTTTACAATGTCTGATGAGGTAGTTCCACAGATTGAGGATCCCTTAGATTATGATCCTTCTAATGATCGACCTGTCTGAGGTAGAGGAGGACCTCAGAGAGAGAGAGGAGATGTGGGGAGGGACGGTGGTAGGGATGGTGGGAGACATGGTGGGAGGCACCCTCCTCCTGATAGGGGATAGGTTTTAGATGATCAGGATGATGTAGATGATAGGGGTGAAGGTGTTGTGGGTGGTGGAGAGGGCGTCAGCAGCACTGGGAGGCGAACTTGATTCAGATTCATTTCTCCCTAGAGGGATCCAGGTCCACTTTTGACTAGAGATCAATAGAGACAGAGATAGCATCAGCAAGATGCCCAGTAGGATAGGTCACAAGATAGGCCATCTGGATAGGATATACGTAGAGGCTCCTCAGGAAGAGATGGAGATGCATTGTCACAGTGCAAGCGTGAGCATGAGTAGCTCACAGTGAGGACCATAAATTTAGAGGCCTTACTTGTCGATAGGGACGCATAGCTTGAGTGGCTTAGATATGACAAAGATACACAATTGGATAGGCTCAGAGCAGAGAGGGATAGACAACTAGATATTCTTAGAGCGGAGAGAGATACCTAGGCTCGAGTAGCTACTCATCAGGGCCAGAGAGAAGCTTACTATTTAGGTTTATATCATGCTGCAGTGCCAGAGGGTCAGAGAGCACCTTTGTATTCATGGATGGCTCAGCAGTCTGAGGGGGCCATGCCTCCACCAACTCCATTTTTACCACCTCCTCCTCCTCCTCCAGATCAGGGAGAGGGTGGCAGTTAGACCTGATACTGCATTATGTCATATTTTTTAGATTAAATTGTATATCTTGACCCTTATGAGATCATTCTTTTGTATGATGACATTTATACATGTATATATGTTCCTCTTTGATACTCTGATACTCTTTTGTAGATAGTTGCATGTTTTTGATCTAATCCATAACTGAGATAGTTGATCTTGAGTTTTTATATGTTCATGGGTTCTCTTGTTTGGATAGATGTTTGGAATTTGATGCACATGTGATTATTATCTTGGTCTCTTGATTAGTTAGATTAGATATATGATGACATCATTTATGGTCTTTGAATCATTACAAATATAAATGTGTTTCAAATGATGCTAAGTGAATATGCAAATGAATGTTTTTGAGATTTTCTTTATGCAAATAAATGTATGGATGCACTTAGGATGTAGAAATAAATGCAATGCTTGAATGCTTTGTTTTTGGCTTTTCTCTTTCTCTTTTATGAATGCAAAATGTATGTCATGGATATGCAACGACATTAATATTAGTAATATTGATGTATGTAATTAACTTGGATTTTAGATGAATCAAGAAATCATTTTAAGCTCAAGTCCTTTTTATGCTTTTCTTTCAAATGAATCATGCAATCTCTAAATGCATCTACATGTAGAATCTTAGGAATGTAACTGATTTGTATACATTATAGCATTGTATCATCATTGGGCATTTTGGTAATGAACATCTCCTGATAGTACAACTGTCACTAATACCCATTGGTATCTTGAAAGTATGAATACTATGTGTATTGGATGCAATGTTGGAAATGAACTTAGGCATCAAGGCATAGAAGCTAGGACGACAAGTTAGTTATCTCCTTTTACTATTAAGAATTAGTTTATGTTCAAGTGTAATGTAAGATATGTGACTCGTAATGACCTTGAAAATTCATATCCTTGGATACATCATGTAGCATACACCTTAGTGAGAATCTGATTTAGAAAAAAAACAAGGAAAATGTTTCAACCTCACCATAGTTTACACATAACAAGGATCATGATTTATGCGGCTATCCACTCATGTTGGCAGACCTTACCATAAACATGCAAGTTAGGTGAAATTCATAGGATCATTTGGAACAATCACCATAAGCATAAAATAAGAAAACGTTATGCCCCCTGTCCTTGCGACTCTTTGTCTTTGAATAGACTTCAAGGAGTAACTTGAAAGACATAACAATCACCAATTGACAATCAATCAAAGAAAATTTACAACCGCTTAGATGCCCCTAGTATGAAACATCATGGGAACATTAAAGAGTCATAATCAAACCAAGATTAGACTATGTGTTTAAGTAGTATTGAGAAATACTATCGATTCATTTGTCAAGCGCAATAGAGATTCATCAATCAGAATTTGGATTTAAGCAATATGTTTTCATGTCTAAGTATATGTGAGATTAACCTTGTGAGAAATTGCAATCCAATGTAGTGTTTAGGAGCACTGGTTGATTAAAGTGTTGAAAAACACTAGTTCATTTTTATTAAAGTGTTGAAAAACACTAAGTCATTTAAATTTCTTGATTAAAGTGTTGAGAAACACTAATGTGATTTCTGTTATAGGTATGTGGTGTTGGAGAAACACCTTTGTTTGTGATAGTGACATTTTCATGCAAGTATTGAGAAATACTATTTTGAGAGGCACACCATCCTAGACAGGAACGTAGGCCAACCTAGCAGAGGAAAATTGACCATGCTAGAAAAGATGCCCCCAATGCATAATGACTATTCCTAAGATGCAAATACAGACAAATGCCAAGCAAGGATAGGAAATTTGTAAGGAATTAGAGTCACCAAATAGCACAGGAGTGATCATGAAGGTTTAGTATCATCGATGCATTGATAGATAGAGCACAGAGTTCAAGTGACGCTTGTTTGCCAGTGTGTAGAAGATTTTTTTAAAAGATTACCAATTCTCAAGCATGATCATATTGGTATGCCCCCAATGTCTAGAAAGGTGCAAGGCATTATAGATGGATTGATAGCTCAGAAGTAGATCAGAAAGGGTGGATGAAGAAGGTGAATGCAACCCTCAAGGACAGTCTCCTCAAGATTACCCAAGCTAGGTAAAAAGAATATAGCAATGTAGGCTCATGAAGTAGTGCTAAATATTAGATAGGATAATGACCTAATGTCATGAAAAGTATGTAGGATAGCATGCAGTCCAACAGAGTGGACATGTCAAGAGAGTTCTTTGAAATTTTTTTCTATTTTGTTTTTCCTTTTGATCAAGACCAAGGGGTCAATTGATAGGATTAGTGCTAGGATAGCGAGTATTTGGCTTTAGATAAGCAAGATCATAATAGTGTGCCATGTATAAGAGAAATTAAGTAATCCAATGGATAGGATAATATGCAAAGCATTCATGTATAGGGTCAACCTTGTCAAGATTACTAGATGGAACATGGATACGCAAGGCTAGCTGGATGGAAGGTATGATAGATAAGATGTTATGGAAGGAACTTGCCCCCAAGTGAAGAGTGCAAGTAGGAGGAATTATGCATGACGCATGTTTTCCAGGTTTTCACCATGGTACTTATCCAAGGCACCAAAATAAGTGGTTTTCACCATAGGATGAATTTATTTATCTTTACTTTTGCTACCAAGGTGCCTGTTTGACCAGGTTTTCACCGAGGCACTTTTTTCTCTTTTTCAATCTCTTTCTTGTTTTCTTTTTCTGATTTTAAGAAGGAACTTATGTATAATTCTCTTTTGATAGTGCTCCTTTGAAATATATGTTATGATGGGCCAAGAAAATTGAAATTATGCTCAAAGATGTTAATAGGGTGATGAAAAAGGTATGAAATGGAGGATAAGGGAGATGGAAGCCAAGATTTTATGCAATGGCTTGGATGAGAGGAATAGAAGGAATGTAAGGACCCAATATGGAAGGATAGTAGGTAGGGGTAGGATATTGGGTGCGGTAGTGAGAGTTTTGTGTAGGCAAGATCAACATCAACACACATCTTGAAGGACGGTGGAATGATAGAGGAAAAGTGTTTGAAATAGATTTAGGTTTTGATATGGATCTTGGTATACGAGGACCCAATATGGATGAAGACATATTCAAAACAATGGATTTTGGGATATGAGGACCCAAAATAGGTTTAGAATATGAAAGGAGATGGAGTGGAAGCCTTTGGAAGCTTGAATGCCAATTTTGAGTTTTCTTTTGTGTTGAAGATTTTTAAGAGTGACTTGGGAATCCACACAGCTTGTGATTTTCTTTTTGTGTCCAAGTCCTTTAGAATAGACTTGGGAATCCACATAGATTTTGCTTTGTTTTTGGATGTTTTAACATTCACTTCTTTAATGAGGGATTTTGGAATCTACATTTTCTTTGGTATTCTTCTTTGCTTAGTGGACCTTTGTGGTCGCTGGAATGTTTCTTTTTTCTTCGTATTCACTTGTCAATTATATTGGACATAGTGATCTTTATATGTAAGTAGATTCTTCAATTTCTAATTTCTTTGTTTGACATCCAAATTGCTTCCAAAAGACTTTGGATTTGATGATGAATAAGGCTGATATGGATGGTTCATATGGAGTGATTGATATGGAGGTTTCAAAGATGCATGTCTTTGTCGATCTTGATAGGAGATAGGGTAAGTGGATGGAGGGATATATGGACCCAATATAGATGGAAATTTTGAAGATTTAAGTTTTTGGACAGAGGGACCAAGGACAGATTTGGAGGATGGAGAAGGTTGATTCTTGCATGCAAATGAAGGAATATAAGGTATGAAATGAGTATCAACATCTTTAGAGTGAGCTTCTCGACCAAGTATCTTTTGTTTAGAATTAATCTTCATACTCATAGGCTCATGATTAATTTTGATAGGAGAAAATTTGACAAGAACCATTGATGCTTGAGGTGACTCATTTTCATCTAAAGGATTTGGAAGAGTAATGGTTTCTTGAGATGAATATGGAAGAGTATGTGAAGGATATGATGGGATATATTGATCTTGACAAGGGTCTTTGTATAGTGCAGGAAGGGTACCTTGCTCTTGCTTTTCAATAGGATTGTTAGAAGTGTCAAGATCTCACTTAGAAGATGGAGGGCTATGTAGCTCTTGAGATGAGGAATATCTTCTTGAAAGGAATGAAAAGATACAAGGGGGTCATCTTCAAATTGAAAGGATATGGAATCTTTGTCAAATGTTGGAGAGGATAGGATAATGTCTTGATCTTGATCATTAGTAAGACTTGTTTCTTCGTATTTTTTTTATCCTCTTGACATGGATCCACTCCAAAGGAAAAGGTATGAGTTTCAATATTTATAAGGGGTTCTTGAAGGATTTCTGGAGAATCATTCAGAAAAGACATTGAAGCGCATGGAAGCTTAGGGTCTTTGATCTTAGGAGAATGGAATATACTTGTAGCAAGATTTAGATTAGCTTGGATTTCTTTTAAAGGCATCCCTTGAGGGTAGACATAGTTATCATGAAAAGCATTAGGATCTTTGTGTGATGGAGTAAATTTGGATATCCTTGAGGCTTTGTAAGATGGAGGAATAGTGGAAGAAGTAGAGGTGTTATGTAGCTCATTTCTAGATATGGGTTTATGATTTTGATCATGCTTGGGATTGATATTTTCATTTGATATTTCATGAGTATCTTCAACTTTGATTATGGAATCATCAATTAGATCTTGGATTTTATGTTTTAACTCCATGAAATGTTAAGTTTTATGCTCATTATTTTGATGATAGGCACAGTAGGTACTCACAAATGACATTCCACATGAGGTGGTTTGAGGCAATGTGATGAGATTGTTTTCAAGAAGCTCTGGCAGCATTATTTTATAAGATCATCTTAAAGGAGTGAATGCTCTATCCCTTTGACATTTTTATCCACTTGAACTCTCCAAAGAGATGTTGGATTCAATATTATGAGGACGTTGATCAAAGATAGGATTGACATGATCCTGTGAAATAATCTCTTGATCAAAGATAGGATTACCATGAGTAGGTCTCTCCTTAGTTGAAGAATGTGAAGACATGCGTGCATCATGATCATAGAGAAGAGGAAAGATTGATCTTAGTGGAGACTCCTTTGATGAGGTATCTTTGTCTTCTTTTAAGTCTTGAATTTCATATTTCAAAGCTTGCATTTTTTTAGAAAGGGCTTTAATGAGAATCTCTTCTTCCTTGGTGTAAAGACCATAGGGTTTATCCCATTTGTTTTCAGCCATCATAAGATTATCTTTATCAAAGTCTCAGAATGGTGCCAAAAGGATTTTTGAATTGTTCCCAAATGTGTGAGTTTGGGTTTGATGTTTCAAAGTGATTAATTCAAGCGTCAGAGGGTTAGAATGCCTTGATAGTGAGTTGGGAACCAATGAGAGTCAATTGTTTGAAGCAAGTGACTCCAGCGTCAGAGGGTTAGAATGCCCTGATAATGAGCTGGGAATCAATATATTTAGTTGAGTGTAAAGACCACAGGATTTTGGACCAATTGTGAAGATCCAAAAGGACATGCAAGGTAGACTTAAGCAAGTTGTGAAACAGCGACAGATGGACCAGTAAAAGCAACACGACCAGACTGAAGAGCCAAAAGGGTATCCAAAAGTACTAATTTTTTCTGAGAAAAAAGTTTTCAAGTGGCCAATGTCCTAGATGCGACACACTAAATATGAGGTTTTGTTTAACCAGATGCAAGCTTTGATATCCCGAATGCGATATTTGATATCCCGAATGCAAGATTTCTCCCCAGATGCGATCTTTCTCCCTAGATGCGATGTAGAAATAATCATATGTGAGCCAGGATCCTAAATGTGACCTGATACAACCAGATGCGAGCCAAGATAAACTAAAGGCAAGCCTCTGATGTTCTATCAAATTTTGTCTGATTTGTCTTGAAATACGTGCAAATTTGTCTAACAGTAAGGTTTTTTTCAGACTTCTCAGTGAGTGAAAAACATAGCATGTAGTCTAAGAATTGAATTTTTTTTCTTGTTTGAAGGATTTATCTTTTTAGTGATCTTTATGTACATCAAGCAATTTTCAATTGTTAGGGGTGAACAAACACATCCTTAATCCCTAGTGTCTAAGCATAGGATGAAAATATTTTCTCATAGACTCGGGTACACACTCAAATGCTAATCAGAATATGGCTATCACCAAGCATGCAATCGCTCTCATTATGATACCATATTAGCCAACTCCAAATGCAAGTGAGGGCACGAAATGATGATTATCTTGGGGCAATTACTTTTTTCCTTGCACAAAGATTATCACCCTTTCGGGGATGAATCAGATATTTTTGACTACAATTTGTTGTTTATGATGGGGAAATCCATTCAAAACCATCTCCCATATAATTGCACAAGGAAAATTTGAGGCATATATCCCTATGAGTACTCAAATGTGTGTAGTCTCGCAAGCAAGATTCAAGCAGCTCCACTCTACACACACCTAAGCATGTTCAAGGAATGATGTCAAAATTCCAAGAACAAAACCGATTCTATCTTCCAAGGTTTTAGCCTACAAGGAAGCAATTATTTATCATGAGTTGGAAGGGTTGGCATAAACCTGTCCTCACTTGGGTCGTTCCCAGGAGATTTTTTCCTCAACCGGAAGGCCCTCTAATGTTTAAAAAGAATACAAAGGATTGGTGAGCTTAGGATTTCAAGATTTCTAATTCTTCGAAAGAAGAAGAGAACAATCTCCTAGTCCATGCCATTTTATCCCACAAGAACTTCAACCAATGTTCTTTCCCTCAAATTAATTCACTCACAAATCAATCCCCCATGTCAATTTTTTGATTCCCCCGCTTGGAAGGAAGAGAAAATCCTCTAGTGAGATCGAAAAGTAAGCTTAAGTTTGATTTAGATATTCCTAAATTATGAAAACACAAGTACTTGAAAGCAATGTTTGTTTGTTCTTTTTCCACAATATTTAAATTCTTTTCTTGTTCAATTACAATATCCCAAAATTTAGACGATGAATTTCTTTTTCCCAAAAAATTTAATGACTTGTGTTGTTCAATTACTTGCCAAAGGGAATTAAATGATGTAACTTGTTCAATTAGTCCCACAAAATTTAGTGATTTTTTGTTGTTCAATTACTTCCCCAAAAATGATTTAAATAATGTGATGTTTGCGTTGTTCATTTACCCCAAATCCCTCTCAAGTCCTAAATCAACTTTTGAGTTTATAATTTTCCTTGAAGGAAAAGAGCATACTCCTCTGATTGATTTATTAAATGATGAGAATTTGTATTTAATTTGCAAATTTGAATAAGTAAATGAATTTAATCTATCAAAAATTTGCAAAACACAAGTTAACAATTTCCTTTTCCACCCTTTTTGAGAAAAAAAGGTACATACAACAATCTGCAAACAAGTATTATGCTATTTTAAAGACAAGGATAGAAATCATGCAAGGATCACTGGTTAGAATTTTCAATTTTCAACCTTAAAAACTAGATGTGATCCTATTTTACCTAGATGCGAATGCCTTTTCCTAATGCGATCTAGAATTTACTAGATGTGATGCTTTACCATAAATGATTCAAGATTCCCCAGATATGAGCCCTAATATCCTGGGTGTGATCTTATTTCCTGAAAATGATCCAATTTCCCAAAAATGAGCCTTGATAACTAAAGGTGACTCTGTACTTGCATACAAAGAAATGAAATTAGCTCAAAATGAAGAATAAGATGAGGTAAAATCTGAGATTCTTCCCCACGGTGGGTGCTAGAAATGTGTGTGTATTTTGTGGTTCTTGCAAGCTGCAACACAACACTTCAATAAGTCATTACATTAGTGTAAAACAAAGAATAAGTCATCAAATCAAACACTAAAACTGACTTATTGCTTCCTATCTAAGAGGAGTGTGAAGAATGCAATGATTGCCCTTAGATTATGCATTAATCAGTGACATATACAAATTAGAATCAAAGAATCAAAGAAACTAGCCTATATGCTCAAGAAATGGTTCATTTTAACTCTCAAATTGAAGATTATAACAATGCAAATGAAAGATTTAATCTAAAATGCATGAAAATCTCTATCAATACTAGCAACATAAGTTTGCAAATTGAAAACTCAAATTAGGGGCCCATTGAGCTTAAAATTCATTCTATTTATAGAAGAATTAGGTGAATGAGAGGTTAGGATTGAAAGTGGAAGAGAGGTGGAGATTGAATCTTTGGTGATCCATGTGAGGTGATCCAAGTGATTAGACTCCCATTGGTTAGGGAATTGAATTTCCCTTTTGTAAATGGAAATGTAATTTGAGGATTTATTTAATTCCCTTTTATTAATTACTTTAGCCATGTTTAGAATTGTTTTAATTGAACTGAATTGTTTTTTATTTAATTCAATGGTTTTGATTTAATTGATTTAATTGGCTAAGGAAATTAATTTGATTTAGTGATTAAATCACTTAGGAGATTAAATTTGATTTAATGAATTATGCCAATAAATTTAAGAATTGTCTTGACATAATTAGGGGTATGATAACACTTAGGAAAAATAGGGTCTATGGTCAGAGCAGACCAAATTAGGGTGGTCACACACACACACACACACACACACACATATATGTACATATATATATATATATATATATATATGTGTGTGTGTGTGTGTGTGTGTGTG
>MU224947.1:2698976-2731367 GCA_018584345.1 Thuja plicata
ATATATGTATATATATATGTATATATATATATGTATATATATATATATGTATATATATATATGTATATATATATGTATATATATATATATATGTACATGTACATGTGTGTGTATATATATGTGTGTGTGTGTGTGTGTTTCATTCATTTTTCTCACAAGTCAAGTCTTAGTTTTCGACAGACACTCATGTCCTTAGTGCAAAAATCAATCATCAATTAACTACACAAATAATTCATAGAGATTTACCTTCTTTCTTGCTTCACACATGCATAAAAATAGACATTTATCTTTAAGTGCATTATTCACACACAATACATTTCTCATTTTCTCACACATTGTAAATTATACAATTTTAGATAGAAATGCAATCACATTAATTTGAGGTAGACAATTTTCAAAACATTTCAGAAGTATTTCAATCTTTAACAGTTTTAAGAGCAAGGAAGGGAAACTAGGAAACCTCTCACACATAAGAGGTAATGTCTTGAAAGTGATTATTTTCCCTTCTATAATGTAAAACAAGGAACATCCTTTCCTAACCTGCAACGAGTAACCATAACTGAGAAACTCAACAATCAACCTATCGAACTAACATTTATGTACATAGACTAAACATAAGTTGACTTACAGTTTTGTATGACCAAGGGTCACAACTGAGCATAGGGAACTCAAGGAAATATACTAGAACCTAGGGCTCTAATACCATATGTAAGGAATGACCTTGCAATAACCAATGCCACATCAAAAATATCCACAAGTCAAGGGATTCGATCAAATAAGTCAAATTTTGAACCCGCACGACGACAAGACAAAAGTAATTTCCATAAAATTATAGAACAAAAGGTACATTGTTCGACCAAATTGTCTAAGAGGAATACATATGTCTATAACATTGACTAAATATTGGATGCACCCGCAAAATATAACACATGACTAAATACACCAAAAATCATTAACAGTTTTGACCATTTTGTCAAAATGGCAACATCCCAAAAGAGACTTTGACCAGCTGTCAAAAACATCAATGTATGACAAAATAACTTAATAAACATAAAATACAAAGATTATGCAAGAGTCATCTACTAACATAAATTACAATTGTCATAATATTTAACTATTGGTTGAGAATAAGAAATCATGATAACATTATTGTCTTCCTCTATCTTTGTTGGGGTAGTGGCTCTAACAAAATTATCATTATACTTGTGAGGAAGTGTTTGATTTGGTATGATCAAGGGTTTACCATGTGATTTAGGAGAAGTTTCCATATCCATAAATGAGATAGAGTATTCTCCAACTACTTTTTGCTTTATCCTACATTGTTTTTCAATTTTTTTCATCATAGTGTCTATCTTCTTGTAATATGCCACTATTTCCTCTTCTCTTTCTAATCATGATCTCTCTTGAATGGTAGAATTTAATGTTGAGGAATTAGGGTTTTCTTCATTTTTTTTAGAAAACTTACTTTTTCCTTACCTTTGTTAGATAGAGAAGGAATAGTTTCTTCATGACTTGAGGTAGTGGGATTATCATTTGGATCTTCTTTATCCTTTGATGTGGAGGGTGAATTTATCATAGGAAATTCCTCATTAGCCTATTCTGAATGTGAGGTAGTTGTAGAAGCCTCATTATTGTGGGGTACAAAAGAATCTGTAACCAGTTTGATATGATTGCAGTATTGAAATGGGTTAAGATCTTCTCTAATAGTTATTTCTTGTTCAAAATAAGGAAATTTGAAATATTGATAGTAGGTAGATGGAACGACATGCATCTCATATTTACATGACCTTCCCAACAATATCTTATAGGTCAACTTGAGATCAAGTACTTGACAAACTGTTTCTTTCTGAATAGGTCCTACACAAATAGGTAGAATGATCGTTCCTTTAGAAGATCTCTCCTCATCATCATATGCTTTAATAGTTATTTTTCTCTTTGGATCCACTCATTATTTAGAATAGCTCAAGGATTTTACCAAATTTAGAGTACAAAAGTTTAGGTCGACACCTCCATCAATTAGGACTCTCATGACCCTATGCTTTTGGATTAGGACTTCTATATTTAAGGGAAAATTTTGTGGATGACTTAAAGACATGTCATATTGCTCTAAAAAGGATTGGAAATGTGGTGCAATAAGATGACTAACCATGTTTTCAAATTGGTCCACATCTAGATTGGTAAGAAATGTTGTGTCTACCAAATCTTTTTCCAGTATCTCCTTATGTGTGGGTGATAGTTTTAACAACTCCAAGATTGAAATTTGTGCGGGAGTTTTTTGAATTTGATACATCAAATTATAGTTCTTGGAAGGAAACGATGAAGGATTAGGTCTTGTCACAATGTTTGAAGTTCCAGGTAGAATTACTTTCAATGCTTTTCCCCGACTGATGAAATTGGCGAGCTCTTTGTTTGTTTTGTCTTTGATCACTATGGCATTAATGGTGTTCTCGTAACTTGATAAATAATTGATTGTATTGTCATAGGTATGAGAAAAATTTACCTTATGATCTCTCTTTTGATTGTATTGATTAATCTTTGAAGATTCACCCTTCTCATGATTTAGAAAGGGAGTTTGATGGGTTTTGTGATCTTCATTATTCTTGGGTCCATCAACTTCAATAATACCATTTTCAATGAGGTCTTGCACCACATGTTTCAACTTCATACAATCGTTCATTTTGTGCCCTTTATTACGGTGATATTTACAATGATTAGAATCACTACACCATGATGGATTTACTTGAGGTTCATATGGTCTCGCCTTTGGTAAAGTTATAATTTTTTCTAGAAGCAAGTGTTCTTAGGGCCGGCTCAAGTGTTTCTCCAATGGAAAAAACTTTCTACATGGTCTTGGAGTAAATTGAGCCATAAAGTTAGGTTTAGGCTTGGCACTTCCTTGATTTTTGTTGGAAGAGGTTTCATTGCTAAAGGAATTATTGGGGGATTGGTTAAAATTATTAGTATGATTAGTAGAACCCCTTGAAACATTGAAAGGTTTTTATTTGAGATTGTGAGCTTTCACTACTCCATCACTGACTAAATTTTTGTTGGTATTCTTCATCCAAAACTTTGGTTTATCGTTATTAGTATTGTTTGAAGAATTTTTGTTAAAGGTATTGTTGTTGTTTGAAAATTTTTTATTATCCTTGAAGAGATTTAGTTCCCCACTTCCTACTAAAGCATCCTCTATTTAGACTCTATTTTCTATCACTTTTTCAAAATTTGGTGGACAATTAAGTTGTGACTTGAATTTCATTAGGGTCACCAAAATGTCTATAAATATATCCATTTTTTCATTTTCAGGTATAGGTCATGGATATTTAGCAAAAATTCTTCTCCATATTTGTAGAAAGTTTAAAAAGGCTTCCCCATTTTTTATTTGTATTACATAAATCTAACATGGTAATCTCCCATTCAATGTTGTAGGAATATTTATTAACAATTTTGGATATTAATTCCTCAAAAGTCTTTATACCCAGAGGTAACTTTGAAAACCATTCCATTGCTAACCCACCAAGGCTTCGGGTAAACAACCTCATCAAATAGGTAGGTTCATGGATAAATTCCATGCTTAAGGTGTCAAATTTCCTTATGTGGTCTTGTGGGTCTATTGTACCCACATATTTGTTGTACTTAGGAAAACCCATGTTTTGGGGAAAAGGTTTCATAAATAAGTTTTTATCAAATGGAAAAGGGAAAATAGCTTCAATTGAGAATCATTTTGGAGGAGCTGCTCTCTTCATTTTATACATTTTATTTTGTAAGGATTTTATTTGTTGATTCATGGCTTTTAAAGCAGTATCTTCTTCCTTATCTGTTGTTTATTGGGATGTGTCAAAATTGTGAGGAAGTTTTATTCCTAATTGATCCAAATTTAAAAAATATATCTCCTTGTCCTTTTCTAAAAATTTTTCCATTATCTTTACCAACATAGGATTTTGGGAGGCCTCATTGATCTTTTCTTTAGTTAACTCTTCATTATGATCATTATTGATTTCTCTATTTTTATTAGGCTCAAACCATGAATTAGTTGTCATTGAGACCTCTCCTAATTATTCCTCCTAATTTCTCTCCTTAAAGGATTGATAAGGAGAATGAGGAGTCTCATCTAAATAGGGTATCTCTTCTCTTAGGATGGTTCCTTCCTTTTGTAAACACAATTTAATATGATGAGATCTTGTCCAAACTGGCATAAAAAAGAATGGTGAATCTTTTTAGAAGAAGTATTCAATTGAGAAGAATGATGATTTGTATGAACTTTGGATCTTTTAAATGAATGTTTTTTTTTTTTCAAGATCATGTATCATCAAGCATAGAAACCACAAATACACATGTTTTGTAACTTTTAAATAACTATAAAAGTGTATATTCTCAGATGTTTTTTATAAAGTCTCCACAAGAAAACAATTCAATCAAGCTACCTATGGTCAATTTGGTTAAACAAGGTTTAAAAAGATATGCTTTCTACTTAACCGGGTTGTAATCAATATTTTGTTCAAAAATATTTGAATTTATCCCACATTATAGAGGCCTTCCACATGCCTAAAAACATGATCTAGCACAATCTTGAAGGACTACTAGAGGAGGTATGATTCTCAAGTATTTTTGTCACTCGCCCCATTAAGAATGAATGTATTTGATTTTATAGTGGGTTAGATTACCATGAAAAAATGGTTGTATCTCACTTGGGTTGTTCCCTCTCACCGTCCTTGATAAGGCAAATCTCAGGATGCAGGCTTGTATGCACCCTAAAATGGTCGCCTAGACTATGGGTCCCCATTCTTCAATTTATCAAATGACATAATCAATTTATAAAATTCCTAAATCAATGCTTTGCAACATTTTTAATTCAAATCAATTTCCTTGATCAAATCGTAATTAATTCAATTATTTCAATATTTTCTAAGGTTTGATCATTTCATCAATAATCTTATTTAATTAAAACAAAACATCATTTTCAATTAAATAAAATGATCTTATTTAGTTAAAACAAAATCCCTCTTTTAATTAAATAAATAAAATCCCCACTTAAAGCTCTCTTTTTGATGAAAAAAGGAAATAAATCAAATAAAAATAAACAAAACTCCCTTTTTCCCACACATATTCCTAAGTGGTGGGTTTTTTCCTCTTACTTGCATTTTTAGGGATTTATCCCACATTGCTCTTGAGGATGCATTCCTCTCCACACTTTTTTTTACAATGAGCCCTCTCCTTCTCATTTAGAGATCAAATATAGAATTTTTATGTTATTGTTATGCTGCAGGTTTGGAGAGCAACTTTGGAGAAGAGTTTGAGCATTTGAGCTTGAACTATGCAACTTCTCTTCTTCTTGTCTTCTTCTCTCATGCATCAACGACAATCCATTTAGAGTAGATTCATGTTAATTTAGATGCATATGTCTTTCATAGATTAGTTTGCATATTTCCTTTCATGCATTGTTATCATATAGATTAGTTTGCATATTTCCTTTCATGCACTGTTATCATATATATTATTTTGCTTCATGCATTGTTATCATATAGAGTAGTTTTCATTTTCATTTGCAATGCATATTTGATGATCATGGAGACTAGCATTCTTACTCTTCCTCTTTGAATCTCTCATTTCATGGTGTACTTGCATGGGCATAACTAGGTCTAAACTGAGGGGCTCCATTACAAACCCTTGCACTCCATGAATAGGGAGCTATGAGTCACTATTTGAGACCTCATTCTTGAGCAATCTTGAATACAATGAATCATAGAAGTGTGACTACTTTTTAGCACACATTTTTGGCACCCACAGTGGGGCAGAACATCCATCTCTGTCATCACATTTGAAAATTCCTTCTATCTTCTATCTATTATTCTCTCGGTGTCTTTAAATATCTTATTTTGAGCCAAATCTGACCCCACCATCACGTTTGGATCATCGTTTCGGTTGAAAATGACTATAAACTTGTCCATCTTCGACGAAACTCAAATCTGTGGCAAATCTTTTTGCCCAAACAAGCTTGCACAAAAATTGAGAAAGATTTCAGATCAACTCTGCATGTAGCCCAAGGTAGATTTTCAAAAAAAAATCTAGAAAAAAAAACAAAAATAAATCAAAAATAAATTTTTTTCTTATCGTATTAAATTTGACGTCCATATGACCATCAAAACATGGGCCTTCTATGAAGGCCCCCAGCCTGTCAATTTTAATGCCGCAGTCTGCTGACATCAGCAGGGTTTGAAAAGTCTTAGCCTTCACCATTGAACTTTTTGGTTTTACAGTCTAACTTCAAACAATCATATCTTGCTCATATTAGGTCCAAATTGAGTGAAATGTTTTTTGATTTTGGGTAGAATTGTCTAAAGATTTCTAGGTTGTTCTTATTTTCTAGATTTGAGTCATGGATTTATCAAAAATTTCAGGTTTCGATCACTATACCTGTCTAATCCTCTATTTTGTAGCTTCCAAAGCCTCGTACGGGCTCATACGATAATATTTTTAGTGCAAGTTTTTTTGAAAGTACGTTATTTTTTATCTACTTTCTAAATATGCAATTAGATTTATGATTTTATGATTTTTCTAATACTGACAAGTTTTGGGCTTTGTTGTTCTCTGACTTATCTTGTTGATTACAACCTAACGGTGGTTTGCAGGACGTTTAAAAAGAAGACTAAAAACACAGATTACTAACGAATTGTCTTGTAGGTTGCCTTGATGGTTAGCATACTAAACTTTGTGCTTGTATTTCATTTTGTTTTATTACAATAGGAATCCACATGCAAGAATTCTAAAATGAACTTCTATTTTGGTATTTTAGGAATGGCAATGATGTTAGGAAACTATGCTCTCGCCCTTGTGGGATGATCAAAAATCTAGAAGCATTGTTGTCATTTTCTTATGTGTTTGAAGTGTCTTTTAGATTGTAATCCTAAGAATTATATGAATGTATCCTCTCCCCTTGCCTTTGTGGATCTTGGCTGTAAGAGAAACTCATATAATTATTTTACTGTGGCTACCTCCCAAGTGCTTTAATAGAGCCAATGAGAGTGGATTGCCCAACCGGTAACAGGATAAATCCAAGCCCTTCAATACCGGTATATAAAAGATGCCATTGTGATTAGTCTCACAATGGACAGGTGTGAATTCGTTGTGGCAACCAAAATCTCCTCTAGTACCCTAGTGGTGCATTAAAGTCCCTACATTGTTAAGGTGAAAACCTTGCTTTGAAAGGATTGGGAGAGCCCCCTTAATTGGGAAAATGACTTGATCACAACCACCTGAACGGATGCCTTGACTACAAACTTTGTTTTAGTTACCAAAAACCCTCTATTTATTGGCATGGAAGGTCAGAGACCGACTAAGACATCCCACATTTTTACAGCTCTTAGTAGAGACAATAGTCCTTTAGGAAGTGATTCCCTTGGGATTCAAAGCTTGGTGTGCCTGAGAAGTGAGTGCACATGTAAAGAGGATCCTGTTCCTCCAAGCTTCTAAGTTGTCCACTATGAGTAAGCATGGCTGAACTTTGGTTCAAGTGAGAATTCAATAGATATTGTCTTGGCTTACGTAGGTTGTGATGTGACTATTTATTTTACAATAAACAATCTTCTTGATGTGTCTTGAGTGAGTGAAACATCTAAATATACACCAAACATCAAGAAAACATCAAAACAATCAACAAACTTGCATTCTTAAGTGTCAAATTGTCAGCTTGCTCAATTTGCTATCCAGCCATTTTTAGTCTTCGTTGGTTGAATCCAGATCAGATTAGATTACTTACCCCGATGTTAGAAGCTTGTTTACACTTTGGATTCTTTCATTAACCTCTTAGTCTAGTAACCTTTGATTTCACAAGTGACCTTGTTTGGAGTTGGTGAGCTAGAAATCATCCTTGCTGAGAAGACAAACCTTTAGATCCTTTGGTAACACACTTGGAGAGTTTTGGTAATCTCTTTTCTATTCAATTTCATACAAATTCAAATTCAATCAATATAACTTGGGTAAATCATCCTCCTGATCCATGTGTTAGGGTATTCACCCGTTCAGTGCACACCTCTGTGGCAGTGTTGATTTATGCCTCTTGCAAAAATTCTATCTTATCACCTCTCTTTTGGACAAGTGAATGCATTTACTATCTTGGTTTGATACCAACATTTCTTAGGGTCATCCTATCACCTAGTACCTTTTCTTTCATGCTAGTTACAATAAGATATCAAGTAGATCAAGGAAAATGACCTCAAGTAGTCTTCAACCAATTACCCTTAGTTCAAACTCGCCAAAAATGTAAGGGAAAAGAACCCATATTTGATCAATCACCCAGGAACAACTCAAAAATTTGGTTTGATTCCAAGAGTAACCTTAGTGAGTTGAGTACATCCTTAGCATCTTCTCGCTTGGATATGGATATGAGTTACACAATGACTCCACGAGAGAGGGGAAAAATGGATAAACACCTTGATGACATATTTGAAAGACATAGAGATACCATTCTATTTGGCGGTTCCTCTCATGAAAGTTGACCAGTCTCACCCCTTATCTTAACTAGATATCTAGATGCACACCAAAGGGCTAAGAGAGGTAGGAGGCAAGCCTATCAAGATAAAAAATCACAACATGATAACCAAGCTGATGAACCTTATGAAACTCGTGTGAATGCCACATTCACCAATGACTTGTTTAGAAATTCAAGACCAAGTTCACCACTCAAAACATCTACAAGATACACAAGTGAAAGACTTAATAATATTGAGCCTGAAAAGAAATCCTTCCTAGATGAACAAGCTACAAAGGAAGAGAAATTTAGACTCCTAGAGTTGGAGAGGCAAACTTTTTTGGAGGAAGAAAGGAAAGCCTTCTGAGAGGAGAAAGATAGACTCTTGGCTCAACAACTTAATGATCAATTAAACAACATGTGTGTTGGTGGTGGAAACAACTCTCCTCTATCCACCCCTCCTATGAGTCCACGAAGTGGAAGACATTTGAGAACACCATCAAAATCTCCTAGCCCTAGAGGAAGAAGGGCTTCAAGAAATGATCATTATAGGAGACTAACACCTCCTAGGAACTCAAGACAACCTTTACAACATGCTCACCATGGTTCACAATATGGGGGTAGTAGCTCAATTTTTGACCTCAACTCCCAAGACTTCATGAAAATGCAACAAGAACCACTCTTCCAGCAATATGTGGAGAGATATTTAGAGAAAAACAAAGATAAGTTCCTAGAGAGTTTAATCAACAACAGTGCTAGAGTCCCCTACAACTTTGATGTGGACAAGAAGATTAAGAAGCAAGGTTCATCTCAAGAAGAGGAGATCAAACACCTTAAGAGCATGATGGAAAAGATGTTAGCACCCAAGAATTCATTCTCACTAGATACGATTTTTCCTAATCCTTTTGACAAAATTATTAACATGAAAGAATTCCCTAGAAAGATTGAGATCCCTCAATATGAAAAATACGATGGGAATGGAGATCCACATGATCGCGTGCACCAGTTTTACACCACAAGTTTTGAGTTACATCAAGATGACTCATACCTCATGAGATTGTTCCCAAGGAGTCTTAAGGGTCAAGAGATGGAATGGTTCACCAACATAACTCCCCCCATTAAGACTTTCAGAGAGCTCGTCCATAGATTCGTTCAACACTATGCATACAATCTTTCAAGATCTATCACCATGTTGGACTTATGCAACTCAAAGAAAAATCAAGGGGAATCCTTTGTTACTTTCTTGCAAAGGTGGAGATGACAATGCTCTTTCTACCCTAGGACCATTCCTGAAAATGAAAAGATTGAAATCCTTGTTAGCAACTCGAAATGTGATATGAAGTTAGGAAGATGGTTTTTTATTCCTTTGACACCATGGTTGAAATCACATGTAGGATTGAGGATGTTTTGAAAGAACAAGGAATTTTGACCAAACATGGAAACAACAACAACAAAAATGGTCAAAATAACAACCCTAACAAGGATAAAGGGAAGAACTCACATTGGAATAGGAACAAACAAGTGGTTAATGATGGAGTTGTGGACTCCTCCCAACCCAAAGATCAAACTATGCTCCACTTGTCTAGTGTTGTTCAAGCCATGAAACTCAATGCATCTAATCAACAAGAGAACAAGCCAAGATACCAAGATAGGCCTAAGAAAGAGAGACATCAATTTTCAAAACTTCGTGACTCATATGAGGATGTCTTAAAAACACTTATCACCAACTACCTTGCACATCCTCAAGATCCCGTGAAGCATTATATACCTGATGTTAAGTCACATTGGTGGGATGAGAAGGCCTTTTTCAAGTTTCACAATGGTATTGGACATGACATTGAAAACTACTAGAAACTCAGGCATATTATTCAAGATCTCATTGAGAATGGAAAACTTAAGATAGATGGATTGAACACCAACGCTGATCATAAGGCATTCAAAGAACCATTTCCCAAGTATGAAAAGGGGGAAACCTCTAAAGCTAAGAATGGCGAGGCTGAGATCAATTACACTTACACAGATGCAGAGAATGTTATCAACATGCTTGAAGTTGTAGAAGAAAATGTCAATATGATGAGGGGTAAAGATCCCTATGGTTATGATCTAGACATGGACTCTCCTCCTCTCTTTGATGAAGAACTCATTGTGGTGCTAAGGGGTCCTAACTCTAGAGTGTCATCGCAAACTCTCAATGTTGTCACACAAAGTCAAGGTGTCACTGTCATTAGAGGACCCAATTCAAGTCAACCCAATAAACCTAAGCAAATGGGATCCAAGAATGTCACCTTAAAACCAACTGTCAATCCTAAGTTGAGTTATACCTTGTCGATCAGTTGCAAAGAACCCCAGCTTAGATTTTGATCTTTGAGCTCTTAGAGTTGTCCCCAAGACACAAGCAAGTCCTTGAGGATGCTTTGCACATGGAAAATGTCCCCAACAACTTAGATTTTCATCAATTCCAGAACATGATTAATCATATTTCTAGCCCTCATTATCTTACTTTTTCAGAGGATGATGATAAAGCTTTGAGCAACCCACACAATATTTCCCTTCATATTGAGGTCATGATCCACAAAACCTTTGTTAGGCACGTGTTGATAGATGGGGGTGCTAGGCTTAGTATTTGTTCCTTTAGTATTTTGAAAGAGTTGGGTTATTCTAAAAAAGTCATAGATACCAAAAAAAGGATCACCATCAAAGCATATGATGAGGCAGAAAGAAGTTCCAAGGGGTTGGTCATCCTCCCTATTAGGATTGGCCCTGTTGGAAAAGATATTTTATTTCAAATAGTTGATGTTGGCCCCCTTGCATATAATATCTTTCTCAGTAGACCATGGATTCATGATATGAAAGTAGTGTCATCTACCTATCATCAATGTGTTAAGTTCCCTTACAATGGAATAGAGATTTGTATACCTAGGGATAACACTTTATCTGTTAACTCAATTTCAGTAGGAGCTCATGTTCCCCTCAATAGAGAAGTAGAAGACTTCGATGCAACCTTAGCTGAATGTAAAGACAAGCTCAAGTTAGTAGATCTTGACATGGGGGGTATCAACTCAACTCCCTCACAACACTGCCAGTTTCGCCCAGGTCTTATGGAAAGCCTTCACAAGAAAAGAGACCTTCCTCTTGAGCTATGACTTTATTTGGCACGTTTGTAGAGTCCTCGGTGCTTATTCAAGATGGGAAAGAGGAGACATTTGTTAGAGACTGGATTTATAGAGAAGAGAAATACATGCACAATAAGAAGTTCTCTCCCTCTCCTAAGGCTTATGGAAGAGGGTATAATTTTGTCAAATAGATGGGCTATCCTAGACATAGCCCTCTTAATCACAGATTGGATGCTAGGGCTGAACCTCTTGATCATGCTCTTTTTGGACGTGTTAGTTGGTGTTCTCACCCCTAATTTTTGAAATTGGTCCCCTAATCCATATTGAAAAATGCTTTGTGGAGTCTTGTTTTATGTAGGCAATGTTCAGATTGATTGTCATAACAGTGAACTAGAACACACATGTGCCAAAGTTCAGAATCAAGTGAATAGGTACAAAAGTTCAGAGGGTATGTTTCTAACCAAGTCACAAGAGACTTCAGAACTATGCGGGATGCATTATGGAGGCTCAGTTAATGATTCAAGTAGGTTTAAAGAATTTCAACTCATGCAATGGATCCTCAGGTTCAAAAAGTTTGTAGGTTCAGTACAAAGGTTCACTGATTTGAGTTCAAATTCAAGGTTCATCCTCACCAGTGAGTTTGGTTCAGTTACAACCCTTGAACCATTTTGGAACCAGTTCAAATGTTTTGATTGGTACAAACAGTCTCATAGGGTTTGATGAGTTTAAAAGCAAACTTCAGAGGTTCAAAAGTTTAATATCACAGGTAGGTTAGTAGTTTCAAAGTTCAGAAGGTTCTTGGCTCAGGTCAAAGTACTAAAATTCTAAGACACTCTAATTTAGATTGAATTGTTCACATTAGAATTATCCAAGTACATGTAGGTATATTTTTATTTTTATTATTATTAATAGTACATGCAGCACAAATAAAGCTCACATTTCATAGGCCAAATATTCTGAACTTGAAACTAGTGATTCAAAGTGTTGGTTCACCAGTTTGAATATACAGTTCAACGGTTTAGGTTAGACAATTCAAAGTGGCTCATATCATCTCAGAAGACGAAGTCCAGTAATTTGTATTTAACAATTCAAGAAAATAGAAATTTCATATGGAGAAAGATATATTGACATCGCAAATGAATCATCCCATAATCAACATAAGAAGTCAACTTCATATGATCATCGGACTCTCTGAAGTACACATGCATTGATATATATGCAATGTTTGTAATGATCAAGATTTTAGGTTTGACTCTATGATGTAGATGGATGGAGCCTTTGATAGAATATTGATGAAATACACACTGAAGGTAGGGTTATTCATCCCGCTAAGTCATGACTTCATTTAGATATGGTCTCTTCTCTAGGGAAAGATAATAAAACCACCAAAAGTACACTGCTAAGTTCAGAATGATGACAAAATCAATGTCATAGTGGAGGCATCATGACCACAGAGAAAGATTTAAAAACTCCAAAAGCTATTCATGCCTGATAAAATGCTCACACAACCACAGTGGCCGATCCCCTAATCAATTTTGAGCTCAAAATGTTTGGAGCAGTTGATGGTTATGAAGGGAAAGAGACGCTTTTATATCTAGGTGAGCTTCATGTCTCTCAAGTGAACATATGAAGGAGGAAGATAAAATATTTTAACTGATAAGGCACAGGGCTATTCTCGTACCCAAGCTTTCAAAATAGGCATCCCATTCGACATGGTGAATCAAAGATCTCATAGATCAATGTAGAAGAGGTGTAAACATGTACAAACCATTCAATGTAATGGTTGTATCAGTGGAGGCCTCCGAATCCCCAATCTCAGTGGGACATGGAGAATGTATGTAAACTTGTGTCAAAATGCAGGTGTCAAGGATTCAGTTAGTTTAGTCTGGACATGTGAATTTATGAGGGAAATATGGCCTGGTCTACTGATGACAAATACAAAGGATGATCACAAACTATTTGACAAAATGTCAAATAGCCATGACTGACAATAGATATCTCTGGCTTCAATGAACATAGAACCAAACACACAATGGAAGCATATGTGGCAATGATAGAACCAATTTTTAATGATAACTCGGCATGATAGTAACAGGTGTCAGCAAATTAAAAATACTTTGATGACATACAGATTTATCATATCTTTCCTAAACTCAACTAAGTTTCATCCCAAGGGATATTTCAAATGCTTCATTAGTGTTTGCAAGGTGATAAACATTATGGTCCCAACATAGAGAAAGTATCTCAGAGATAAGAAGTGATACCAAGAATCAGTTTGATAACTAATGAAGATGTTATCACGAGGAATATGAAGGAATGTGAGATAATTCCTGATGGGCCTGGCATTTTTATCTAAAGAGACATGTCTACGGTTATAGATGATAACAAATATGGAAGAATGGACCATGAAAATAGATGGTGCCACTTGTAATGTTTTAATTAAATGTCATACATATAAGAAGGCTTACAAACACTAAAATAATGTTTGGTAAACATTATGGAGGACCCGTAAAAGGAGTTATATAAAAATTTAGGAAGCTCTCAAGAAAGGGGGGTTTTGATTTTTAAGAATCGGTTACGAAAGTTGTTTAATAAAACTGAAGGAGATTAACTGAGGGTAATAGAAAAGAGGACAAATTTTTCAGAAGAATCTATAAAAGTGAAAAAGCGAGAAGAAAAGGGGGTTCCAGATTCCACCTGACCCAAGAGACTTTGTGCCAGGGCAGGGATAGATTAGGATTTTTATTGTAATGTAGGGAAAGAGGGATTTTATTTTCAGATAATGATTAGTGTACAAGAACAACAGAATCTTTGTTATTTTGTTGTGTTCAAAGAAGGAGAATTTTAGCATACTAAAACTTTGAGTTTAGATGCTTATTTTCTTATTAATATTTATCTTTGAATGATATTTATTTCCTTTGAATGTGTATCTGTTATGTCTAATCATCAGCACGATCATCTGTGGACTTTGTGCTATAGTTTTTCATGTATTTGGAAAGAACCATTCGTCTTTCTCTCTTAGTTTCTTTCTGTAATGCATTGTTTAGGCAAATGAAATTTGTAGCATTTACTGCTCATTTATTTTCAGTTAATTAGTCCCTTTGCATCTATCTCATGTTTACGAATAGATGTTTGTAAGCCTTTATTGCTTTTTGGTTAAAAGCATTATCAGTTATAGTTTAGTTAATTCATTGTAAATCTTATACGGGAAGCTGTACCTAGATAATTCAGAGGGCGCTTACGCTCTTCAATAGCGAAGTGACCCAACTATTGGTGCTAGTTGAGTTTTGTTATTTGGGCATTTTTGGGTCATTTTGTAATCATTTTCTTTGAAGACAAATCTATTCACCAACAGGACGCAAGTCTAAGAAGATGGTTGACCTAGGATTCTTGAATCACAACAAGCACACTACTCCTATCCTTGATAAGTCAGATAGTGAAGATGAACCAGAATATGTACCTAATTTGAGAAATCAACAAGACATGTGTGAAGATTGGGTTCCTTCCACTAATCTCCTCTGGGGAGATTTAGATATTCTGGTCACTCATGCGTCATTTGCAACTTTAGAACAAGAATCAGATTTAGATCAGATCCTTTCAGAGAACATCAACGAAAGAATATTGTTCATTTAATGGGAAGAGAAGGTGTTACCCTTGATGACACTAGACCTTCCACATCAAGAGGTCCCAAACCTTCATGGTGTAAACATCCTAGTTGCAGTTCAGACACAAGTTCATATGAGTATGAATGGGACTCCTTCTTAGAGCCTTCTATATTTGATATGGATATTGATTTTATCTACACTTATAGTTCTCAACCCGAGGTAGCCAATGAGTCACATGTAGGATTAGAAGATTTGAACCCACGTGTTGCCTTAGTGGACGATTCTTCACTTGTTAGGAAGAATCCTGATTTGGGTAGCTTAGAAGGATACTTGACAGACTCTGGCCTTCAGTCACCAGCGATAATATCATTCACATTTATAACCTTGAACTAGTCATTGACTTGCCTCTTGTTCATCCTGACCTCATTAATTGGTCCCAACACTATCAAGAACCTAAGCTCTTACCATTGCAAAATTATTATGAGATAGCTTGTTACCTAAATGCCATTGAACCCATAGTCTCTTTCGCCAGTGAACTGACTACCAGCATGACAGAGTCAGACATCAAGTAACTTCATCACAAAATAAAAAGAAAAGAAAATCAAAAGAATAGGAGTTTTGATGGTGAAAACCGTTGTGTGGCGGTGTCAGAATAAAAAAAAAATTAAAAAGAAATGACGTATAAATGGGTGAAAACTTCTCTGAGGCACCTAAGGATGAGGTACTTGATCATCTCCCTAGCTACTTTCAAGATAGATCTTCAATGCTTATTGAACCACCATAAGCAGTCAATTTGGGTACAGATGAGGCTCCACAGATAGTATGCTTGGCTAAGTCCTTATCACCACAAGAAAAAGAAGCTTACACTAAGTTCTTACAGAAAAAGAAGATCAACTTTGTGTGGAATTATTTAGATATGCCAGGGTTGGACATTAATCTTATCATGCATCACTTGTCCATAGCTCCAGGTGTCAAACCAATTAAAAAAAAATTGAGAAAGATGCATCCTCATATAGCTCTCCTAGTCAAAGCAGAATTGGAGAAACTCCTTGGTGCAAGATTCATAAGAGCTATAACCTATGATGAATGGATATCAAACATTGTACCTATTTCCAAACATGAAAAATCCATTCAAGTTTGCACAGATTTCAGAGATGTCAATAGAGCATGCCCAAAGGATGACTTTCCACTTCCCAATATAGACATGATAGTGGATATGGCTGCGGGTAATGAGATTTATTCCTTGATGGATGGTTTTTCTGGATACAATCAAATTAAGATAGCTCCTAAAGATCAAGAAAATACTGCATTCACTCGTGCATGGGGTACCTATTGTTGGAACGTTATTCCTTTTGGATTAAAAAATTTAGGAGCCACCTATCAACGAGCTATGACTACCATTTTTCATGACATGATGCATAAAAACATGGAAGATTATGTGGATGACACCTTGGCCAAATCTAAGAAATGAGACACACACTTAAATGATTTAGAATTCATTCTAGATCACATGGAACAATTTCAGATAAGGTTAAATCCTAAAAATTGTGCATTTGGAGTCACCTCTGGAAAACTACTCGGATTCATCATTTCAGAAAAAGAAATAGAGGTAGACCTTGAAAAATTCCAAGAAATCATAGATATGCCACCTCCTAGAAACATTAGTCAAATGAGGAGTCTACAAGGATGTCTTCAATATATAAGGAGATTCATTTCACAATTGGCAGATAGAGCTCAACCTTTCAACAAGAACTTACACAAATGAGTCAAATGTGTTTGGAATGAGGATTGTCAAAAGAGTATAGATCAAATCAAGAAGTACTTGGAAAATCCTCCTATTTTAATTCCTCCTATCCGAGGGAAACCACTTACTCTATACATTTCAGTGACAAAATCTTCCTTTGGGGCATTACTAGCTCAACTTGATCAAAATGGGAAAGAAAGAGCAATATACTACATTAGATGTACTCTTGTTTCATATGAGGTTAACTATATTAGCATTGAGGAAGCTTGCCTTGCAGTTGTGTTTGCTTCCCAAAAGTTGCGACATTACATGCTTGTACACACTATACACTTCATAGAAAAAATAGATCCACTCAAGTATTTGCTAGGTAAGGCTACCCTCACAAGTAGACTTGCTAAATGGATGATGATACTTTCAAAGTTTGACATAGAGTATATCGAGCGTAAAGAAATCGAAGGACAAGTCATAGTAGATCAATTGGCTGATTTCTCAATACAAGATAATACACCTACTCAAGTTGACTTCCTAGATGAGCACCTTAGGTATCTGACTGAAATAACATGGAAGATGTTCTTTGATGGATCCTTTATGAAAAATGGTTCAGGAGTTGGTGTGTTGTTTTTTTCTCCTCATGGGTACACGATTCCTAAGTCTTACAATTTATTGTTCCCATATACAAAAAATATTGTTGAGTATGAAGCTTTAACAAATGGACTTATGATGGCCATATAATGGAGAATCATAGAGTTACACATCTATGGGGATTTACAGCTGATAATCAACCAAGTTAATAATGAATATCAAACAAAAAATGAGAAACTGGTACCTTACAAGAAAATGGTTGATTCCTTGAAATGATACTTCACATTTGTCACATTTCAGCAAATCCCTGGAGAAGAGAATAAAGCAACTGATGCTATGGATACACTTGCTTCACTCCTTCAGTTAGAGCAACATGAATCCAGATTTGAATTTGTGGTGGAAGAGCTACATCACCCTATCTATGACTCCCAAGAAAGCCATGTCATTTATACCCTTGTTAGTCGTGAGTCATCCCATTATGGTTCCATTTACTCATACCTTCGTGATGACATTATACCTGAAACCTTTAAGTGATCTAAATGTAGAAACCTTACCCAAAATGCCTCTCACCATTCCCTTATCGCTGGTGATTTTTTTAGGAGGGGTCTAGATGGAACACTTCTTAGATGCTTAGAAAAGGAAGAATCCTACCAAGCGTTAGTTGACATCCATGAGGGCATATATGTGGGACATTCCAATGGTCTTTCCATGGCCTGAAGGTTGCTTAGGGTGGGGTACTATTGGCCTACAATGCAGATTGAGATAGTAGCTTTTGCAAATTCATGTGAAAAGTGTCAAAAACATGGTAACCTGATACATGCTTTGAGTAGGGCAGGGAGCTCATTCCTTCTATATCTCATAGGCCATTTCAATGCTAGGCATTTGATCTTTTTGGGAAGATTCATCCCAACTCATCAGGTGGACACAAATTTATTATCACTGCTACTGATTACTTCACTAAATGGGTAGAATTTGTCCCACTTTCTGTTGCCTTGGGCAAGCCAGTCTCTCTATTCATTCTGAACCATATCATCCGTCGATATGGAGTGCCTTTCAAGATTATCATTGAAAACGAAGGCTAGTTCAAAAATAAGGAACTTAAACAAATCTACAAGAAATTCAAGATTAAACAACATTGGTCCTCCATTTACTTCCTGCAAGGAAATGGTCAAGCAGAGGCATCAAACAAAACCATTCTTAAAATCTTACATAGAACAGTCTGTAAGAATGGTAGAGATTGGCACTTACATATGAATTTGGCTTTGTCAGTCTATAGAAAAAGTATTCGTACTCCTACTATGGCTACTCCTTTTGCCCTTGCATATGGCGTTGAACCAGTGTTACCTTTGGAGGTTGAGATTCCTTCACTTAGAGTTTCCCTCAAAGGTCTAGTTACAGATGAAGACTACCGCGCCATGAGACTTCAAGAGTTAGAACTTCTACATGAGAAGTGTCAAGTGTCATTTGACCATATGAGGGTTTATCAAAAGTGCATCTCCAAATCCTTCAACAAAAAGGTTCACCCTAGATAATTCCAAGTGGGAGATCTTGTCCTACGTGAAAATCCTAAGAATCAACAACATAGAGATCAAAAGGGCAAATTTGAACCTAATTGGCTTGGACCTTACATCATTACAACAAATTTTGGGTCAGGTGCTTATTTATTGTCTATAGTAGAGTAAAAGAAGCTCCCTAATCCTATCAATGTCTTGCACCTAAAGAATTTCTATCCATGATGCCCATTCTGTCTGGGGGCATCCTTTGTACATAATTATTGATCCTGAAAAAATCCAAAAAAATGATATATTGTCAAAAATGCTAAAAATTAGAAAATGTCCTGAAAAAATGACCATCTTAGTGAAATCCTAGAAATAGGCACTTTGATGTATCTCCAAAAAAATTATATATTCCAAAAATACAAAAAAAATCAAAAATTCAAAAAAAAAAAAAAAAAGTGCCTTGGTGAAAACATGGAAACAGGCGCCTTGGTAGCAAAAAATTGTAACAAAATCCAAGTAGTGAAAACCTGGAAATGGGTGCTACTTGAGGCCTTTGCACCCCTATTTATTAGCATGTGTCCTCGACACTTAGCCTTTCTCCATCATGCCTTGTCCTTGTTGCCTTGGTCTGGAATTGGTCTTTGTCTTTATCTAGGGGGCATACCTATGTTAGCTTTGGTCTCTTGGATGTGTTAGTCTTTAGGACACCTCACAAATGGTGTTTTTCAACACCACCCCAGCTGTGTTTTTCAACACAACTTCTGACATCGAGTGTTTTTCAACACTTATCAGTTTGGTCTTACCCAGTTTTGTCATGTGATCTTACCTGCTTGCAAGCATTTGATCCTTATCCTCAAAACTCAATATCAGTTAACACACTTTTTAAACACAACACTTAATGCTTGAGCTATGTCATGATCTTTTCTTTGTGTGCTAACTGTTATTGATTTTTGTTGAGTGTCCTTCTCTAATAAGTCTCTCTGGGATGAATAGCTAGAGGACTTGGGGCATGGGGCATGTTTTTAGTTTCTTTCTGCTTGTGGGTGTGGTCTTGAAACTCTTGAGTGTCTCTTGTTGTTTCCTTGACACACTTAGGAGATTTGAGGCATCATCCTTGACTATTTTTTCACAACCATTCTTCTAGTCATCCTGGAATCTATGCCTTGATGCGAGCGTGGTTTTGCTACATTAAATTGGGTAAGCTAACATCGAAGTCATCTTGACCTTTATGTATTTGATGCTTATGTTAGAATCTTTCCACATTCCAATCTGATATAAATCACATTCATATCTTCATAGTTGCGCTTGTGACTAGTGATGATTGTGTGATTTTCCAATGTCCGTTAATAATGGCTCCAATGATGAAAATATGTTCCTTAAGATTCTCTAATGAATGATGAACACAAAGTTCTATGTTATGGTTTCTATATTTCAAGTACACCTTTGTATTTTCATGTAGCTTTCATTGTTAGACTTCATGTTAATTTGCATTTTTAGGATGCATTATGAGTTTGAGAGGGTTTCTTTCATCTTTCTTGTGGACTTTTAATCAACTATGGTCATGTTTGATCTTCATTTCCTTATATTCTTTCGTGATCTCAATCGTAATTTTCTATCTTAACAGTTGATTGATTTTGGGGCATTCTCTTTCTTAAGGCACATTCTCTTTCTTCTCTCCATTTCTTTCCACCTCTTCCAAACTTCTATCTTCCATTCACTTTCACCCCACTTCTTTTCTTCTAATTCAACCTTGGGGCATAATCTTTCGTGCTTGATGATCTACCTTGGTTCTGTGATCCTTATATCTTTCATCTTACATCAAGAATATTATCTTTAGTTCGATTTGATCAAATTTATCAATTTGTTGTTTCTCCTCTATCTCATTTCAATTTTGATCACGAGGGGGTAGTACCTATCAAACTTCAATCCTTGATTCATCTTTATCAATCCTATCAATTACTCCGCTTGGGGCAACCTTGCTTGAGATTCTTATCTCGGACATGTCAATTACCTATTTATAGGGGTGTTAACCTTGTCTTTTTTCAAACAACTTATCTTTTTCTTGATGTGTTCCCATCCGGTGATCACACATCTGGGTTGTTTTGTGATCCCAAAGCAATCTCACACTTCAACTGCATTCTTTGACTACATGTGTTCCCATAAAGATCACACATTAGTCAAAGAGGGGAAAATGTAGGCACCCTAAAATGTTCGCCTAGACTATGCGCCCCCAGTCTTCAATTTATCAAATGACAGAATCAATTTATCAAATTCCTGAATCAATGCTTTGCAACATTTTTAATTCAAATCAATTTCCTTGATCAAATCATAATTAATTCAATTATTTCAATATTTTTTAAGGTTTGATCATTTCATCAATAATCTTATTTAATTAAAATAAAACATCATTTTCAATTAAATAAAATGATCTTATTTATTTAAAAGAAAATCCCTCTTTTAATTAAATAAATAAAATCCACACTTAAAGCTCTCTTTTTGATGAAAAAAAGAAAATAAATCAAATAAAAATAAATAAAACTCCTTTTTTCCACACATATTCCTAAGTGGTGGGATTTTTCCTCTTACTTTCATTTTTAGGGATTTATCCCACATTTCTCTTGAGGATGCATTCCTCTCCACACTTTTTTTTACAATGAGCCCTCTCCTTCTCATTTAGAGATCAGATATAGGATTTTTATGTTATTAGTATGCTGCAGGTTTGGAGAGCAACTTTGGAGGAGAGTTTGAGCATTTGAGCTTGAACTATGCAACTTCTCTTCTTCTTGTCTTCTTCTCTCATGCATCAACGGAAATCCATTTAGAGTAGATTCATGTTAATTTAGATGCATATGTCCTTCATAGATTAGTTTGCATATTTCCTTTCATGCATTGTTATCATATAGATTAGTTTGCGTATTTCCTTTCATGCATTGTTATCATATAGATTAATTTGCTTCATGCATTGTTATCATATAGAGTAGTTTTCATTTTCATTTTCAATGCATAATTGATGATCATGGAGACTATCATTCTTTCTCTTCCTCTTTGAATCTCTCATTTCATGGTGTACTTGCATGGGCATAATTAGGTCTAAACTGAGGGCCTCCATTACAAACCCTTTCACTCGATGAATAGGGAGCTATGAGTCGCCATTTGAGACCTCATTCTTGAGCAATCTTGAATATAATGACTCATAGAAGTGTGACTACTTTTTAGCACACAAGGCCCACTAAAGATCTAACAAGTATATGGAAAGAAAGAAATGAAATGAATAGATAGGTTTAGGAGTTTGATTCACCCAAAGGGTGAAGAGCATATCCCTACTACATATTCAATTCCAAACATGATTAGCAAAGTTCATTCCAAGCCTCTTAATCTAGTAGGATTAGAGTTTTTTTGGCTTTCTGATTCACCCAAGGAGTGAAGAGCATATACCTAGCACTTTTTATCCACAAACAAGGAGGCTTAATCAGATGTTTGATTCATGACTTAGCTCCTTTATATCCCAAATTTATCATGTCAAGGAGTTTGATTCACCAAAAGGTGAAGAGCATATCCCTAATACTTCACTCAAGATTTCAATTTTCTCTTTTACCTTAAGCTATATGTGTGAATAAAATTTCCACAATTTAAACAAAATTTATAAGGATTTAGGAATACCTCATTTTGATGCTAGCAAAGGCTAGGCACATTTATGATTTTATTTATTTTTCTTTTTGTATACTCACATAGTGGTGATTGTTCCAGCTCCTTAGCATCCAAGTTTTCTCTCCAAAATGTTAGTTCAACAACCAAGCGAACAAAGTGAAGGAAAATCGAAATCAAATCCACCTCAAATGAATGAATCAAATATTTAAGCCAAAGATGGAAACTTAGTTTGATATAATTTGAGAATTTTGATGTAATATTTGTATGCTTTCTCTTCTTCTTCTAATTTTTCCACTGTGTTTCCCTTATGGATTTTCTTAGCATGATCATCTAATCTTTTAGCTTCTTTTTCTTTCCAATAATCTGGTGCTCTACACTTTTCTTTTTGAACTTTAAGAATTATCAAATTCAACCGGGAGAATTATCTTAAGGACTATATGGCATGTACAAAAAGCTTGATAAACATTAATGATCTTCCAATACCTATTTCATGCTTGAATTATTTCTTCCAAAGTTTTGGCTTCAATTGCTAAATGTATTCGCTTTGCATCTTTGTATAGCATTTTGTCTCTTTCTCTTGATAATAATTGGGTGATTTCTATATCGATTTTCAAGTTTTTCTTGATTTGATCCCTTTATTCATCTGTAAATCATCAAAAACATCACTTATACAACTTGAATTTTATGTTTCTTATCATTAACCAAATGCAACTTAGAACAGACTAAATGCAACTCATAATAGACCAAATGCAACACAAAACAGACTAAATGCAACTCAGGAATGACTGAATGCGAATCAAAACAGACCGAATGCAACTCAGAACAAACCAAATCCAACTCAGAACAGACCAAATGCAACTCATAATTTACCAAATGTTTATGTAGAATCTCCTAAATGATATGTAAACTTCACCAAATGATATGCAAATTTCACTAAATGAGATGAAAATCTTTCCAAATGATATGAAAATATCACTAAATGAGATGCAAATTTTTCTAAATGATATGCAAATTTCTCTAAATGAGATGCAAAGTTTTCTAAATGATATGCAAATCTTCCTAAATGCTATGAAAAGTTCACTAAAGGACATGCAAATTTCCCTAAATGACATGCAAAGTTTTCCAAATGATATGAAAATCTTTCTAAATGCTATGCAAACTTCACTAAATGATAGAATTTATGAAAATGTACAACATAACCCTCAAATATAGATTGTTTATCTTCTAAAACCAAATTTGAGCTTCTTTAGACCAGATGTGAGCTTCTTTGGACCAAATACAAGCTTGTACAGACCAAGTGTGAGCTATTATAGACCAGGTGTCATCTGTGACAGACTAGGTGTGAGATTCTTTATACCAGGTGTGATCTTTCATTGTTTGGATGCTAGCTTTTATAGACTAAGTGTGAAACACTTAGTACCAAGTGCAAGAGTGTTTGTACCAAGTGTGAGCTTCTGTGTACTAGGTTCAAGTTTCTGGTGATTTCAAAGAATCTACAATGTAAAATCTTCAAAATTGATGTTAGAATGTGAGGCTTGAGCCCAACTGTGGGAGCCAAATGTAGTCGTAAACCTACAATTCACAAAATTGCACGAAACATTAGTTTAACATTTTTTTCAATCGAATTTGAAAGATCTAACTAGGTTAATCAATTTTGAAAGTGAAATAAAATTAAGAGCGTCGCATGGATCTCTAACTAGAAGGACTAAACGAATGCTCTCAGCTACAAAGCATCCTAAAGTGACAACCCCTAGAATGATAATTATGCTTATAATGATGAAAATATGGATCTAAGATGCAAATGTATGCAAATTAAAATTAATTTCCCTATTCTATGCTCAAAATCTATGTAAACATGGATGAATTTGTCATTATAACAATACTAATCAAGAATGCTTCAATGCTAAATGCCCAATTCAATTTGCAATTAAATGTGGATTCTTACTCTAAATGTGAATTGGTAAGTTTACACTAATAAAATCCTCCTATTTATAGGAATTCCCAAGGGTAGAGGGTGATTTTTATTAACCAAGGTAAAAGTAGAGTTGAGTTCAAGGTTGAGTGATGGGTTTCAAATAGGGGGACAAGGTGTAAAAGGGAGTGGTGAGGATAGAAAATCCTAAATGAGTGGTTAGAATAAAAAATTTTGGAGTGATCCATGTGCTCTCAATAATTTATTCTCATTAGCTACTTGATTCCTTGTCCCCTTTGTTGAAAGTAATTAAGATTTAATTAATTCAACCAATTTAATTAAATTATCCATGTAAGGGGATTTGATGGGTTGCATTTGATTTATTTAATTGAACCATATAACTAATTGATTTTAATCAATTACATAGTTTAATTAATCCCTTTTGGCTTAAATTTAATTAATTAATGGCTTTGCTAGTTAATCCATTATGTTGACTTGATTCAACCCCTTTTGACTTTGGTTGACCATGTTGATTTTGGTTGACCAAATTAGGGTGTCTACAAGTTGAACCAAAATACACATTTGCACAAGGGTCATGTCACAAATCATATATGATTATTTCAAGCATACATCATGTATACACAAAGGACTAGCTCTTACACATCATAAGTATAAAACATGGATAACTTTACCCTATATCACATACACAATGAGTATATCCAACACACATAACAATAAAATAGTGGTTGGCTCATAAAGGTGTCACAAAGGCAATAGAAATTGGCTCATACAAGCATCACAAATAACATAGTAACTATCTCACACAGGCATCGCAAAAAAATGGTAACTGACTCATATACAATGAATAAGCATCCCCCATCCTTAGTGAATCCCAAAGAGAAGGAATGTTGGTGCATTATGCACTACACTGTGGGTCTCATTCCCTTCCCTAGTCTTTTGAACTAGTGGATACTTGGGAAGAGGAATTGGTGCATCCCATACTATACCAGGGGTCCATCCTCAACCCAATAGGGTCAAGTATACCATAAAAAAATGGGAAGAAGATTTGGTGTATCCCCTACTACACCGTGGGTCCGTCATCAATCCCAAGGGTTTCCACAAGTAGTGAACCAACCTAGCCTGGTGGATTCCAACTTCAATCACCTATAGGCCACTAGTGACAAGTTTCTCCAACCAGGAAGAGTTAAATTATGACACATACCACTTGGAAACCTTAGTGATATTTCCAGTTATTGTCTTCACAATCCTAGATAACATCAGACATTGATCATGCCCATGCTATACATGACTGCCAGTGAACCCTCTTGATACCACAGTTAGCTCTAGTTACCATTGGTCACATGGTAGGGAAACTACCCATGCAACCGTTACCATATTAAATCTCAGATAGCCTTAGAAACCATTCACTTGTGTGAAATAGGTGAATGATAGCTAATCCAACAAATACAACAATGTTTATAGGCATTGGCCATTGGCACGATCCAATGAAAACCTGTTATCTATTATCATATCAAATTTAGGGTAACCTTAGCAACTTCAACTCCATGATCCACATGACTGCTGACTAATCCCTTGCAATAGCCCAAAAATCAATCATTGGCATTGTCCAATGACTTCCTATCTCTACATAAATATCTCAATGGTTCACACTTGTGGGATTCATACATGATAATAGTTATGATGTTGAACACATGGATAAGTATAACACATTTAGACACAGAACCAACACAAGATGGCATCCTTTTAAGCCTACAAAAGAGAGGTCTAATAGATTTGGAAAAAGCCCAATACCTATAGTTAACCCCCTAGACTCCCCTACGAACTTGAGGTCACAGAAGGATCCTTCACCCAAGTGTCACATACATTCCCACTTCCAAACGGGTCAAAGTTACACATAGTTCTCCACACAAGGTCTCTCAAGGACACCTCCACACAATTTACCTATTTAGTAATCTTGTACCACATTAATTATATACACATTTTTTGAGATCATCAATTAGACCTCACCATAATTATTTAAACAAGGATATCCTAGTATTGTAAAGATTCACCTCCTTGACATAGAGATTAGGCTGATATCCCAATTCTTGTTGTTTGCATGAACTACTCTCATTACTTGACCAAGATACCATTTCAAAATAGGAACATAGACAATACCACATACATGAATTTATTTCTTGATGCAATTCATGTGAGCTTTCATTGACCAGGTCACCTATTAGACATGACATTATAGAGTTGGGATCCCTTACTACTCTAATCAGGCATGGTTAGTATCTAAGTCATACTTAGGACATATGGAAATATTATATCCATTTAATCATTATATGAAGATGTAAATTTAATAATATGAATTATAATAGTCCTAACCTTCCAATTTCAATTTTTTATGGTATCATTTGTTTATCTTTTAATATCTTGGTTGTCAAACTAGAAAATAATTGCACTTGATTCTCATAACTAAATACTATCTTGATGATCACTGTAAGATATTAGAGGATTCTATACTTTATGATTTCAATATTTACTTATCTCTTAACTCTAAAAAACCTTGAGTTACATTCAATATTTTGATTCTAATCAACCACACACTCTAGTACAAGTCTTTTAGCTCTGTTATTAAAATCCTTATCACATATTTTATTTAAATGTTTGGATTCCAAGGCTCATATTGAGTTCATATTAAACAAAAAAGATAATGGTAATAGGATGTTAAGAGGGAAAATAATTCTAACAATCATATTCCAAAGCATTAAGATATGAATTCTCCTTTATTAAATCTTACTCATAAATAATGTAAATTTGGCAATGTTAGGAAACGACACTTCCCACTTAAAAAATGTAATAGGAATCATTTTTATCCATGATTATTTGGGTTTGATGCTCTCTTATCAATTGTAGTTTGAATGAAATCAAGGAAGTGGATGAGATTTGTCTTATAGATAATTTCTAAAGCCTTTCTTTTGTAACTCACTTAGAACACACTCTAATCTAGAGGCACTATTCAAGACCCTATTTCTTGAAGGCATTTTATCAATCAACCCATGTTCCTTATTTATACTTTTGGATTTTCTATACATGTTTACTAAATTTGTATGGAGAAACAATTATTTCCTTATGTTCATAAACATCAAATTTGCAATGACGAACAAATAAATTGTGGGATGTAACGCCCTGCCAGGGAACCCAAGAGAGATTAACCTAAACATGATACTATGTTTGCTGAATTTTTTTTTTTTAAAGGTTTACATAAAGAGACATACATTAATGCGGAAGAAAATACCATTTATACACATGTCTTACACACACATAGATTACATGACTCAATGGTTCCATGACGTTGAATTACTTAAAGCAAAACACAACTAACCATATAACAAAAAGATTCCATTTGAATAGATATAACAAATACAACTTACAAAACCATAATTACAATCCTCATGGATAACCATGAAACCACCATAAACTCACATCCACTGCACATTTCGTAGGGTATGTGGTAATCACTCTAATCTACTTAATATACAATTTTCAGATTAGGTATCACATGCGATACTCTAATACAAGATTTACAATAATGAAATTATATAATAAATGATGAAGCAACATAAAGAGTTTGTCTGCAAAGAAACATCAAGCACCTGGTACAAGGACGTCGAATCTCAATGGGTAAAGAATCACTACCACCCGTCCGTGTGGAACCACAAAGGTCCACCCCACCGTGCTAAGGAGATAACAATAGACCCCAATCAGATATCCAAAACCAATAAGAAATAATCACTAAGAAAGGGATCTTGATAGCTCTCTAATCCAGGTGTACTACACATCATGAAAGGTAAGACTCACTAATCCAGAGGCAACTGACATACATAGGAAATCTAGAATGTGTAAAGGAAGGTGTCATCATGTACATCTGACCCTTAAGTTTTGTCCTAGCAATCCCAATGGATTCTGGAACTTAAGTGACCATACACAGAGCCAATGACCTCTCAAACTGACAAGGCCACTAACTATGCCAGGTACCCCTCAAGGTAACTAACATCTTCTCATCACCATCTTAGCCTATACTAGCACTCAAGCATGGGCGAGGACACATCTTATTAATTCATTTTAATATCTCTTACTATGTATTTAATTATCACTTATTAAGCAAACTCTATAATAAGCAATCCAGTAGTCACTTATGGACACATAACTGATTGCAAGCTACCCCCTACTACACATCTAGGTAACCTACCCTAGGCTCACAGATCCTACAAAGATCTAGCATAGGTCTAAACCTAAGTATACCCCAAATCCAGTATCCCACACATCAGGAATGATCACAAATAGGTACACAATCAGATAACAAAAATGTCCTAAAAGAATGAAAAATGTACATAACAGATAACATTTACAGTTAACTCAACTAGAGATGTTATTTAATACACAAAATTCAATAAAACCACAATTACCAAATTCAACTAAATAACGTTCCTTTTCCCTTTCCAGAATACACACATTATAAATCCATCATATTATAAAATATCCCTATTATGAATTCATTATAGTGTGCATTAATTATATCATGATTAAATATAACATAGATTGATTAATTGAAAATCAACTACATTATATAAATTAATCATATTAAAATAACTATAATACAAATCAATCTTAAAAAAATCATATCTACTATAATATCAATTTTAATAATGAGATGTATATTAATTAAAATTCATAAACTTCTATTAATTAAAATTAACAAAAGAAAATACATTAAATAAATAATAGTTTAAACCATATTAATATTAATAAACATAATTAATAATTTAAATATTAATTAACATTTACTAATAAACAAAATACATTAAACTTTAAACGAAATTTAAAAAACAAACAAAATAAAAAATTTAATAACATTGGGGGGGAGCGGGTCCCCCCCTCCTCTCTGCGCAAAACAGCGCACGACACCGACTGTCGTAGGTAGTCCGGCTGCTTACGCGGTTGACTACTGCGGATAGCCCGTGGGGTGGTGGGGTTGGGACCCACCCCCCACTTAATACATTTTTTTTTTTATTATTTTTTTTTACATAAAAAATTTAACAACAATGCCATTTCATTTTTTTTATATAAACAGAGTTTTATTTTTATTTTTAAATAATTTCCAAAAACGGAAAATTAGAAAGGTATTTTCTTTTTTTTGTTGTTTTCTAACTTTTTGTCATTTCTGGGTAATTTATCTTTTGACTGGTGAAATTATTTTCAAAGCCTATATTTTTTCAAGGAGCTAAATTTTTCAACTAATTTAATTTTTTTTCAAAGGAATTTCAAAAGGGAGATTTATTTTTTTATCCTCTATAGTGTAAACTATATTACAGATTAATTTATTGATTTCTAGGAGTTTTAGTGAGAATTTTCTCACAAAATTTTGACAGCATTTCCCTACCATGCCAAGTCTTCATAAAATATGAAAATAACAGATCTAGGGTTTTATAAATACCCAAAAACCTAGAAACACTTTTAAACCATCTAGAAGCCAAAATATCAAACATGCATCCATCTAATCATTGAAAACTTTAGATTTTGCAAAAAAGAAAACAATATATGGAGAAACAAAACCTACCTTGAATCCAATGCAAGAACTGAAGAAATGTGCCTTTGAAGAAGATAGGAAATTTGAAAACCTCTAATCCTGATTCAACCACAAATCTAGAAATCATGAAGAATCCAAGCACATGCAAGCAAGAAATCACCCGAATCTCCCAAAACAACAAGCAACCACAACAATCCTCAATCCTTCAAAAACCAAAAACACCAAGAGCTCTCCAAAATGTCAAAACCTGTTATGAGAGAATGAGAGGAGAATTCTCCTAAAGAGAATCAACTTCCCATAATTGTGCAAAACCCTCATGACAACTCCTAAGTCAATCCCTAAAAAGATTCAACTTAAAATTGAAAGAAATTCCAAATTAAATAAATAAAATATCCCTTTTTGTCACAACTCAACTTTGACTCCTAATATCTAGTTGAGAATTTTGAATTTGAAAATACTTTTTCAACACATTCATGCACATGTAATTAGTAAAATATTAAATTAAATAAATTGAATATTTATGTCACAATAATACATGCAACCAAATATTTAATCATTTAATTAATCATAAAAGCATATTTACTTTAATTTTCCAATTAAATACTTAATTAAATCAAAATATTCAAATATTTGAATTTATTTAATTATTTCAAATAAACATGGGATATAATTAAATATTTAATTCAAGTATAATCCATTAAATCATTAAACATAGGAAATCACTCAAAAGCCAATAAATCACCTGAAAGCAATCACATGCAAAAAGTACAACATACTCAAGGAAGGGGTATTCAAATTTCTATCAACTAGACAAATCCGGATAGGGTAGTCAAACTGAAACTCATCTAACATTAGGATGATTAGGCTTAGGTTAGGGTTTCAGATCTGTATGTTACCTCCCCTCTTTACCATTGAGATGAATATTTATGGGCACGCTCACTCCTACCAATTCAGGGAAGATGATGTCATGTACCTGTAATACTATCATCAAAAGAACATGCATGTACATACAATATAATATCACAAATAATGATAAGGATTGGTCAAACGTGTGGATCTCGCCGAGGCAAGTAACTACGTCTCTGGCCTCTATCATGACAACACATCAACAAGTACATTCACATATAAGAAAACCATACACATGCAAGTATGGGGTAACTACATCATAATCTGAAATCAACATATAATAATCATCATAATAAAATCATCACATCTATCTATGCATATGATAAGCCATAACATAATAATCACCATCAACTGAAAGAATAATAGCTATCATGAAAGTAGCCCAAAAGAACTCAGCCAATCAACTGAAACCACTGCCTAAAAGAGTATGGCATCATAAACTAAAAGCAAAATATGAGTGGGTATTACATCCACCCCCCTAGGATTATGCTTACTCCCAGAAGCCCGTAAACAAGCAGGGATATAAATCCCGTAATCTAGCTGCATCCTCCCAAGTCATTGAAGACTCATCATTTGGGTCCCATTGGACCTTTACCTGCTCTATGGTGTGACCCCTAAGGGTCACACCCCGCTGTTTCAGAATACGTATTGGCTCCAAAGCCAGCCGCCCATCCTTGACCTATAATTCATTCCAATCAAGTACATGCATAATGTCAGGAATATATCTCCTAATGTAATACCCACCTCTTGGTTTTCTTTTTAGTTTTGGTTGCCGATCTCTTTTAGGCCTTTTTCATGTATGTGTGGTTTATTTCAGATGGTTTAAAGGATATTTATATACCATGTTTCAGTATGCTATTGATTCATTTCTTAGAGTGTTATATCACCTATTTGCATATGATTTATGGTTATTTCATGATGTTGATGTATATGTTAGGATGTCATTTTGATTATGGTTTTCTGACAATACTGACCCTAGAGTTATATGCACATGGATCATTTGTATGTTTTGCGTTACTGTTTGACGTGCTTGATATGGTATGGGACAGAGTTGTGGTTACTTGATTTGGTGAGATCCACATGATAAACTAGTCTCAACCATTGTTTTCTATATTAGATGCATGTATGCTCATCTTGGTGATGATAGGTTTGCAGGTACCGGGCTACGTCTTCCCTGAATTGGCAAGAGTGAGCATGCCCTATCGCAATATCTCAATGGTAAGAGAGGGGAGATAGTATTCAGGTCCAAACCCACACCCTAAACCCTTATTTTGTCCTATTGATGGACAAAGAATCTGATTGACTACCCTAGTGTGTGAATC
>MU224947.1:2741107-2752146 GCA_018584345.1 Thuja plicata
GTATCATACTCGTATTAGAGTGATTACTACATACCCTGCGACATGTGCAGAGGATGTGAGTTATGAGATGTATATTATTGATTTCATTTGATGTATCCTTTGTGTTAGTTCTTTATAGATGTTATTTTTAGGTTATCTTGCTTAAGTGATTCTACGTCAAGGAACCCTCGAGGATTGTTATCTGTGTATGAGTTGTTCTTATGTGTATGTCGTGTATCTCATTGCTTCCGCATTGTTATCATTATTTTTTTTAAACATTTTAAAAAAAAAATTATCCTATTAACTCAGTGTCAAGTTTAGGTTAGTTCTCCTGGGTTCCCTGGCGGGGCATTACACCTAAGAACTGAAATATGAAAAATATCATGGATGCGTGAAAGGCTTGGTGGAAAAGCAAGTTGATAAGCAACTAGTCCTATCCTCTCTAGGACATCAAATGGTCCCACAAAGCAAGGTGCCAACTTCGAACCCTTTCCATAATGGATCAGACTCTTCCGTGGGTGCACTCTCAGGAACACTCTATCTCCAACTACAAACTTCCTATCCACCCTGTGAAGATTTGCATACTTCTTCTATATATCTTGTGTAGTCACTAAATGCTCACAAATCCACACTACCTGCTACTCCATGTCTTGAAGCATCTCAGGACCAAGAAGAATACGGTCCTCCAACCTGTCCCAGCTCAAAGGCATACGAAAAGGATGTCCATACAACACCTGAAAAGGTGCCATGCCAATAGAACTATGATATCCATTATTGTACACAAACTCCACTAGGTAGAAGTAGTCCTCCTAGTTGGTTTGTCTATCCATGACATACATCCTCAACATGTCCTCAAGAACCCGGTTCACCCGCTCTGTCTGTCCATCAATCTCAAGATGGTACGTTGAACTGAAGTTCAACTGAGCACCAAGATCGTGCTATAAAGATGTCCAAAAAGCTAAGGTAAATACATGATCTTGATCCAATATAATACTCAAAGGAATGCCATGAAGTCTCACGATATCCTACATGAAAACTTGAGCCACAGAGGCTATTGTATATGATGATCTCATAGGTGAGAAATGAGCCACCTTGGTTAACCGATCAACGGTCACCATGATAGCATCGTGTCTGTGAGTATTCATAGGCAATCCAACTATAAAATCCATAGAAATAATATCCCACTTCCAATATGGAATGAGATTCGACTGAAGAAGCCCTGTTGGATGCTGATGATCTGCCTTGACCCTCTGACACTCTAAGCATCTAGCCAGAAAGTATGCAATATCCCTCCTCATACCAACCCAATGGTAGAGTTTTCAAAGATCTGTGTGCATCTTCTTGACACTTGGATGTGCCAAATAGGGTGCACAATGAGCCTCAGATAGCACTAATGTACACAAATCATCCACTGGTGGTACATAGATCTGGCTCATATGACACAATAAACCATCGGACTCCAAAACATAACCAAAGAATTTTCCCTCTAATGGTCTTCTTGGCTCTATCTCTTCCTTCACCTCCTAATACAAGGTATCTCTAGGAAGTGAATGGAGTATCCTACTCCTCAAGTCCACACTAAGAGTCAATGCTAGAATGGCTTGTCACTTGCGACTCAATGCATCTAGAACTAAATTTTCCTTGCCCTAAATATACTTTATCTCAAAGTCATATTCGCACAGGAATTCCATCCACCTTCTCTGTCTAGCATTCGGATTAGGCTGGGTAAAGATGTACTGAAGGCTACAGTTATCACTATGAAGCTCAAACCGGTGTCCCAATAGAAAGTGTCTCCATTGTACCAATGCATGGACAACCGCAGCTAACTCCAGATCATGAGTAAGGTAATTAAGCTCATGATCCTTGAGTTTGCGAGACTCATAGGCAATTCCCCTCTAATGATGCATCAGCACACACTACAAAATCTCCCATTGGATCAGGCACAGCTAGGATAGGTGCGCTAGTCAAACACACCTTAAGGCTCTGAAAAGCCTCCTCACACTTCTCTGTCCAAACAAACTTCTTCCCTTTCCGCTGAAGAGAAGTAATAGGATGTGCCACCCTAGAGAATTTCTTCATGAACCTGCAGTGATCCCTCAAGACCCATGAAGCTACGTACCTCAGACACATTAGTGGGTGTTGGCCACTCCACAATAGCCTAAATCTTTGAAGGATCTACTGAGATACCTTCTCCAGAGATAACATGACCAAGATATTGTACCTCTATCTGAAAGAAATCACACTTAGCTGGATCGGCATAAAGCTGATTTTTCCTAAGGCACTGCAAAACCTTCTTAAGATGCTCTTCATGCTCCTCCATGGATCTAGAATAAATTAGTATATCATCTAAGAAGATGAGCACAAAGCGATCAAGGTACTCTCAAAATACTCCATTCATCAAACACAAGAACACCGATGGAGCATTCATCAACCCAAAAGGAACCACTGTGAAATTGTAGTGTCCATAGCGTGTATGAAATGTTGTCTTGTGGATATCTACATCCTCAATCTGCAACTGGTGGTATCCTGTATTAAGATCAATTTTAGAGAACACCTTGGCTCCCTTGATCTGATCAAATAGGTCATCTATGTGTGGCAATGGGTACCTATTTTTTACCATCACCTTGTTCAACTGTCTATAGTCGATACATAAGCATAATGATCCATCCTTCTTCTTGACAAAGAGGACAGGTGCTCCCCAAGAAGATACACTAGGGTGGATGCTCCCCTTTGCCAACAACTCCTCTAATTGCAATTTCAACTCACTCAAATTGTGAATAGCCATCTGATATGGTGCTCTAGATATAGGCTTTGCTCCTAGCACAAGCTCTATGCAGAAGTCTATGTCACGCTTCAGTGGCATTCCTGGGATCTCACTAGGGAATACATCAATGAACTCATGTAATATAGGATGATCCAGTGCCTTGACTTTGCTCTCCATACCATCTATCTCATACATAGATATTGCAAACATCTGACAACCCTTTCGCATACATCACTTCAGTTTCTTAGCGAATATAATGCGAAGTGATATGGGTCAAGGAATCCCCATAATGAAACACTCCTTACCATCATCATCCTTGAAAAGTATGGTCTTCCATCTACAATCAATATTAGCTCCATGAGCTCCCAACCAATCCATTCCTAAGACAGCCCCATATGATCCCAAAGGAATCACACAAAGGTCAATCGAGGTAATGAACTTCCCTAGGTTTAGTTCACAATTACGAACCAAGGAATTTGTAGCTACCTTAGCCCCTGAGGCTAGTTCCACTTGCCAACCTAACACTTTCTTTGCAGCCACTAGCCCACAATTCTCAACAAGGAAAGGTGATATAAAATAATCGGTCACTCCTGAATAAAATAATATAGAAATAGAGGTACCCTGAATAGTACTTGAGGTCTCAATGATTTTCCCCTGATGCTCTATCTATCTATGATCCATGGCTACAAGCACTCTATGTTATCCCCCTCCTACTATAGGCTCCAAGGCTGTTGGCCTCTGTGTAGAGTACTGCAGTGCTCTCTGTGGATAATTCACTGCAATGTGGCCAAACTGACCATGGGTGAAACATCATGTGCCTCTAAAATTGCCTCTCCCATTGGAGGGAAAACTCGACTGCTGGACACTCCCTCTGATCACACTAGGTTGTGCACTCTGAGCTGGATGGTTAGACTGATTACGCTTATAGCACTGTCCACTCCTGACACTCTTACCACTCTAGGTAGGAGGTGAAGCCTTCTGCTGCTGGTGGTGGTTCTGGCTCTGGTTCTGATTACCTCTATAATAACTGGATGACTTCTTGAAGTTCCCAGCGCCCTGCGACTGGTTACCTCTATAGCCTACTCCAGTAGCCCCACTAGTCTGACCTCCATGGCATGCTTCCAAGTTAGCCTCTACTAGTGTGGCTTTAATAACCGCAGCTCCCAGGTTCATATGCTCAAAGAGCTTTATGTCCCCCACGATGCGGGCACTAAGCCCTCACACAGAGTGTTATACCATCAATGCAAAGTGCTGGATATATCCAGCTTGAGCTCGTAAAAATGATGCTCATACTACTCTAGAGTCAATCTCAGTTGTCTCAAATTATGAAACTCATCGGCCCTCTGTTGTCTCCACTGAATAGATAGGAACCTCTCTCTAAATTTCTCAAGAAAGAGTTCCCAGGTAACAGTGTCCATATGAAGACCTAGCTTCTCTTCCTCAATCTTCCACCAAATAGCCACAAAATGTGTCAACTGCATCATGACATATCTCGCTTAATATTACTACTAAAGGGATGCATCGCAAAGACCCTATCCAAGGCTATCATCCAAGTCTCTACCTCCAAACCAGATTCATGTCCATTGAAAGGAATAGGCTTCCCTCTTGTTAGGTCCCTCATGTGGTTCGCTGCAACCACCACTAGGTCCATTGTAATAGTCCTCCCACGAGGGCTCCTAGATCTCTCCCTCTGCCTCTCCTCATGATGGGAGTGATGAGATACATCCCGCTCCACTCTAGCTCTCTTAGGAAGGCGATCTATGATAGCCTGAAGTATCTGTCTAGTATCCAATCCCCCAGACTCATCCTGACCCTCTCTCCGCTGATCACCTTTATCCTGCTATTGACTAACCTCCTACCTGACACTCATGGAGGGGCTAGGATGCCTAGCTCCCCCATAGGTACCTGACCCACCTCTACCATGGCCTCTAGTGGCTCTTATTTCAGGCATGATACCTGAAACAAATAGAGATAGATACAATATTCACCACATAGCTTGAATCATAAACTAAAGAATGAATATAACCATAAAGAAATAATTTGAAAACAAATGTGTTGTATGTCTATGTTTTATTTTCAAGTTCAAGCTAGACACAACCTAATGAACGTACAATTCCTAGAGTTCCCAGTGTAGAAACTAGGGCTCTAATACCAGATGTAACACCCTGCCAGGGAACCCAAGAGAGATTAACCTAAACATGATGCTATGTTTGCTGAATAATTTTTTTAAAGGCTTACATAAAGAGACATACATTAATGCGGAAGCAAATACCATTTATACACGTATCTTACACACACATAGATTACACGACTCAAGGGTTCCATGATGTTGAATTACTTAAAGAAAAACACAACTGACCATATAACAAAAAGATTACATTTGAATAGATATAACTGATACAACTTACATATATCATATCTTATAGAATAATGGAGAGGAGAGGAGGAGGAGAGCGTGCGGCTGGAGGGAATTCAAATTCCCCTTTGGGTGCAAAACCTACTGGAGGAGGATTGCAGATGAACCTAGGTGAAGGCAGCAGGATCATCAAGGGAGGAGAGAAGGATGCAGAAGGGGACAAAGACCCGGATCACAATCATCCTCGAGAAGGAGGTAAATGAGACTTTTTGAACAATGAAATGAGCGGGAAAGAGACCTCTGGCAATGTCCAAAAATTTTCCGGGCCAGTGATTCAGGAAAAGGTAAAAGATGCAGTAGTGGAGGGCTCCACAAAAGAGACAAGGGAGGACACTCATCTATCGAGATTCTAAATCACTGAGGAAGCACCAAAGATTAAAAAAGGTGATGGTAAGTATTCTAAAGTAAAAGATGGTCAACCTTTAGTTAAAAATATTGCTAATGGTTGTTGGTCCTCTCTTTTTGGTGTGAAACCTACTGGGAAATCTTCTTTTCCCCTTGTTGACAATACGTCAGACCCTGAGAAAGGAATATTTAGCATTTCCCTCCCTGATTCACTGGTTGATCATACAGTAGCTTTAATGAAAAATATGTTAATAGGAAAGTTTATGGGCTCAAGACCTAACATTGATACAATAAGGGCTTATGCAGCAAGGAAATGGAGATTAAAAGGTCAAGTCAACATAGCTGCCCTACCAAAAGGTTTTTTCACTTTTGAGTTTTCTAGCTCTGAAGACCTTTCTGCAGTTCTGTGTGGGGGTCCTTGGTTGTTTGGCAAATCATCTTTGGCTCTTCAAAAGTGGGGGACAAATATGGACCTCATTATGGATATGTTTGAATCAGCCCCAGTATGGGTAAGATTCTAGGGACTTCCTCTGGAATACTGGCATGAAGATGTCTTTTCGGGGTTGGCTCGCTCATTTGGGGAGCTCTTAACCATAGATCCAATGACAGCTGCTAAGACTAGATTAGTCTATGCAAGAATCTGTGTCAACATTAATCAAAAGATAGATCTCCTAGAAGTTATCTCTATCAAATCAAAGCTGGGAACCTATAATCAAGTTGTGGAGTTTGAAACAATCCCGTTTGCCTGCTTTACCTGTAAAAAATATGGTCATTGGGCAAAACAATGTCCTCTTAAACCTTCTATTAAAGCTAAAAAGAAAGATTCAAGGGTTGTTTGGAAAGAGAAAAAATCTCCCTCTCTTCCAATCCCTTTGAATGTTCTAGAAGAGGAAGAAACAATAGAAGATCTAAACGCTGATCTAACAAATCAGACAGAGGAAGACATTCTTTAGTTATTAGTTGATAAAGACTTACCTCAGATCCTGGAGCAGGAGGACCCAACTAAAACAGAACAAGGGAAAAAAGTGGAAGATTCCCTACCTGATTCTCATAGCCCTCTAGCTAGGAATAGGGAGAATGATCTCCAGCCCCAAAATGTCTCTATGGAAGTTGGTGTTGAAAAGGAGCCACAAGTCTCTACAATAGTTCAACAAAATGAGAATGGTTGCATCCATGAAATAAATGGACAAGGACTAACAGCTGTGAGTAAATTGGGATCTTCACCTATTGTGAAAGAGAAGGTTATTTCTAGTGTTAATGGAAATAGTAGCAAGATTTGGTCTGAAGTCAGTGAGGAGGACATCCAAAAAGAAAGTTTTGATGATTCGTCTCCCATTTCGGAAAAACAAGAATCCCAATGGTCAGAGGTGAGAAATAATAAGAAGGGAAAAAAACCCTCTAAGAAAGGAGGACTAAATCTTAAAGCTCAAGAATCAGGGAAGAAGGAAGAAATAACCCCTCTAGGGGGAGTCCAGACTAGAAGAAAAAAATCAGATGTAGGATCGCCCCAGGGAGGAAGAGGCAAACCTTCTCAAAAATCTATGAGAGAGCTAGAGGCAAAATAGAATATTGCGGATGGTAAACAATCTACTATCCCTGAGATTTTCTCCCCAACTCATTAAATGAAGATTATATCTTGGAATATTAGAGGTCTTAATAGTCCTCATAAACAGGATGTTCTTAGAAATTTGGTAAGAGACTCAAACCCTGATATTATTCTTATCCAGGAAGCTAAAATGTCTAGAGAAAAAGTTGAGAAAATTAACCCTTTTAAGAATGGTAGCAGTATTGGCAGTGACTCTGATGGTGCCTCTGGTGGTGTTGTGATTTTCTGGAACAATGCTATTGTAAATTGTAAGAAGATTCACGTTGAGAAGAACATTATCCTTATTTGTGTCAAACATATAAAATTGGAATGTTCTTGGAACCTCATGAATATTTATTCCCCTAATACAAAAAATGGAAGGCTCAGATTCTGGAAAAGACTTAAAGAAATTAGGAATGATTTCCAGGCAAATAGCTAGATGGTAATGGGGGACTTTAATACTCCCCTGCTGGTAGACGATAAAATGGGTGGTGCTCTTTCTCAAATTGATAGTAGAATGGATCTTATGGAGTATATTAATGATCAATCCTTCCTAGATATGGAGCTGGAAGGTATTTCCTATACGTGGTCCAATAGAAGAACTTGTGTTGATCTCATACAGGTGAAACTTGACAAAACCCTCCTCTCTATTGATTGGTTGTCTAATTTTTCTTGCTCTTTATCTTCCTCTATTAGGATTGGTTCTGACCATTTCCCTATAATCTTCAATGCCAATATCCTGAATGGCAAAAAGAATATCCCGTTTCGCTTTGAGAAGATGTGGTTAGCCCACCCTAACCTAAAAGATAGTATATCCAAATGGTGGAACTATAATTAGGAAGGTACTGCTATGTATAAGATAGCCAAAAAATTGAGTAATGTTAAGAAAAATGTTAAAATTTGGAATAAGGAAGTCTTTGGGGATATATTCAAGGCTAAAAGTATCAAAAAGGAAGAGATCAAGACAATTCAAGAGATTATTCAAAAAGAGGGTCTCTCAAAGGAGCATAGATGTATGGAGAATGTCTTGGTGGCAGAATATCATAATATCATTTCTAAGGAGGAATCCTTCTGGAGGCAAAGATCAAGAGCTCTCTGGCTTAAAGATGGGGATAAAAATACTAGATTTTTTCACATGACTGCTTTGAAACACAAATCTATCAACAGAATTTCCTCCTTAAAAGTTAACAATCAGCTTCTGGTTAAGGAAGAAGAGATAAGAAAGGAAATGCTCCTCTCCTTTTCTTGTCTTCTAACTAGAGAAGATATGTTGGATCCCCAGAACCAAAATGAAATTCTTTTTTCTATTCCATCCCTGATAGACAGAAATACCAACTCCATACTTTAAGGCAATTCTAGATGACAAGGAAATTAGAGATGTAGTCTTTTCCTTTGAAGGAGACAAATCTCCTGGCCCTGATGGTTTTCCTCTTTTCTTTTTCCAGCAGTTTTGGGAGATCATTGGTCAGGATGTGTGCAATGTTGTTAAAGAATTTTTTGGAACTAAATCTCTTCTTAGAGAACTTAATGCTACCTTTTTAGTTCTTGTTCCTAAATTCCATGGTGCTAATACAGTGGAGTCATTTAGACCAATCAGTCTTTGTAATGGAATATACAAGATTATAGCTAAAGTTATGACATCTAGATTGCTTGCTCTTCTGCCTTCAATTATATCCCCTCAGCAGAATGGATTTGTTCCTAGGTGTCAAATCCTTGATTCCATTGTGGTTGTTCATGAAAATATTCATTCCCTTGAAACTGCCAAGAAACAGGGCTTTCTTATGAAATTGGATTTATCTAAAGCCTATGATAGGGTTGACTGGCTGTTTCTCCGAAGAGTTTTAAGAAGCTTTGGTTTTGATGCAGGGGTTATCAAAATTGTTAATCAGCTGGTCTCTACTGTGTCCTCCTCTGTGATAGTGAATGGGGGCTCTTCCAATTTTTTCAAACCTTCAAGGGACCTTAGGCAGGGGGACCCTACCTCTCCTATTTTGTTTGCTATATTGGCTGAAGGGTTGGGAAGATATATATCTAAACTTGTTAATTCTGGCCTTATATCTGGTCTCTACCCCTCCTCGGCAAGAACTTCCTGTTCCCATGAACAGTTTGTTGATGATACTCTCATTATGGGTGAAGCTACAGTGAAAGAAGCAAGGAATCTTAAAAAAGCTTTATCTATTTATACCTCGGCTACTGGCCATTTCATCAATTGGGATAAGAGCTCCATCTTTTTTATCAATACTCCTCTTCAAAGGCAATATAAGATGTCTAAAATTCTTGGTTGTAGCATTGGTGCTCTTCCCTCTTCTTACTTGGGGCTCCCTCTCTACTCAAAACCTCCAGATATCTTCTGGAATAAAATTGTTGATAGATTCAATAGGAAGTTGGCTGGTTGGAAAGGTGCTCTCCTTAGCAGTGCAGGTAAACTTCAGCTATTGAAATCTACATTACAAAATTTTCCTGTGTATGCTTTAAGCCTTTTTAAGATCCCCCATAAGTATGCAATTGTGCTTGAAACTATCCAAAAACGCTTCTTATGGACTGGAGTTGAAGATAAAAAAAGGCTCAGCTTGGTCGCCTGGGAAAAAGTTTGCAAACCTAAAAATAAAGGGGGATTAGGGATTAGACCTATTAAGATCATCAATAAGGCACTTCTGGCTAAGCAGTTTTGGAGAATTTTTGGTGATTCTAAACAATGGAATAGTATAATTAAAGTCAAATACCTCACCAACTCTAACAGCTTGAAGGACCTCCTGAACAATGAAAATAGAGTCAATGGTTCTTACATATGGAATAGTTTATGTTCTTCCATTGATCTCTTGAGAAAAGTTATAAGATGGAAACTGGGAGATGGATCCACCATTAAATTCTGGGATGATCCCTGGATTTATGAATACCCCCTGTCTGAAAGACAAGATTGGAAGGATCTTATTACCCAAGCTAAAAATACTTTTGGATATAAAGTCTCTGACTATAGGAATATCAATTCTTGGAAGGATCTCTCTTGCATTGATAGAAGTTTTTTACCCCTTATGATAGACTTGCAGTCCTGGATCAGTGAAGTTAATATTCTAGATAAGATTGTGTGGAACCTCTCTACTCATGGTGAATTCACGGTGGCCTCTGCTTGCTCCCTTGTGTTCTCCAAGGAAACTAAGCCCCAATGTGCAACTATCTGGTATAAATTCCTTACTCCAAAGATTAACTTCTTCTTTTGGATTCTTATCCAGAATAAGCCCCTTACTATTGAAGTTAATCATAGGATTCAGTCTTTGCTTTGATCAAGCTGAATCCTGTTATCACCTTATGATCCATTGTAGTTTTACCAGGAAAGTTTGGTCTTTGGTTTTTCAAAATTGGAATCTGGCCTGGTTCTTTCCTAACTCATGGCAGGACTTTGTTACTCAATGGAGATGCCCTTTTGATAATGAAATGGCTAGACAATTTTGGAATCTTATCCCGCCTCATCTTTGTTGGTGTATCTGGAAGGAAAGAAATAACAGAATCTTCAGAGAGAAAAGATCTAAACTTGAAATTATCTTCAACATAATGTCTAGATCTTTAAAGGAAAATTTCAGCTCTGTTATAAAAAATAGTAATAGCAAGTATAGTTCTCTCATCCCGGAGGTCAACTGGTCAACTTGGAACTTTCCTCTCCTCAAAAATCAAGTTTGCTCCCAAAGAGAACTATCTGTCTGGACTGCTCCTCCAATTGGCTGGGTTAAAGCCAATTTTTATGGTGCCTCTAAAGGTAACCCGGGTGTCTCTGGGGGAAGGGGCATCATCAGAGATAGTTCTGGTAACTTTCTTGGTGCTATTTCAGTCCCCTTGGGATTTCAATCTAATCACAGAGCAGAGGCCTTGGCGGCCTTTAATACTATCCTGCTGGTGGAAGAAATGGGATTCAAAAGAGTATGGCTCGAAGGTGACTCTTTGAATATAATTAACAA
>MU224947.1:2767581-2784158 GCA_018584345.1 Thuja plicata
AATATTTCTCCTTAGCTTGCTTGAATTGCACTTGAAAATCCTTCTCAATTGCTTAATGGTGCTTAGAGAAAATGAGAGGAGAAAGCTCCCTTTTATATGAAACTAGGGCACAATCTTCTAAGGAGGCTGATATAGGATAATTAAATTCCTATTTAAGCCTTTACCCCTAGGAGAGGACCTATATTAAATACAATTTAGGAATCCACACTTCGGAGCCCGAAACAGCCAACCCAAAAGTGGGAAAAACTTTCTTCGCAAAGACTGACATCCAGGACTGTAGGACCCTAGGATTTGAACCCTGGGATAGGGTCGAGGTTGACCCTGACCTAGGTCAAGGCTGAGGTTGACCCTATCCTAGGTCAGGGCTGAGGTCAACCCTGTCCTAGAAAGGTCGACCCTATCCCTGGTTCCCAGAATCACAGGTCTGCAGTTCAGAATGCAGAGATCAGGCTAGAAAGTGGTGAAAAGAAGGGAATATTAGGGGGGAAGCCATGTCAAGATTAGGAACCTAGTCAAGGTGCTTTTCATGACCCCAAACCACTTACTCAAAAGGCTAAAAAATTCTAAAATGGAAGTGCTTCCATTTTTTGACTATACACATCTATCTATGCATATGATAAGCCATAACATAATAATCACCATCAACTGAAAGAATAATAGCTATCATGAAAGTAGCCCAAAAGAATTTGGCCAATCAACTGAAACCACTACCTAAAAGAGTACGACATCATAAACTAAAAGCAAAATATGAGTGGGTATTACATGGGAGAAAAGACTAAAATTTATTAACTACTTTGTCGCCCAATGTTCTCCCTTTGACCTCAACTTCAGGAAACATTTTCTATTCCTTCAATTTTATAATCATCCTTTTAAATGAAATATTCTTACTAAAATAGTAGATGTGTAATGCAAAGAGGATGATTTTTCAATGTGTACAAGAAACCATGTCATCAACTTATTTTTTAAATAATAGTATTATTTTACATTATAATTTCAAATAAATTTCCATCCTCTGTCCAATTAAGAACAATTACATCCAAACAAAAAAATAAAGTAAATGACGAATTGCTCACATCTAAAAATTAATCCATATATTCCAAAAGAATTCTTGACAATGAAGAAAAATGTGCCTTATTAAATGTCCATAATTTAGTGTTAGTGCTATTAACTATTCATTTCAACCATGATTTACGGTGCATGTGTTTTGCATGCCCTGTTAGCGCTAATTCATTACTCAGTAACTCCATCTTTGTATCTCCAATCTTATCTATGGTTTATGGATGGTGATTTATGTTCACTCTTAAATTACTCCACTTGGTATGCCTAACTAAGGATAAATTCACTGTTATCTGGTCATGCATGATTGGTGATAACTAGACTCTTCACCATAATTTATTTTTTTATGTGGTGGTCAAGTTGTATATATCATGCATATTGTAATAATTATTTATTAATGAGAGATTTGATCCATTCTCAGTAGCTTTGTTTTATTTAGTATTTTTATTTATGCAAGTTGTATTCTTTTCTTCCTAGATAGATCTATGCAGCTATAACCGCAAAATTCTGCATGGTATCAGACCTTAGGAGCTAAGAAAGAGAGCAAATTTTTTTTGCAAGTGTTGAAGATTAGATCTATTGCAAAGAATGAAATTTATAGACTCTTCCATTCTCATGTCATACAAATGGAAGCCAAAGATTCTACTTCAGCCCACAAGTAGAGTCTTACATCGAACAATCATGGCAATAGAGGTTGAACCAAATTTTGCATCAGGCCAAGGTCATGCTCTTTTCACATGGTCCTTGCCTGTATTTTCTCTTTAGTGACACCATGTCATTGGACCTTTCATGCCTCTCTTTTCAATATTATGGAGTGGTTTCTATTGTTTGTGTTGATGTTTCCTTGGTTCCATAGTTGAATAGACAATTGGCACCTGCATTTTCAACTAGCATTTTATTCTTGCATGGTTGAGTAGTTTTGTTGGGGTCACTTGTACATATTCATGTCATCTGCATCCTTGACTGATAGATGTAATTTTTCCTTTTTTTTCCATCTATTCATTGTTTGGGGGCACTTATGTAGATTATTGTCTTTTGTATCTTTGATTGACAGATGTTTTTCCTTTGTTTTCTATCTTCTCATTGTTCGAGTAGTGTCGTTGGGGGAACTCATATAGATTGATCCTGATCTTCATCTTGGTTTTAGAGGATTCTCTTCATTCAGCACTATGGCAGTTATCATTCGATAGATGTCCACAATTTTCTTATCACAAAATATTATGTTAGCGTATATTGAGGGGGGGTTTTATTCTCACTAGTTTTTCCCTCTTTCCTCTCTCCTTTCATTAGTTTTTTTCTCCTTAGTTAGACTTAGGGGGTTTGTTAGTGCTATTAACTATTTGTTTCAACCATGATTTACGGTGCATGTGTTTTGCATGCCCTATTAGCGCTAATTCATTACTCGGTAGTTCCATCTTTCTATCTCCAATCTAATCTGTGATTTGTGGATGATGATTTTTGTTCAATCTTAAATTACTCTACTTGGTATGCCTAACGAAGGATAAATACATCATTATCTTCTCATGCATTATTGGTAATAACTAGACTCTTCACCATAATTTCTTGTTTTATGCGGTGGTTAAGTTGTATAAATCATACATATTGTAATAATTATTTATTAATGAGAGATTTAATCCATTCTCAGCAGCTCTATTTTCTTTAGTATTTTTTATTTATTTAATTTTTCTTCTTTTCCTAGCTAGACCTATACAGCTATAACTACAAAATTCTACATTTAGAAGCTCCTATTTTTTCCACACCATGCACCCCTTTTTCTATTATTATAATAAGGTGATTTTTGTTTTATGGTTGTTGTCGCATGATTGTCATTTTTTTATTATTATTAAACAATTTTGTACACACAAAATGACAATCATGCGACAACAACCATAAAACAACAATCACCTAATTATTATACAAATTCTAATAGAGCTATGGTGCTTCATATATAAGACATTGATATATAATTCCATGTATCCAGAATACTATGCTTATATGACAGATTATTTCAGCTTAAGTTCACAAAACCAAAATAAAAATGTTGAATACAAAAGTCAATAAAGGTTTATAAAACAAGACTATTAACAAAAGATTTGTTGGCCTCTGCAGAAATTTTGAACATCTAACACAAGTGCCTGATCCTAAAACCATATCTGCAAAAGAAATGAAGTTATAAGATAGTTTTAATTTAGTTAGTAGGGATAAGTAATAGCTAAGGGTGAATAATGTCTTAAATATTATCTATCTTTTAAGAATTCAAATCACCTCCTCCTATTCTTCACTATTAACTTGTGGCATTGTTAGGACCCTTTTGAATTATGTATCTCAGTACAAAAACTAATTTGTTAAAAACATATTGACATGTCCTAATGAATAGTAATGAGTAGATTTAACATACCTAGTAATTAATAGGGGATGTCAAGTATAGTGTCCACTGGTACACCTTGTGTGAAGTTCACCTCTGGATTGGCTAATTGAATATCATCTGCCATTGTTGCATATTTCACAACTATAGATTGCAATGACTCATTTTCATCTGTAATAATATATGATGTCCCACAAGGCCCACATCCTAAATAAGAATTATTGCAAGACAACATCAGCATGTCTCCTACCCCAGGAGTATCAAGAACAAGCTCATGTGGACTGACTTGTCTGATAGCATCTTTAGTTGTATTACACAGAACTGCAATATCATCAATGCCAACAAATGCTCTCAACTTGATGGATGCCCCACAGATTGTACAATTTCTCTGTGTGATTGCAGGTACTGAGGCACATGGCACATAGAGTGTCTTTCCTCTAGGTATAAGTTCATTCTCATATCTAATTTTAGTTCATCTTTGAAGATAATTTTTGTATCTGATTAAAGCTTTAATTTTTGCCATTTGAGATAGGTTGAGTTTGAGTTTAGAGAGGCATAGTGTAAGTGTTAGAAAAAAATTATGTGGTTTGATCAATGTTGTGTCATGAATGATTATTTTTTATTAAGGTAAACACTTGTGACATGTTAAATTAATTTACACTAAATCAAAGTGTTAGGTTTGTATTTAGTTTCAGTTTAACCAACTGAAAACAAAGTCTCAACAATATTACAAAAAATCAAATGGTTTGTAGAATACCATCAGTTAGAGATTTAGAATGTTGGAAATTATGTAGTCCTCTTCTTTAAATGAAGATGACAAAAATAGACATTTAATCCAGGCCCATGATCTGGACTATCATGTACATTTTGTTGGACTCAAAATCATAAGTGGTGTTATCCAGCTAGAATGTATAATTTTTTACATTCTTAGATGCTATCAACTCAAATAAAGTTTCATGAGCCTTTTGGAAATGGTGTTATCCAGCTAGAATGTACAATTGTTTACCATTCATTGGAGCCTTGGTATTAGTGTTCCACAAGGAAACTTTATTAAGAAAGCATTTGACATTTGCTAGCAAGAAATTTTACTACTAACCAGAGGCTATCTATCTCTATATTGGTACCATACAATAGTTAGAACCCAACATGGAACCAGAGTTAAAATTGTTGTAGAACCTCTTGCACCCTACCATGTTGAGTAGAGAAATTGATTTTATGGTCCAACCAATGAATTAGATGTATATCTTTATAATTGTATTCGGCCCTATCTTTGTTCTTGATAGTGGATATCTCCTCACTAAAATCGTTGTGTTTGTCCACATTTTAGGTCATTGATGGATCCTACTGAGAATATTGGCATTCTATGATGCATAGCTATGGAGACCACATACACTCATCTTCTCACAGCTCTTCTTGCTCTGCTTGTTGTAGCCAAAGTAGTGTTCGCCCGAGAAGGCAGTGCACAAATGGGTAAATGAATTAGAAAAGGGGATTCTTTTTATAGAATGGTTATTCATTCCAATGAGGTGGATTGTCATGATCAGATTCACATGAGCAGGGGAGCCTTCTTTCATCTAGCTAGTATCCTAAGGCTGAAAGGAAGCTTGATAGATACGATACACTTGAAGTTGGAAGAACAACTTGTGATGTTTCTTCACACCCTTGGCCACAATCTAAGGAACCACAAGATTGCCCACAACTTTGGGCACTAAGGTGAGATAGTCAGCCGATACTTCCACAAGATGTTAAGGGCTATCTTAGCACTCCATGAAGATTACTCTATACTGCCTGGTCCAAACACTCCTCTTGAAATTAGTGGGAAGGACCATTTTGATCCGTTCTTCAAGGTAATTCTTATGTTGTTACAAATTTCTTGTATGGATTTATATCCTTATCATATTATTGGTTGACCGTATAATTGATGATTGTATCATATTTTTTAGGTTTGTGTTGGAGCTATCAATGGAACCCATATACCAGTCACCGTTGATGTCGACATCTAGGGTAAATATCATGATAGAAAATGCAACTTGTCACAAAATGTTATGAGGGTGTGTTCCTTCGATTATAATTTTTAGTATTGCCTTGCTGGTTGGGAAGGGTCTACTATGGATACTCGTGTTCTAGCTTCAGCTCTGCTAGAGAAGATCCACTTTTTGTTCCCCCGGTAAGCCAAATCATAGTTTATTATAATCAAGGGTACAAATAAAATTTCAAGTTTTAAAAATCTACTTTATTTATGTAGGAAAATATTTTCTATTAGATGTTGGATATCCCAATGCACCTCAATTTCTTGCTCCTTATCAGTGTACACGTTACCACCTGAAGGATTTTTCAAGAGAAAATCTAATAAACTCTCCACAAGAGTTGTTTAGCCACCGACACTCCTCTTAGAAATGCAATAGAGCATACATATGGTATTCTTAAGCAATGTTTTCCAATTCTTAGGCATGCCACATCTTATTCTATCATGACACTAGCCCATATTGTATTAGCATGTTGCATACTAAACAACTTCATTATGATAGAGGATGACATTCCATCAGAAATTGGTACCAAAGAGGAAGATGATTGTGATGGGATAGATGTATCAATGCTTGAGACATATGGGTTGTCTCAGCATGATAGAGACCAATGGGCACAGTTTCGAGATGATATAGCAAGTAGAATGTGCGAAGATTACAGATCTCGAGAATAGTTGTACTTTTATGGGTCAATGTATTTTATTTGAGTAAACTGATGTATGTAGATAATTTGATATACATGATGGTTTCCTTTTTCTTTAATTTGTATATGGAAGTATTGGACTTGTATATAATAGTTGTACTTTTATGGGTGAAAATTGGAGTAAACTGATGTATGCAGATGCTTTGATATACATGATGATTTCATTTTTCTTTTGTTCGTATCTGGAAGTATTGGACATTGTTGGTTTTTTAGTTGCTATATTATACCTAAAGACACCCGAAAATGGACAGGCTTACGACTTTACATTAAAAACACTAATTTTCATCTATTAATTAATGGGTTTTTAATCGTTAGTTAATCATCTATATTCTTCTAAATTCATTCCCCAAATCATCTAATATAATTCCCAAAATTAATTAAATCACTAATTTTATTTAATTAATTAACCTTAATTGATTAATTACCATTAATTAATTAAATGCAATTTCCTATAGTTTAAATTCAAATATTTAAAGTTACTAATTAAATTATTCCAATTAAATTAATTTCATTTTATCAAATAAAGCAATTGTAAATAAAAAAAATTCAATTACCTCACATGTTGAAAATATTAATTAAATAAATGAATTAAATATTCATGTATCTTCAAAGAGATAACTCCAATCAGATCACATGGGTTACTCCATCCATCTCTCTAGTTCACATGGGTAACTCTAGCCACCTCTTCAGTTCTAAAAGGTAACTCACAATTAGCTCTTCAGTCAACCAAACTCTATCTCCTCTTTACCAATTGAAGAGGTGGAGTTTACTGATAGCTTCTCCATTTCCCTTTGATCTCAACCGTTCATCTCCCTATCTCTAGGATTGATCTCAACCATTCATATCATCCCCAATTCCTATATAATAAACCCTTCATACCCATTTGAAGGATCCAGGATTTCAAGCTCTCATGCACCATTACTATGTCAGTTTGGTTCTAGCATTCAAGTCATATTGCGATCACACACCCATTTCAATTAGCAAATTCTTGACACTTCTCAAGTCATAGACGTTGCCCACACCAATACTGAGCATCAAAAACAATGTTTCGAAAGGAGTAGAGAGGGACAATAGAAGCTTCAAGTGCTTTAGGGTTTGCATTCATTTGTTTTCCTTTCATTGCTTGTACATTTTATTGATTACATTTCAAGTTATTCATTATTGGTACTTTTTTATATTTGATTTCTATCATTGTAAACCATTGCTACTAACCCCCACCTTTGGAAAGCTTGGGAACCACAAATCACAAAAGAAGAGAGGCGTACATTTTGGTGAACCCGACATGAAGTAAACAGCACAAATATTTCTTGCAGACAACAGACAGAACCAATCAGCCACGCTCATACAGTCGTAGACCAAAAGATTCATCTTTTTCTTGATATCTGTGCTATTTTGCAATCACTGCTATTCTGTCACAATCAAAAAAATTGTGCCACAATTGACTGCTTTAATACCACAATTGATTGTAGGCTTTCACACTGTTATTTTGTCATCTTCTGTCTTTCTATCTTCTAGCAGTTTTTGCCGCAATTAATTGTATTTGACCGCAGTTATTTATTATTTGCCATAATAGACTTTATGTTACCGCAATTACCCGATCTATGCCACAATCAAATGCATCTTGTCGTAGTTGAAAGTAATTTGCCGCTGTGAAGATGGAAAAAGGGATCTCCACTTCTTTTTTGTGAAGGGTGAAAAAGGGGATGTGTGTTTTAATGTTAATTCCCTTAAACCTACTTTACATTTATTTGAAGTTTGTATTTGAAAATAAGATGTTCCACCTTTATCATCAAATGCACAAATGAAAGATCCAAGTTGATCAACCCAAAAGAGGGATTAATGCACAAGTGAATCAACCATTTGGGAATGAAAACAAAGAGGGAGACCTTAGATTCTTTTAATTGACAATGTAGATATGATATATGACAGTAATTGAACAGGGTGAGAAGAAAAACCAACCTTAAAGTATTGAAGATCTAGAAAATGTTGTTTTCTGAGGTCTATAGATTGTTTCTGGAAAATCCAAAGGATGACCCAGAATAGAAACGCAGAGATGAACAAAACCCAAAAATATTTTTCTGATCTGACATCATCTTGTGAAAAAGGTTGACCTTGACCCACAAATGTCACCCCTGACCCAATAATATTGACCCTGACCTACACAGCCTCGACAAATAATTTGTTCGTAGAGCCCGAAAGAAAGCCGAAAAGGGTATCCATATTTGAGTCCAAACCCACAGTCCCGAACCTATACCTACAAGAAAAATATGTTTGTTTGTTGTGGGGGACAGGTTTTTCTTAGTCAAACCCCGATTTAGGAATTAAATTTGAAATCAATTAAGTATAGAATGCTAGCAAGTAGTAGAATTGAATCTAAGAATGAAGCTATGATATTGGATAGATATGCAATTGTAATTCAAATGTAGCAAGTATGTAAATATGAAAGCTTGGACTCAATAAAAACCATAAACCTCCATGATTGTATGCTTGGAATCCACCTTGAAGAAGTAATGAAATATTCTTGAGGATGCACAAAGGATCTTGAAGGAAGATCACACCACCGTGATGACTAGATCTAGGGTTTGAATGATGAATCTTGAATGTTTGAACCTAATCCCCTAAAAGGCTTGAAAGCTTGAATCCTTGATCTTCAATGGAGAACATAAATTCTTGGGAGGAAGACTTGAACACCTTGAAAGCTAGGAAACATGTAGAATAATGGATTCTTGAACCTTTTGACTCTTGAAAAAATCTTGGTTAGAGCTTTTTTGCACTTAGAAGACTTAGAGAAAATGAGAGACAAAGGCTTCCTTTTATATGAAACTAGGGCACAATATTATAGAGAGGCTGACATAGGAGAATAAATTCCAATTAGACCCATGCCCCTAGAAGAGGACCTATATTAAATATAATTTAGGAATCACCACCTCGGAAACTAAAACAGCCAACCCAGAAGCGGGAAAATAACTTTTGCAAAGACCGACATCCAGAAACTGTGGGACCCTGCGATTTAAACCCTGGGTCAAGGTCAAGGTTGACCTTGACCTAGGTAAGGTTCAAGGTCAACCTTGACCTAGGTCAGGGTCGAGGTTGACATAGACCCAAAAGGTCGACCCTGACCCTGAGGTCAAAGACCTTAGTTCTGCAGTCTAGGATGCCAAAAATTGGATGGAAAGAAGTGTAAAGAGAGGCAGAATAGGGGGAAAGCCAGGTCAAAGTTAGGAACCCATTCAAGGTGCTTTATATGACCCCAAACTACTTACTTGGAAGGCTAAACTAGTCTACCATGGAAGTGCTTCCATTTTTTGACTATACATTTAGCCCCCACTTTAGCGGGAGTATGGAAATCAAACATGCTCACGGTAAAGTTAGAAGAAAGACACTGGTGGATCATAACAAAGTAGAATATCACTAAGTCAAGGACATGAGCCCCTAGACCAAGGATTATTTCTCAACATACATACATAAAGATATGAAATTAAAGAGAAATCAATCATAGAAAACATGCATGATTACATAAGCAAGACCAGAGAAACACTATAGATAACATAGCTTCATTATCTAATCCTAATAGCATGAAAGCGAAAAGAGAGAAAAAAAAAAGTGATTACCTCTCCTAGTAAGATTCCCACCTTACCATGAATCACCAAGGAGGGAGAGCCCAACAGGTTCACCCATAATCTATGCTTTGTAATTGTAATGCATCTTCTGACGGCTTTTAAAATATCCATAGATCCACATTCTTGTATCACTATGGAATATAAAATGCGTGTCCATTCAGGATTTAGCAACTTATGTGCATTACCTTTCAAGGATTTAGCATATTGTAAAATAAAAGGGTGTGTATCTCTTTAGGATTTAGCAACTTATGTGCGTTACCTTTCGAGGATTTAGCAAAAATAAAAGTGAAAATGTGTGTCCCTTCAGGATTTAGCAACTTATGTGTGTTACTGTAAGAAATGATAATGGAAGAGTAAAGAAACATAAACAATTCAAGAGAGCTAGAAAATGGAAAAATGTTACCATGAAAACCATATCCAAGAGCATTCATCAAACTAGCCAAAGAGAGACAAGATGTTTTATAAGGGGAAAAGCAAAGAAAAATCCCTTTGTGATATTATGAATGAGGCCATAGCCTAGAGAGAGAGAGAGAGAGAGAGAGAGAGAGAGAGAGAGAGAGTGTGTGTGTGTAAGATGCACATTACAATAACTTCTTCATGGATCATTCTTCATCCTTGCATTACGAGAAATGAGAGAGGAGCATCTCTTAAATAGAGATGAGAGAGAGAGGATTTGGAATGTAACTCCCAAGTCTGTGAATGCCACCATTCATAAGTGTGTGTGACATGTGTCAAAGTCCTCTTAAGGAGGAATAAACTACTTTCCTTATTAAGGAATTACATAAAATGAGTTGTCCTCCCACTACAGGACAAAATACATGTAGGGATTCCATAGGAAGCTCCTATTTAAAATACAAGTAAAGATTAGATATTCTAACACCCCCCTTTAATCTTTACTTGGGGTGTTTACAACAAGGGGTATAAAACCCAATTTTTACAAAAATCTACAACTTGATCTTCAATATAAGGAATAAATTGTATTGTCTTCAAGTTTGCAAGTGGTCTATTGAGAATGTGATGTACAAGCAACTGTGGTAGAGCCAAGAGAAGTGGACGAGTCCTTAAATTGTGTTCAAGTGGAAGTATATGCACATCTTAAAGTAGTCTTGTGATTCATAGGTCATGTGGAAATGAATTGATGTATTTAGTGTGCCTTGATGGATCACCTGAAACATAAAACAAGAAACCAAGGCAACTATCCACAAGTAGAATTCAAACTCATAGGAAAGTTAGTATATATTTTGAAATTTGAAACATCAATGTATAATTTAAGGAAACTCTCATAGAGATAAAGATAAATGTAAGTACTCACCATAATCCAATGGAGCTAACATGATATCAAGATAGAGAAAAAAACTCAAAGGTTCAAAGTGAAAAAGATAGGTACAATGGAGTTGATCAATGCTCTCATGAAAGAAATATACTAATACATAAATGACCACAGACAAGGCCAACTAATGAAACCTGCATCAACGTTGTGTCAATTACATGGATATAGACAGTCCACTAATGAGTTATCCCACTGCAAGTGAATGGGTCTCGACTCCATCACCTACATGACCCATGATCTAAGCAATGAAGAATGCAGTGCATTATCATGTTAGTATATAAATAAATATGAGAGAGACAATGATAAATTAGAAGAATAAGAGACTCAAGCAGCAAATTAACTCAAGATCCTGATTTTCCAAGCATGTTTACCGTTGTGAACCATAAGACAAGATTATGAGAAGTAATAACATATTGCCTTCAAGAAAATCTGAAACAGTAGGGAAACCCATGAAAAATCATCCTCTCATTGAGGAACATAATAAAGAATCATCCAGTGGAACTTTCAAATGGAACAAGTTGATAAACATCAACTGAAGTAAGTGCATCCCAGTGCAACTTACAAATGGAGCAAGTTGATAGCCATCAACAGAAGTAAGTGCATCCCAGTGCAACTTACAAATGAAACAAAATGCTCTAAAAGCATAAATTGCAAATATTCAAGCTAATCAATAAAAAACAAGTTGATCAACATCAACTGAAGTAAGTGCATCCCAGTGCAACTTACAAATGGAACAAGATGTTCTAAAAGCATAAATTGCAACTATTCAAGTTCATCAATAAAAACAAGTTGATCAACATCAACTGAAGTAAGTGCATCCCAGTGCAACTTACAAATGGAACAAGATGCTCTAAAAGCATAAATTGCAACTATTCAAGCTCATCAATAAAACAAGTGAAAAAAAACTCTTGAAGGCAATAGTGTAAGATAAAATCATAATCCTGAATAATTGGAGATAAAGAAGAGATAAATGACGGAGCAACATTAAGGATATGGATATCAGTTAGAAAACTCCATTGATGGTGAACATGAGGATGATGGTGAACATGAGAACTAATTTGAGATAGACGATAGAACATAATTACTTGATCGCAAAGAAATATATAAATAAAAAACTTAGACAAATGTAGTAAACAAAATACTAAAGTCTATAATTTAAATAAAAGTATAATCAATAATTTGAAATGAAATATATTAGTTTTGAACAAGCAGAGATGAAACACTAAATAATATATAGGAATACAAAGTGTATTGTAGTTTAACAGAATGTTAAGCATAGGAATAAGCAAGAAGCTTAAAAAAATTTAAAAAAACATTAAATTTGAGTTTCTAAAAAAAGTACAAGTTTAAACAAACAGATGTAATTCAATTGCGGAGTATGAGACATTATACTCGCAAAACTAGATATAATATTGTAAATAATAGACAAAAAAGTGCAAAGTAAAGTGAGTTAACACAATGTTACCCAAATGGTTTAGCCAAAAATTTAAATTTAAAAAAAGAACATTTTTGTTTAAATGACAAAAAAAAATTAATAAATGTTTTTAGAGATCTAACAATAGAAAAACATTTATGAGATTAAAATATAGTATATATTAAAATATAATGAAATAATAAGTTAAAGAAAAAAAATTTAATAGTTGAATGATAAAATAATAGAAAAAAAATTTAAATTTTTGTTTAAAACTTTAAAAAGGTGAATTTACCTAATAAACATTAAAAAGTTAGTAGAATCAATACTATAGTATAGTATAGTATAGCAACAAGATGATTAAGAGACAAAACAATTAAAAAGAACGAATAAGTAATAATCAAATGAACCGAATTTGGAGAAGTATTGAGTTTACAAGACTAAACTACCCTCCACACAAATATTAAACAAAACCAATATGATGCTTGTTTTATTTTTATAACAAAAATGTTTAAATAAAATCAAATAAGATTAAGTAAAAAAAAACAATGAAAATAGATTTAAAAAAATGAGAAAGAAACTAAATTAAAGATTCTTAAGATACTTTAAAAGATTCTTAATTTATAAAAATTCTTCTTCATACGTTAAAGGTTAAAGAAAACTTAAGAAATTTATCTTAAAAATTGTTTTTAGAGCCACGAATGTTTTTTTTTTTTTTAAATAAATTGAAAGGTAAGAAAGATAAAAGAAGAACAAAAAAAGGTAAGTTGAAACACAGATCTAATTGAAGGAAAGGAGATATCCAAAGTATAAACAAACACTTTATGTATGAAACACATATGACAGAGATGAAAGAGCAGCCAATAAAACAATGCAAAGAATAAATATGGTACGCTTCAATGATAAAATAAATCTGTTGCAATAGAAGATACAAAAATCAAAGGTGATGCAAAGGTAAGTACCAAGAATCAATGCATATAACAGTGGCGTTATAAGGAAAAAAAGCTCAGAAAGAATGATGAAAAGAAACATTACAAAGCTGCATTCAAAGCCAGTCAAAGCTGTGTTGGAAAATGATGAGGATAAATTATGTTTGATAAAGAAGATGGCGCAGTGGAGGAGGGGAGAACAGCGAGAAGAAATGAAAAGTTGCAGCAAGAAAGAGCAATGATGAAAAAAGGAAAAGAAACAAAGAAGCTGCAAGAGGAACTAAAAATAGTTTTGGTAAAAAAAAACTCATTACAAGTGAGATGACACAAATATGATGAGAAAGACAGAGGAGTTAGAATGAATGGAATAAAAATTATTGTCGCCTATACAAGCCTAAAATTAGGCACTAAAGAGATATGCAAACAATAAAAAAACATAAAAGAAATAATGCCATAAATGATAACTGCAGAGGGAAATAAACTATGTCTAATGCTACGCAAAGAATTTGGAATAATGTGTTGCCAAACCAGACAAAAAACAACAGTTACTCCAAATAGAAGAGCTGCGATGAAGAAGACAGATAAGATACAAATCTAATTGGGAGGCATAGTTGGAGCGATGTAGGACATGACAACCCATGTTTTATGGTATCCAGGGGAACAAGTAGACCGAAAACATATGCTACATGAAGCCTTTGCAACAGAAGAAGGTAAAAAGCTGCACCCGGGGAAGGAGAAGGTAGCAGCTTTGCTGAGACAGAAGACCACAATACAGTATTAAAGACAGGTAAAGATGAATGAACTGGTTTGATTAAAGATTGAAGAATGACATATGAAAGGAACCTTATATATATGTATTGATTTATCTATGAAAAAGAGGGCTAGAGTGCTAGAGAATAAATTTAGAGTAAAAAAAAATTGGGAAGAATAGTTAGGTTTGAATTCAAATAGCAGAGATTAGAGTTGTTAAAATATACTCTAAAGAGGTGAAAAAGTCTCGAATGATATTCTTTTTATTACTCAAATGCCAGATATAGGATAAAAAAGAGATAACAATAGGATAGAAACAAATAACATGCTGGAATAACATGATGTAAGAATGCAGGAAGCCAGAGGAGCGCAGATGGATTACCGACCACGAAACCTACAGATCAAAGTGCCAATGACAATGTGGGAAGTTCCCATATCCGGAGCTTATTTAAGGCATTTTTTCAGAGTTCCATTTGAAGAAATGCTGAGAGAGGTGGAAGCTACAATATGAAGAGTGATCAGAGATGGTGTGCTTATCCCTCGAGCACCCAGAAGTATATACCACTCCCAAGTTGTGGGAGTATTTTTGTAAAATATATATGACCTCCTACTAGAATATGAGATGATGATGGCTATAGCGCAAAGGTGCGTGAAACAAGAATACAACACTCCACCGATTTTAGACAGACCAATCAACAAGTATGACTTGCATCGGTTAAGGGCATGGGTGGGAGGAATAATCCCAAGCCATGAATTAGAGACCAACATGGTGATGGTTCGGTTACTCGACATATTGAAGATCGATTTAGTGAATAGAGATCAAGGTTACCTACGATATGAACAAAATCACATATCTTGCATGCTCACATTGAAGATAATGGCATAAGTGTTAGTCGTGTTTGATGCTATATTACTGATAATACAATATTGCACTGGGGCACCAATACCAGACCCAAGTGGGAATACATCCGAAGGGGACAACTTCGAAGTAGTGGAGATAGAAGAATCAGAGGCATGAAAGTGGAATGGACAAAAAATAGTAGAAAATAGAGTTAGAACCATAATGCAAAGTTGCATTTTGATATTAGAGAAACATGCATCGAAATGTAATCAATTTTGAAGTTATAAATATAAGTTGACTTGATGTGAGCAAAAAGTAAAAAAAACTATTGAAACTAAATCAACTATCAATATGCATGCCTTTTAAACAACATTAACAATGATCACAATAATGAAGGACAAATATATTTCCTGCGGCTCAATAATAATGATTAATAAGCATATTGAAACCCTTGCGGTCTCCCGACAAAGGGTAAAACCATAATCTTTAAAGATTAATGCATATATGAAACTAAGATAACAAGGAAGTAAAAAGGCAATGGGTTTGGCGGTGAACTATCCAAACCAAAAAAGGTTAGAATTCTAGATAAATAAACTTAGGTCTAGCGGCAAGCCATCCAGAACTAGTTAAGAAAAAAGGTTAGATTAAAAAAATGAAAGAAAAACCTGAAACCAATGTTAAATCTACAATAAAGTAATAAACCTACAAAACCATAGATTAGATAAAAATCTCCAAGCAAGGAGTTCTCTATGGATGGTAACCTTCATCACCTTCCTACTCAAAATGAGGATTAGTAACCTGCTCTGATACCATGTAAGAAATGATAATGGAAGAGTAAAGGAACATAAACAATCCAAGAGAGCTAGAAAATGGAGAAATGTTACCATGAAAACCAGATCCAAGAGCATTCATCAAACTAGCCAAAGAGAGACAAGATGTTTTATAAGGGGAAAAGCAAAGAAAAACCCCTTTGTGATATTATGAATGAGGCCATAGCCTAAAGAGAGAGAAGAGAGAGAGAAAGAGTGCAAGATGCACATTACAATAACTTTTTCATGTATCATTCTTCATCCTTGCATTATGAGAAATGAGAGAGGAGCATCTCTTAAATAGAGATGAGAGAGAGGAGTTGGAATGTAACTCCCAAGTCTATGAATGCCACCATTCATAATTGTGTGTGACATGTGTCGAAGTCCTCTTAAGGAGGAATAAACTAATTTCCTTATTAAGGAATTACATAAAATGAGTTGTCCTCCCACTAGAGGACAAAATTCATGTAGGGATTCCATAGGAATATCTTATTTAAAATACAAGTAAAGATTAGATATTCTAACAGTTACCTTCTGAGGATTTAGCATGCTACAAAATGTAAATAAATGTAAACTATAGTACAAGGGAGACCCTATATATGCCCTCTCCTCATCATGACTACCCACTAGGTAGGATAAGGAAGAGAAAAGAGGATACCTACTTCACAAGGTAAGGAGATATCCAGCTTAACAACAATGTATACCATATTCTTAGCGAAGAGCCTTGACCCTTACATCC
>MU224947.1:2795218-2812521 GCA_018584345.1 Thuja plicata
CTGAGAGTAGCCCTAAAGAGACTCAAGTGTGAGTCTAGAGAGAGTCCTGAATTGAATAGGATTCCAGGTGAGATTCCTAGAAGAGAGTAGGAATTTCAGAGAGTTAGGTGACCTCCCCATCATAAACCCTGGGTCAAGGTCGACGTCAACCTTGACCTAGGTCAGGGTCAAGGTTGACCTTGACCTAGGTCAAGGTCAAGGTTGACATAGACCCAAAAGGTCAACCCTGACCCTGAGGTCAAAGACCTTAGATCTGCAGTCCAGGATGCCAAAAACTGGATGGAAAGAAGTGGAAAGAGAGGCAGAACAAGGGGGAAAGCCAGGTCAAAGTCAGGAACACATTCAAGGTGCTTGATATGACCCCAAACCACTTAATCAGAAGGCTAAACTAGTCTACCATGGAAGTGCTTCCATTTTTTGACTATACAGCCACAATCACCAATATTTTTCTGCAATTGACTAGAAGTTACCGCAATTGAACACACAGTGCCGTAATCGACTCAAAAGCTACATTTCTATCTATTTTTCTTGATTTCCATGCAAGGATAACTAACATTAAATGAAAAAGAAGGTGATAAGATGCATACCAGGTGCTAGAGCATTAAGAGCTGCAAGAAGGAGAACCATCAACTATCGATCACAACAAAGGGCTATTCTCGCAATCGCAGCTAAAGATCAAAGAAAAGCATACATGAGGTACATTGATTCAATTAAGAGATTAGAAGGTAAGTATAAAGTCACCATTAATTTCAGAAATCTCAATAATCCTAGGGTTTTTGGATATTCTATTGTTTTGGATTGAAAGCTTTCATTTCTGAAGATACTAAACACTTTCTTTGATAGGTACAAATCGAGGAGGCAAGATAATAATGTAACTTAAAATTCATTTACTTGTCGATTTGGGCTTAAAAAGAACAATATTTGTCACACACCTCACATCTCACATTTCAGATTTGGGCTTAAAATTGATGTGGGGACTAAAATTGAACAAAGCAAAGAATCTCTCGATTTGGTGCATTAAAATTGAACAAGAAATCAACACCTAATTTTTGGGCTTAAAACTAAACACTTGTGCTTATATGGTGGTGTAGCTTAGTTCACATTTCAAACTTTCAGAGCTTAATCAATTTACCTTGTGTCTTGAGTTTTGGGTGCACTTGCACAATCTGTTAGATTAATAACCTTTATACTATTTAGAAAGGCCTGTCCGGGGAATGCGCTTCTTCCTCGGAGAATGACCTTAAACTAGTAATCCTTTCGATCAGTATATAAACAAGGCACGAACCAAAGTTCTGTCTTATCTAGCCAAGCTTGGGCAAGGTGTGTTGATGATAGTCTGGATCGGGTGAATATCCCTAAGGAGCCAGCGTGGTCAACTAGGCTCTTAAGTGAGTCACACACGTACAAACCGATTGGATAGATGCCACAGACCCTTACTACAACCTTGTTAATTAGAGGCCAACCCGATTTACCTCTGAACAGATACCTTATTATAGTGCAAGGGGTTGCAGAATTTCCCCCCAAGATTCCCAACATATGTATCCCACAGTATTTGTGTAGTGAAAGAGATCTTCACTCCATGGCAACAATACCTAGTAACAGCAAAAACACAGGTGCCTATGTCATGGACCTTCGTGTCCTAGTAGTGTGACAATTGTTGTGTGAGCTAATAGACATTCAACCATTGGGCCTATAACATTGTATTATGAAGCCATTGACCTAGATTAATCTAACTATTCATTGTTGAGACCTCGTGATAACCTTGAAACTTGAAAAAGTTGTAGAACATACGCATTGTTAGTCTTCATTCTTCAAAGCATAGTGTTTGTTGTGCTTGTTCTTTGATCAGTTTTTGAAAATGAAAAATAGACATCCAGCTGTCAAAATGAGTCAAACATTTTAAACTCTAGGGTTGTCAACATCAACTGTCTTGCAAATCAGAAGCCTTGTTCTAGAAAATCAAAATTTTCAGACATTGATACCTATCCTCTAGTTTTTTTTCTGGGACTGTTCCCCTTTTACCGCATTTTTCTGCAATTGATAGAAGTTTCTCGCAGTTAACTTGTTTATTGCCACATTCAACTTGTTTATTACTGCAATCGATGATAAAGTACCGCAATCAACCATTCACTTTGCCACAATCGATGGAGTTGTGCCGCAATTGACCAGAGATATTTTACACCTATTTTGACCTAAAACCTTGAAAAGAACTCTTCATTTTGTGTCAAAGACTAGTGTTTATCCCAGAAAAATGTGAATAACATTGTGTGAATCTCTAAAAATTAAAGATCATCCCTTCTCTAAAAAGCACAATTATTGTTTAAAACATTGTTAGTTTGAAAGCTCATACTCAAAATATCTTGATTGCATCATATCAAACATCATCATTATCTCTATCAAGTGACTTTGTCCCAGGAAAAGGTCGACAAATCTTATCCTTTTACATCATCACAACTTTGAGATCAAGATATATCAACATCTGTCCTTAGAATTACCTTGTCCAAAACATAACTCAGACTTCCTTAGAAAGGTTATCCTTTTTTGTTTGATTTTTATCACTTGTTTTAGTTACAAATCTGGACCACACTATGTCTCAAACACCTCATGGAGGGCCTTACACAAGTTCAAAGGCTAGACCACAACCTGATGAGTCATATATCAACAGATTCCCCACTTGGGAAATAGAGCAATAAAATGATCCTTTTGTAAATACCAGTTCTGCTCTATTCATTGAACAACCCTGTGGGTCAGCTTTTTCCCAAAATGTCACAGAAGAGGAGATTGAAGATGTTGAGCAAGATTATTATTCCACACAAGTAGTTGACGTTGTTGTAGAGAGGAATCTCAAATGTTACTTAGCCATGCTAATAAAGAATGGAGTCAAACTCCCCGCTGAATTCAGTGTATCAACCATATGGCCCAAAAACCCTCTCACAGGTCAAAACACTACTCAGTCCTCTCAGATACTACCTGTTGTGTCACAAATCTTCCCACCATTGATAACACCCACATTGGCACAGACGATACCCAATCAAACCAATTACACAAACCAAGCAAGCACATCTTCCACTCAAAGCATGACAGGCTCGCAACTAAGTGCACCCATGGTCACTAGTATGCATCGACCTTTGGTCTCATGGTCAAGACAATCAAGCTCCCATGCCATGCCTTCCATCCCACCAAATACCAACTATTCTGAAACTATGCCGCTACTGCAGTCAATTCCTACTACTCTTGGGTTCAACACATCATTCCCACAGGGATCCATCTCTACAGGTATGACTTACAGTCAATGCCCACCCAAGGCTACACCTTTTCCCATTCCAAAACCAATCCAACCCCAACAACAGCAACCCCAGCTTTAGTTTCCACAATTCCAACCCCAGCAATAGCAACCCCAGCTTCAGTTGCCACAATTCCAACCTCAGAAACATCAACCCCAACTTCAGTTGCCTCAAATACAACCCCAACAATAGCAACTCCAGCCTCAGCAACAGAAATATCAACCCCAGTAGTATCAACCATAGTTCCAACAACAACAGCATTCCCAATCCCAATAGCAAACGCATCAAAACCCACCATGGGCTACTCATGTGCCCCCATTTCAAAATCATGCAATGGGAAATCAATATCAAGTCCCCAAGATGAAATCCTATGTTCCTACTCAAGGGACGTAGAGGCACAGCCTCATACCTACTACAACACAGAGGAACATCATCACACATCAGCCTCAGTATCAAATAGACATGTTGATGCAACAAATGCAAACCCTTCAAACCCAAATGATGGATATGCAAAATCAGGGGCACACTAAATCCTACATCGTAGAGGATTTATACCCATACCCCTTTGACCACTCTCTTCACATGTCTCCATTCCCAACTCACTTCTCGGTACCAAAATTTGATAAATATAGGGGAAATACCAACCCTATTGAACATATCCAAGAGTTATTTGCTTAGTTGCGTCAAAGTCGCACATGATGAGACATATTTAATGTGAATGTTCCCACAAAGCTTAGTCACACCAGCAATGGAATGGTTCTCGCATTTACCTCATGGCATTCAGCCTTGGGGTGAATTGGTTGAAAAGTTCATCGCTCACTTCCACCATAAAATTGAGTGCAAGGTCAGTATCAAGGACCTTTGCGATATCAAATAGAAGGATGGAGAGTCTTTTGTGAAATTCCTACAGAGATGGAGGAATACTACAAACCGAATAATGTATGATGTGCCCGAACAAGACCTAATAGTGATGTTCATTGACAATCTGATCCCAGACATATCATTCACAACAGAATTGTAGTTAGCTCCGAACTTCACACAACTCATCGAACAAGGAGTTCGTTGTGAGAAGAACTTAGTCAAACAAGGAATCCTTGCAGATCCAACACAAATAAATACAAAAAAAAAATGCAACGGACAAAGCTAAGTGGTGGAACAAAAAAAAAATATCACCAACGATGGTGTCATGGATGTGAAGATAGTCAACTATGCACAGCCCAAGGTGTCACTGCAAGGCGCACTTGTGGCCAACCAACAACCCATTGGGCCTGTTGTGGTTTTTTCTTGTTGGCCAAAACATATCATCTTTCACCAGTTCATAAACTGACTCAACCAGACAAAACCCAACATCAACAAGGCATAAAATACCTTCTACTCTTCGGGCTCCACAGACCCAGGCGGGTGTACCTTACTTCTCTGCTTATGCAAACTGATACAAACACCCAATAAGTAGATTCACTAGTGGATTAAAACAGAACAAACATGTCCTACAACAAGATTCATAACTGAGATGAATCTCTGATATGGGAAGCCTACCCACATGCTCAACATATCTTCCAAACTTATCAATAGAATGGGAAAATTGACTTGAAAAGATTTAGATTACAAGTCTAGTTAAACCAATGCGTAATCCTGGGCATGGAGTCATGAGACGCACGTCAACAGGAAACTTCAAATCTTATACAACTGAAATTCAAACGATGTACCTTGCACACAATTCTTTCTTTCCCCTACTTGGACATCAGATCCTCATGAAACATTAAATTATCTGCAACAATCTTCAAGGTATTACACTCCCCTTGAAAGAAACTTGAAAATCATTGCACCATTTACCTTGTAAACAGGTATAAGAAATGCCTTGCAAATCAATATACAACAATTTGACAAAACACAAAGAGACATCAGACAGATATGGGAAAGGATTTTCACTGTACTTCATTAAATTATCCTGTATCTATACATTCAATCACATAAAACTCAGAATTAGAACTCTGACATGAAATCCATAACTTGCATTAATGGAACTCAAACACTTGTAGAGCTCAGCTCATGCCAAGAAAATTGGAACCCCTCAAACTGAAAAGAAAAGAGAATAAGAAGAGAACGGGGAAAACACCAGAAGGCATTACAACTCGACACCTGTCCAACTCTGAACTACTCACTGAATGAGTCATGAAGTCTGGAACAACAAACCTGGTCTGCCCTATCCCCTTGAAAATATATGAGTCACCGGACATAACAAATCAGATATCTCAAAAAATATCTTCCCGGCCCCCCTGAAACTTAAACTGCAAATAACTCGAGCAAATAGCCACTTATGCAAAATCTGATTCCAGAATCGGAATCCTCACATCGAAACCTTTTCGGCGGTATATAATAGTCCATATTTGGCCCAAAAATGAAGCCCCCAGCCATTAAAATGGTCTCCCAGGTCTGTAACTGTAATATTTGAAATTTCAATATAGTCGAAACTATATGAAACCATATTTTTAAATCTGATTTTTCACCTGGTCGCTCAATCGCTAGCATTTTATGCTAGGTCGCCTGACCTGCGCGACTATGCGACTAACTGTTGGTCGCTCACTCGCTGTCATTTTTGGGCATCTTCACTGACCTGCGCGACTGCGCGATTAGAAGCTCAATCGTGCACTCGCGGTCTTTTTATGCATCTTCACCTGACCTGTGCGACTGCGCGACGAGCTGAGTCGCGCAGTCGCGAGCTGAATCGACGAGCTCCTTTCTCCGGCGCGACTGAGCGACAAGCTCCTTCCTCCGGCGCGACTGAGCGACGTCCTCCTCGGCGACTGCGTGACTGAGCGACTTTCTCCTCAGCGACCGCGCGACTGAGCGACTTTCTCCTCGGCAACCGCGTGACTATTCCTGCAAAATTTTGGCGTCATTCCTCTGGGCACGCTTCTCGAGGCACGATCTAAGCTTGCGTGTAGAGAGCCTCCTCTTTTCATCTTCGAATTAGTATGAGTGTGTTTTTGCATATAAACATCTCAAATGTTCATAGCAGCGGCAATGTGAGATTAAAGCTTTTTGATTTTAAAGCCCTTTCGAATTCTGGGCGCCCAAAATAAGGGTCCCACCACGCACTAAGGTCTTCCAGCCAAGGGGCCGCCAACAATCCTCTTGGCTTTCTTATTCAAATTCATATCCTGGTGTTTTCATATTTAAACGCCTCGGAAGTTAACAACCCAGCACATGTGGGACAAACACTTTAAAAGTCTTAACTTTCCATTGTTTTTGTGCGCAGCCTCAGACATTCTCAATCATCTAATTTATTTGCAACTGCCTCTCCTGCGCTGGTTGAGTGCTAGGAATGGTCATGGGATTGGCTCTACACCTGCCAATTGCATTCGACCCAAACTTCACTCTCCTTAAAATCTATAAACACCACTATTAGTGGTTGCGCAGACTTCATGCCATTATGTCTGGCTTCTTTAATTGGCGCAGGCTGCTGATTGTATCAGCTTGGAAGTCTCTTTGGCTTCATATGTTTCTTTTGCCTCTTTGAGAAAAGCTTCCTCCTTCTACTTGCTGCGCTGATTGACAGCAGAGAAGTATATTTAAAACTTCCCCTCCAATACATTGCGCAAACTCCTCTCTTGTAGTTGCAATTCACTAGCGTTGGTTAATGGCAACTGATTTGATACTGGCTCCACCAAAACAAAGCGCTAGTCCCTTCTATGGGCAGCATGGATTCTATCAGAAAAGTGTGTGAATTTCCCTTTGTGACTGGCAATCTTCACACCAACTGTCAAATCAGTATGTGTGGATCTCTTTTTGCTTATATGTGAAGCCATGGAACACTCCTCCTTCCATTTCGTAGGTGCTCCAATTTGGTCTTTTGCATATTGCAGATATTTGGGAATCATTACTACATAGCGTGCCATCTTCACCCTCGCCGGACTTGTTGACACTTACGCTGGCCCCTCAAAAGCATTATATGCACTGGCAGCTTTCCAAGTCACTGCCGACTCCATTTTAGTCTAGAACTCACCATGTATTCGTGAGCCATCACTTTTAATGCTTAAAATTTTGAAAACGCCAAGTCTATGTATTCACTTGTAACAACAAATATATCAACAAAGAGACCAAGTCCTTGTAAAATAGCGCCTGTTCTGGAAGCAATGCTCAATCTACATCTTCACCCTTGCTATCATATTTCTCCCCATAACGTCTTATGTCCAATTATCCAACCCCATAATTAGGTGGGCTATACAGAAAGAAAAAGACTCTTGGTGCACACTTTTTTCCATATTTAAATTTCCAGTTAGCATTTTCAGTCAATCAAACCAGGAAAAATTTGACTTCAACCATAGATGGTATTGCTGTTGGAATACTACTTAAATTTCCCAAAGTTTATCTCATAATTTCAATAGTTGATTGTTGATGTTTTCCAGCAAATGTACCTAGTGCAAAAGTATTTCCATATTCTGTTCCCGGGTAACTGATTAGAGCATCCATTGCCACTCCAAATGTATTTTCACCCCTATACCTTTCTAATAGAATTTCCTTTGCAACAAACACATCTTTGCACCGCTGCAGAACTCTATTATATGCGTTGAGCAATTCACTAATAAAATGTCGCTTGATAAAACATGACTGCGAAGCATAAAAATCAAGCACATCATTCAATGCATGATTCACTGATAAGGATGATCAATCACATCAAATGGCCATTGAATATGGCTTCAAACAACTTCTGCACACTTCAAGACCAAAGCTTGATCATACCCAGAAAACTGAAAAGTCGAAAACCACTTTCTCCAAAGTGTCAAATGGTGCTAGAGACCTCTAGGAGCAGCCTTAAAAACTGACAAGATCACCTGATTTGGCGCCACCACTGAACAAGCCCATTCTCTGATAAATACTCATCCATCCTGCAAAACAGCGTCCCATGACGACAACCGAGGTAAAAGTTACGAGCCTTCAAATTTGCTCGTTTCATTCTGTTCTTGCAAACACACTGTCAGAAAATGATTTTTAATCGCCGTAATTGATTTTAAAAGGCTGAAAAATGGATTAATAGGGGGCTCAAATCTGAACTGGAAGTAGTATGTTAGCTTTGCAAGACGAAGAAAAAAGAAATTCGTCAAAAAAATCAACCGGCCAAAAGTTATTCACTGGCAAAGTAGGGCATTTGGATTTTTAGGATAACACACTTTGTAGGACCGACTATATTTTGTGAAAATTGCAAATGGAATGAGCTTGGAAACTTGGTCAAACGGATTGGCCATGGTTCTGGATTTGGCACAGCTAGAGTAAAACATGACTACAACATGACTAAATCATTATATTTCTCATCGGATCACACAGGTGTCTTTTTCACACTGTCAAAATAGCCCTTAAAACTTTTGGACTTCTGGGTTTCAGCAAAACAGTAAAAACTACAAACGGATTTGGCTTTGAAAAGTACTAAAACGGATTCACCAGGGGCTAAAAATGGACAGGCCAGAAGAGGAACATTCCTACAATATTAATCCATCATTAATTTTTCTTGAACAATCACTGGGTATCAAATATAGCTTCACAAACAGGGATCCCGACAAACAAATGAACCAGTACACAAGTGCAAAACTGAGAAAACACCTCTGGAAGGAGATGAATAAACAGGGTCGACACTCATCACAGGGACCTGAAACCTGACACATAGAGAGTATGAAATGTGTACAACAAGATTTTAGGCTCATATTTTCATAACACTTATCAAATTTCAAGATATTCAATCCCGAAGTAGCCCTTCTCAACGATTTCTACACTTGGCAATTTTCTGATTTTGAGACCCCCTAGGAACGAACTGATGAAAACCCATTTGAGCATGCAACTTTAGGACTCAAAATAAATCAATGAAGCATATGAAAGGCAATGGAAAAATGCATTTTATGAAACCACCCAGAAAACACCTGGTTCCCACATGCATCTTGAAAGCAAAACAACACAAATGCATGCTAATGTGTCCCATTCCTCACAAATTTTTTAGAGTGCCAACAGGGCCCACTCAATAAGTATACACTCAAAACAAACCTCCCCCTTTCCAAGCAGCCACTATGTCAAATAGTCAACAACAGACTCAACGCAAACCACGGTTTCAATTCTAGCAACGAGATTTCACACCATTAAGAGAGTTGATAGAATCAGCTTTACAGAAGCTAATACAATCCAACACTATCACTCTTTGAGAAAATAGTGAATTTGAACAAGATGCCAATAAACCAAGGTGGTATAATGACAATGACTTCTACGAGTTTCATCAGGTGAAAGGACACAAAACACCTAACTGTTACCGACTGAAACACACTATCCAAGATCTGATTGACACAGGAGTCATCGATGTAACAAATACCCAAGCCAAAGGAATAACTGATCACACTATATTCAATGATACATTTCATGATCACAATAAGGGAAAAGCCTCCAAGTCTGGTGGATCATCCAAACAGGTCAGCTATACATATGACAACAGTGATAATGTTATCAATTGCCTCAATCCTTCAGACAACCATGTGGCTGCAATCACTATCAAAGACCAAGGTAACAAATGTGTTGTAAGCATGCATCATACCAGAGTTGTCTTGCAGGGAGTACCATCCTCATATACTATATCTGTCAATCCTAATGCAACCTAAGATCCATAGCCAAGCATAGTGGATCAACTAAAGCGCACACCTTCCCAGATCTCCATGTTTAAATTATTGCGCATATCTCCGTAGCGTAAACTGGCACTTGACCAAGCCCTTCTAAATGTAGTTGTCCCAAGGGACATAACACCTAAGAGCTTCCAAACAATGGTGAACCATATAGCTGCTAACAAACATGCAACATTCACAGACCGTGATGTGCCATCGCATAAACTCCTGCATAATGATCCTTTGCACTTGCTTGTCCAGGTCCACAAAAGTGCTATCCATAGAGTCCTTGTTGATGGTGGGGCTGGATTGAACATCTGTACTCTAAATTTAATCAAGAAACTAGGCTATTTAGAATCAAGTATTGATGTCATGAGGAGGATAAATATTAGAGCTTACGATGAAGAGGAAAGATCCTCTAAAGGTATTATCATTCTACCTGTCTGTGTTGGTCCAGTGGTCAAGAACACTCCCTTCCAGATCCTAGATCTTGAGTTGGGATACAACATGTTACTAGGAAGACCATAGATACATGAAATGCAAGTTGTACCCTCAACATACCATCAATGCATCAATTTCCCACACCAAGGAGAAGAAATCATCATAGAGGGAGATCCTAATCCTTTCCAATACTGTAATGCGGTCCAAATCAGCACTGACAACCAGGTACCCTTAAACCAAGATGCAAGCATCCCATCCTCTTTAGAATCAACTCCTAAGGATGTCACATGGAAAGCGAGAAAAATACCCATTACCAACAAGGGTTGTGGTGAATATCTCTATGAAGAAGGTTTCACTATCACGAACATGCCTCAGAGCCCAAGAACATATGGCATGCTGCAACCGGTTATTATAAAAGAAAATCCAAGGCCTATTCTATTCAAATGTCCACCCATGACTTTAGTCAGATGTGGGCACATTGCAGAGGAAAATCCATTTGAACAAGATATCAGTACATGGTTGTACCAAGATCTACAAGAGACATTTCGACAACCCCTACCCCTATCAAACTATGGAAATGGTTATACAATGTTACAAAGATTTTGTTATGATGGTACAACTAGTCTGGGGGAAAGACAACAAGGCTTAATGTAATTTTCTCTCCCACCAACCTAGAAAAACAAAAGAGGGTTAGGCTATGGGAAACAAAGAACCAGCCCTATAATCCAAGACATCCCAGTTGATCAGGAACAAATAGCAGAGATGCATTGGGGGAAAAACCAAAACATGTCTTAACAAGCAACATACTGCAACAGTTGTTGCCTGCCAAGGAGGGAACCTCTCAAACCCAAATAAACCTCAACATAGCCATTGACGATAGCGAAGGAAGTGAGACATCTGATGAGCATTCTATCAAAACTGACTCCCATGAGTACGAGTGGAGATCCCTTCACGACTCTGAACCGTCGATCCTAGATTATTCCCCTCAGTCAGCAACCACCATAAACCTAGAAGACTTATTTGACCAACTATCCATTGACGACCAACCTTGCATAGATAAACATGTCATTCTCCATTCTTCAAGTGATGCGTTCACATCACAGTCTAGGTTTGTCGGAACCCTATCTGAAGTCCCTTTCAACTAAATAGAGTCAAACTAGCACGAGGGCCTATATCTTGTACACCCAAAACTAATAGAGTGGGATCAACAAGGATGACCTAATATGGATATTTTCAAGAATGATGAGACCATTGTAGACTTCATGGGACTTAGAGAGGGAATGCCATCAGGAGACCATAAAGAAGGTTTCTCCATTGACCTTGATAGATCAGCATACTTTGGGGAGGAAGCCCCTCTTTCCAATCATCAAAACAAATCAAAAAAGAAAAAAGAATCGTCAGCAAGTGAAAACTGAAAGGCGCTTACTAACACAAAAAAGGATAAAAAGATAAAACAAGACGTATCTTCTAGTGAAAACCTCACTGAGGCACTAGAAGATGGAAAGAAGGAACTCCTCCCCTTGACAGAGGAGAAATTAGCATTACTAGTAGAAGAAACAAAGGAAGTCAACTTGGGAGATGACAAGAACCCAAAGAGCATCTACTTGGAAAAATGACTCACCCCAGAGGAGAGATAATAGGTCATCAGTTTCTTTAAGGCAAGAATGATCAATTTTGCATGGTCCTACTCGGATATGCCAGGATTAGATCTAGAGCTTGTACTGCATCATCTCCCGTTGTTACCCAACAACAAACCTATCAAATAGAAGCTAAGAAAGATGCATCCCCATGTTGCACTGCTAGTCAAGGTAGAATTGAAAAAGTTCTTGGACGCCAAGTTCATACGACCAATGCCATACACAGATTGGATATCTAACTTGGTACTAGTTACAAAGCACAGTGGTCAGATACGGATTTGTACAGACTTCAGAGATCTCAACATAGCTTGTCCCAAGGATGAATTTCCTTTACCTAACATCAATATGATAGTAGATCTAACCGCTGGACATAAAATGCTATCACTCATGGATGGATTTTTAGGGTATAATCAGATAAGGATAGCACCAGAGGACCAACACAAAATAGCTTTCACATGTCCTTGGGGTACATATTGTTGGAATGTCATGTCATTTGGTCTAAAAAATGTTGGAGCAACGTATCAAAGGGCCATGACAACTATCTTTCATGATCTCATCCACAAAATAAGGGAAGACTATGTGGACGACATACTAGCCAAGTTAATGCTTTGCAAGGATCATCTACAAGTACTGGGACCAATCTTTGAAAGAATGCAAGAATACAAAGTACGTTTAAACCCAAAGAAATGTGCATTCGGGGTCACAGAAGGAAAGATACTGGGGTTCATAGTGTCACATAGAGGCATCAAAGTAGACCCAGAGAAAGTCAAAGCAATAATGAACATGCCACCACCATCAAACCTAAGGCAACTAAGGGGGTTACAAGGAAGGCTCCAATCAATCAGGCAATTCATAGCTCAGCTAGCAAATAAGTGCCACCCATTCCAACATCTACTACACAAAGACATCAAATTCATATGGACAAAGAAATGCAAATAAGCATTCCAAATATTCAAGGACTACCTCCTCAAGTCTCCTCTATTGGTGCCACTAGTCCAACATAGACCATTGCTTCTGTATATCTCAGCAACGGAATCAGCATTAGGCGTACTCTTGGCACAACATGATGACACAGATAAAGAAAGGTTCATCTACTATCTAAGAAGAATATTGGTGGGATATCAGCTCAACTATATGCCAATTGAAAAATCATGCCTTGCAGTTGTCTTCTCTTCCCAGAAGATGAGACATTATATGTTGAGTCACCAAACAAAGTTGATTGCACATATTGATCCTTTAAAGTACCTCCTAAGAAAATCAGCACTAATCAAATGACTTGCAAAGTGGGTAATGATCTTAAGTGAGTATGACATTGAGTACGTAGATAGAAAGGCCATCAAAGGGTAAGTGATTATGGACCAACTAGCAGAGGCACCTATTCAGGATCATCAGCCTATCATTTCCAACTTTCACAATGAATCTATTATGACACTATAACCAGTGATCGAGGTTTGGCAGCTATAGTGCTTATCACTCCAGATAATGAAACAATTCCAAAATCTTTCAGGCTCAACTTCCCCTACACAAAATACATAGCAGAATATGAAGCACTGGTCATTGGTTTAAATATAGCAATTCAATGGAGAATCAAGAACCTTAAGGTCTACGGAGATTTGCAGTTGGTCATTAGCCAAGTCAACAATGATTATATGTCCAAAGATGAGAAGCTAATACCATACAGAGCACAGATGGAAAGATTGTGCACTAAGTTCCAATACATCTTCTTTGAGAAAATACCACAAGCTCAAAACAAAGCTACAGATGTGATGGCTACCATAGCATCACTGATCGATATGCCAGGAAATGAAACACGATTCTAGTTTCTAGTGGAGAAACTCATGGTGCCATCCCATCAAGCATCCATCACAGAATCAGCATGCATCCTTGTTGGTCTTGAAACCCCATGGTACCAAGACGTATACAACTACCTCCAAAATAGTGTCTTACCTCCCAACTTGTCTAGAAACTAGAGAAAGTCCCTCATTTGCCAAGCCTCCAGGTATAACATCCTCTCAACTACTTTATATAGATGAAGTATAGAAGAAATGCTACTACGATGTTTCACTTCCACGAAATCTCAGAGAGCTCTGTACGAGGTACATGAAGGAATTTGTGGAACCCACGGAGGTGGCAATAGCTTAGCTAAGAAGATCATCTGCATGGGATACTACTGGCCCATAGTAGAGATAGATGCACACAAACATGTATAAAGGTGTAGGAAATGTCAGAATCATGGAGACCTCATCCATGCACCAGCCCAAGAACTAAATCCTATCACATCACCATTGTCATTCTCTATGTGGGGATTCGACCTAGTGGGAAAAATTATACCTTCTTCATCAAATGGACACAAATACATCATAGCAGCAACAAAGTACTTCACTAAGTGGGTGGAAGAAATTCCCCTCACTTACATAATGGGAAAGCAGGTATCAATGTTCATACTTAACCACATCATCTGTCGGTACGAGATCCCTCAAACCATCCTGATAGATCATGGTACACCTTTCCAAAATAAAGATGTCAAAGAGCTATGTGAACAATTCCATATCAAAAAAGGGTTCTCTTCATTTTATTATCCTCAAGGGAATGGCCAAGCCGAAGCTACAAACAAAACAATTTTGAAAATCTTGAAGAAAATAGTGAACGAATCAGGACGAGACTGATATTTACAGCTTAGTCTCGCATTATGGGAATACAGAACTAGCGTGAGAACACCTACAGGAGCCACTCCTTTCTCCCTAGTATATGGATCAAAGGTGGTACTACCCCTCAAAGTGGAAATCCCATCCCTGAGGATATCACTAAAGAACCTGATTTCAGATGAAGACTACAAAGTAGCAAGGCTCGGTGAACTAGAGTTATTAGATGAAAGAAGACAACATGCATTCAACCACTTACAAGGCTATTAGAATCACCTTAGAAGCAATTATCATAAGAAGGTGAGGTCATGAACATTTGAGGTAGGAGACCTTGTCCTCATGGAAAATCAAAAGAACCAAGCAGAAAGAGTGAAACCAAGAAAGTTCGAGCCTAACTGACTAGGACCATTTGTCGTTGTCAGCTCTACCCACAGTAGGACATACCAACTGGTGACACCAAAAGGAGATCAGCTCCCCGGATACATCAACAGCATGCACCTCAAGAGGTTCTATGCTTGAGATCTCAATGGTTAAGGCACCTATCTACATATCCAAAAAATACCAAAAAATCAAAAAATACAAAATATAACCTTGGTGAAAACCTGGCAAACAGGCGCCTTGGTGACAACAAAAAAAAGCAAAAAAGCAAAAAGTAAAGAGAAACAAAATTGCTCTCTCAGTGAAAACCTAGCAAACGGACGTTGTTGAGTAGGTACCTGTATGCACCCTAAAATGGTCGCCTAGACTTTGGGCCCCATTTATTATTTTGTCAATTTATCAAATTTCTGAATCAATGCTTTGGAACATTTTCAATTCAAATCAATTTCCTTGATCAAATTGTAATTAATTCAATTATTCAATTATTTCAATATTTCCTAAGGTTTGATCATTTTTATCTAATTAAAAGATTTAATTTTTCTTTTAATTAAATAAAATTTATCTTATTTAATTAAAAGATTTAATCTCCCTTTTAATTGAATAAAATTTATCTTATTTAATTAAAGTAAATTTCTCCCTTTTAATGAAATAAAATTCCTCTTATTTAATTAAATTCAATTTCCCCCATTTAATTAAATAAAATTCTTCTAATTTATTTAATTGAAACAAAACCCCTCTTTTAATTAAATAAATAAAAATCCCCACTTAAAGCTCTTTATTTGTTGAAAAAAGCAATAAATTAAATGAAAATTAAATAAAAACCCCTTTTTCATCACATCCTCCTAAGTGGTGGATTTTTGCCTCTTAATCTCAACCATTCATTTTTCTTTATAAGGAAATCTCTCCTTCTCATTTTCATATTAGGTTTTCATAGTATTGTTATGTTGCAGGTTTGGAGAGCAATTTTGGAGGAGGATTTGAGCACTCAAGCTTGGATATTGCAACTTCTCTCTTCTTGTCTTCTTCTTCTTGCATTCATGGCTACTCATGTAGATTAGATTCATGTTTATTTTCATAGATTAATCATGCATTTGTATTTCCTTTCATAGATTAATCATCCATTCTTATCATTTAGATTAGTTTCCTTTCATGCATTGTTATCATATAGAGTAGATCTCATTTTCATGTATTTGAATCTCTCATTTCATGGTGTACTTGCATAGGCACTAACTAGGTCAATCCGAGGGCTTCCATTTCACACCTTTGCACTCCATGACTAGAGAACCATGGATCAATATTTGGGGTCTCATTCTTGAGCAACCTTGGATGGAATGATTCATAGAAGTGTGTCAACATTTTAGCACACATTTTTGGTGCCCACCGTGGGGCAGAAGATTTTTTTTCTGTCTTTTTAGCTATTTTTTGTCGATTTTATTTTCAGATCTGAAATTTCTGTCTTTTCCGTACTTGCTATTTTTTACTGCAGAGAAAGTTCGCGCGAGCTTTTGCGGGTCTTCGTGAAAGATTGTGCTGGATCTGGTGTTTTATTGCACGGTTATGTGTACTTCTTCACACGGTGTGGTGTACTTCCTCACACAAGATTCGACATCAGTGCCGTAATTTGACTGGTTTATTGTTCTGTACTTTTTTGTATTGCCTGTGCATTTTGTCACGTGGCAGTGCATTTTGTACCGCGAGCTTCCTATTTTCTCACGCGGCTTTGTCATTTTCTCACATGGCTCTGTACTTTCTCACATTATATTCAGTACCAGAGATCTATTTTTCATTTCTATATTGATATATCTCTCATTTTTTGTGCTAACCACTAATGTTTACTGTTTCTAGTGGTTTGTGATTTGTTGTTGTTGTTGCTGATTTGGACTTGCTTGGATAAACAACCAAAATGATTCGCGTTGTATTAGATTTGAGGTATTTTGTTGCTCTCTATAACATTTGGATTTTGGGAATTAAAATGAACATCTCATGTGTTTAGCTTGAGTGTTTCTTGATTTCATAGATGACATTTCCCATTGGTGCTCTAAAAATGGACCTAGATTTGCTTTCTTGCATATATGTTTCACATAGTAATTAGGCCCTATGAACACTATTTATGGCGATCTTGAGAGAGTGGGCTTCATTCGCTTATTTTACATGTGAAGCTCTTCTTGACGATAGATCCCCTTGTAGGTAGGGAAGGATTTGTTTTTATCTCATTGGTCAACTTGGTTTGGGCTTCAACTTTTGGCAATACTTTCTCTCTTTGGGGGATTGGTGTCATTTGTTGTT
>MU224947.1:2857892-2868836 GCA_018584345.1 Thuja plicata
GTGGCTACATTAAAGGAAGTTGATGGCTTCCTTTTTGAGGAGTTGCTCACACATGTGGGAGCATTCTATTAGTGCTAAAAGGAGTAGGAATCACACTTTAAGTGTGATTAGTGTGTGTTTAAGTGAGAAAGTAAGTTTATTAAGAGGAATAGGTAGGGTAGGGTAGGAATAGAGTAGGTTTCTAGGTAGGATTTAATAGGTCTTATTAAATTTAATCTTGGTTTAGAAGAATATTAGAAATGTGGGGAAATAAATAAATCTAAAATTTATTTAAAAGGGGATTTATGAGGGATAATGTATTAAATAAGATTTAATATATTAAAAGGGATAGTATTTAAATTAAATTCAAATACTTAGGAGCATGAATCGTATTTAATTAAATAAATTTAATTAAATAGATAGAAGAATATAACAAATATAATTAATTGAAATTAACTATAATATTATGGGAATATTAATTAAATTAATATAAAGACGATTTTAGACGTCTACAGGTAAATCATAAATCACATGCATCCATAAGCATCTCATATAAACATGCATTTCATTTCCACCATCCTGCATAAACATGTCAGTATCATAGGAAAAGTAAATCATCCATATACGAGTTTGCATAATAGAATCATATTGCATATACATTTTCATCACCTAAACCAAATCATGTAGACTCATACATATAGCAAGTAAACCAATGCACATCATATCAACTCACTAGTTGCATCTCATATAATCAAAATATCTGAGTACAATGAACGGTCGCAAGTTTGAACAAAGGAAGGTAATCAAAATATATATCAATAAATATCAGTGTATCAGGATACAAAAATGGATAAGCCTTAGAGTAATATCAAAGGAACATCACTACAAAAATGGTACATGTACAAAAGAGGAAAGATATCAAAATCAACATGTGTTACCCCCACCCTCGCCGCCAGGTGGACGAGGGGGTGGCATACCAGTAGCAGGTCTCTATGATGAACTAGAAGCTCCAACACCACTACTCTGTGATTTATGAGCCCTACTGGATCTCTAAGAGGCTGTATAACTAGGTACTCTCTGCTCAGTAGGAACTGCACCCTCATAGTGGTGCCTCCAATACTCAATCTCTCTCTGAGCATCACGCCCAGATCTACAATACCTGTCCAAAACATCCCAGTGAGAAGCATCCTATACATTGTCAATAAATGAACGGACCTCAGCTCAAGCCTAGTTCTCTTTGGCCTCAGTTGCTGCAACTCTAGCCTTCGCCGCACTTGTCTTGGCCTCGACAGCTGTCACTCTAGCCTCCAAAGCAGTGGCACATGCATCAGAGGAAGCAAGTATGGCCTGTAACTCAGATATCTGATGTGTAAGTCTCTCTAGATTGGAAGGATCTATGTCCATCCCTCCCATGGCCACATACATGTCACCCTCCTCCGCTCTATCACCCAATCCCTCATTTCCCCTCCCCCTCACAACCCAAGAATCATCCTCACTCTCTGAACTCTCCCCAATACTGTTGCATGTACTGCCACTACCAGTAGATGAGCTAGTACATGCACTCTGAGCATCCAAGGCCTCAACATCTATATCCCCTATCTCAATATCTACATCCTCTATAACCACCCTCTCCTCCACCCTCAGAGCCAAAATAGCACCCATACGCCGATGTACTCTCTGCACTAACTGAGGTGCCTCCTCCTCCATCACCTCCTCATCCTCTAATACAACACTCAACCCAACTCTCTGAGTGCTGGTCCCACCACCACTACGCCCACCCCTCGTCCGCACTCCACCACTAGCACCCCAAGGACTAGGATCATCTCCCCCATCATCTCTCCTCCCCTGTCCTCCATCTCTACCTCCGTCCCATCCACCATCTCGACCACCAACCCTACCTCCATCCCGGCCTCCAACCCTACCTCTGTCATGGCCGCCATCCCTCCCTCCATCTCAACCTTCCCTGCCTCGTCGTAGTTGAAGATGCCTCCTTGTGAGAGTCCTAGCAATAGGATGCGACACATCGGTAAGTGCAACTGGCCGGGTCTATGCCCAACGAGCATCATACTGAGGAGTGGTGCCTGCAAAATCTCAAATTTAATGTCAATACAACATTAGATAAAGAAAAAAGTATCATAAAGCAGATAGACTAAGAGAGCAATAAGGGAAATACACCAAATAAATCATTGCACAAACATACCTGCATCTACAATGGCAGATCGCCATGTCCATGCCACAGGAAGTAGGCCTACAAACTCAGTCTGCACAGCGTCTAATGAAACGACACCACCCCAAACCACAACATCCCTTGACCTACGAGCAAAATAGGCATATGTGTTGGACACATCCTGCTGCTCTCCGAACTGTCGCACCACCCTATCAGTGTTGTAAAAATCAATCATATGAACATGGTCAGTGACACGACTAATCAAGTATCTCCGCTGGCGGCAAAAAGGAAGATGGATATCCTCTCCATCCTACACACGGCACTCTCTATATGGTCTCCAAATGAAATAGAGAATCATGTCTAACTACTGATGCTAATACAATAGATGACCCATGTGGGTCTAGACGATGGCTCCATCATACATGAAAACTTATGGCCTATCGACAGGCAGATCACATGTACCAATGGGATGGCATACAACAATGTGCTCCCAAGCCCATATCTGCAGGAGGGTAGCACCAGAGCTGAGCGACTTACCATTAAGGTAAGCCACGTAAAACATATGAAAGTGCATATTCGCCAGCATACATGGCCCCCATGCATAAATAGTATGATCACGGACCATACTCTACAAAATGGAACCAAAACTGACAGAAAATCAGCGCTGGCGTCAATCAGGGCATAAGATGCCACATATCAAACTACCTAGTAAAGTGGACAACCTATCAAGCCCCAATCCAAATCAAGACCATGGAATATCATAAGTACTGGATAAACCAAGCTGATCTCAGGGCAATCCAGACAGCTTAGTCAAAGCAATAATACCAGGTCGAGTAGCATACTCCACAAGTGCACCCTGGATTGGAAGCTGCAAGATGTGGTACACATCCTCCAAAGTAACAGTACACTCTCCAGTGGGTAACCAGATCAAAGTGCATATCTCAGAATTCCATCACTCTACAAGAGCCGATATCAGACCCATGCTGGTCGTGATCTCTGGCATGTAACAGATCCAGTATAAACCTAAGGCCATAAGAACTGACCTCTCATCCTCCGATAGCTGGAACCTGTATACAAAACCCATCGGTCTAGACTCCCGACAGCGCAGAATCCTCCCAGTGAACTGCACATAGGAAAAATTCATAAATAAATCAGTATCAGTCATAGATGGAAGTGACAGACACCAGAATAAGCAGATATGAGATAAGGAAATCAGGTAAACAATTACAAATAAGCAATTGCGGTAATAAAACCTACATATGTGGTACTGTTATGCAATTGTGACACACAACAGTCAATTGCGGTAATTAAATTGCAAATGTGGCATACAAACATGGAAAATGCGAAACTCTTATCATTTGTGGAACTAAACCGGCAATTGCGGCATTCAAACCGCAATTGCAACAAAACCGCAGACTATTGCGGCACATTATGCAAAATATCAAAAAACTACAAATTTTAAAAGCAAGAAATAAATGCATTAATGACATGCAAAGAGATAAAACTCACCGGACGTCCTGGGCCAACTGGTCTCTGATATGTCCGAACTCAATCAAATATGTGTGTCACTCCAGGAAGGCCCGCCATCGCAAGAAAATAAGAGAAAAAAGCAGAGAAAACTAAAGACAAACTCACCAAGATTTCAAGAGCTCCAAGAAGGTAATGTGACAAATGAATGGCTCTCTTGGCTACTTATAGGGATTTCCAGAAACCCTAATTTCTCTAGGAGGTCCAATTTTCCTTCCTGATCTCCGGAAACTTCGACAGTCAATATCAGAGGCAATATAAGGCATTTTTCAAATCAGTCAGTTACCCAGATTTAGATATTGCAGTTTCAGCAAATTAACGCTCATGTCGCAACTTTCTGCTCAAATTTGTTGAGGGGGCATAAATACACCTACTATCGTCGGGGCAAGCTGGGGCAAGATCAAAATTAAAGAATCTTTAACACACTGTGACAAGTCACATCGCATCAAAGAGGGGCAAATGTAGACACCCCAAAATGGACAGGCTTGTGACTTTACATTAAAAACACTAATTTTCATCTATTAATTAATGGTTTTTTAATCGTTAATTAATCATCTATTTTCTTCTAAATTCATTCCCCAAATCATCTAATCTAATTCCCAAAATTAATTAAATCATTAATTTTATTTAATTAATTAAACTTAATTGATTAATTACCATTAATTAAATTCAATTTCCTATAGTTTAAATTCAAATATTTAAACTTACTAATTAAATTCTTCCAATTAAATTAATTTAATTTCATCAATTAAAGCAATTCTAAATAAAAGAGAATTCAATTATCTCACATGTTGAAAACATTAATTAAATAAATGAATTAAATATTCATTTATCTTTAAAGAGATAACTCCAATCAGATCACATGGGTTACTCCACCCGTCTCTCCAGTTCACATGGGTAACTCCACCCACCTCTTCAATTCTAAAAGGTAACTCACAATTAGCTCTTCAGTCAACCAAACTCTATCTCCTCTTTACCAATTGAAGAGGTGGAGTTTACTGATGGCTTCTCCAGTTCCCTTTGATCTCAACCATTCATCTCCCTATCTCTGGGATTGATCTCAATCGTTTATATCATCCCCAATTCCTATATAATAAACCCTTCATACCCATTTGAAGGATCCATGATTTCAAGCTCTCGTGCGCCATTACTATGTCAGTTTGGTTCTAGCATTCAAGCCATCTTGCGATCACACACCCATTTCAATTAGCAAATTCTCGACGCTTCTCAAGTCATAGATGATGCCCACACCAATACTGAGCATCAAAAACAGTGTTTCAGAAGGAGTAGAGAGAGACAATAGAAGCTTCAAGCACTTTGGGGTTTGCATTCATTTGTTTTCCTTTCATTGCTTGTACATTTTATTGATTACGTTTCAAGTTATTCGTTATCGGTAGTTTTGTGTATTTGATTTCTATCATTGTAAACCGTTGCTACTAACCCCCGCCTTTGGAAATCTTGGAAACCACGAATCATGAAAAAAGAGAGGTGTACAATACTGATGTATGCAGATACAATGATACAATGATATGTCCATAAATATGCTCAGCTGACCATTAACAAGCTTTTGTACATTGTGAACAGTTGATCTAGACTATGGCATACACAGAACTAATGATAAGCATGGAAGAAACTGGTAACATGAGCCATGTATCTTCTTCCTCAAAGAAGGTAATGTGGACAAAAGAGATGGAATGCAAGTTTCTAGACTTGTTGCAGGAGCAAGTGCAGCTTGGAAGAAAAGGTGACGGAGGATTCAAAAAAGAAGTGTGGACCGCCTTTGAGAGGAGGTTCAACGTGGATATGAACCTCAATCTAACAAAGGACAATTTGAAGAACAAGCTGAAAACATGGAAGCTTGCATATAGAGTGATGAAAGAGTTGAGGAATACAAGTGGTTTCGCTTGGAATGAGGCAACTCAATGCATGGATGTTGAGGATAGTGTGTGAGATGAGCTTCTGAAGGTAGGGTGGTCTTTCTACTATTTTGATTGATATAATATTGCCTTCTTATAAAGTTAATAATGAAAGACAAAGAACCTAATCCATTTATTTATGCCAACATGCAGAGAAGAGAATTCAAAAGTGGCAAAGTGTATAAGAGACAGCCCTTCCAATACTTCAATAAATTGGGTGTAATTGTAGGTAATGACATTGCTGAAGGTAATGCAGCGACGATGACCCATGAAAATGAAGAAGGGAACCCTATGGAAGAGGCATTTGATGTGCATGATGAAGAGGATATTGGTTTCGGTATACCTCTTGACAGTGCTGCTGATTTGGACGAAGACCTTAATCATTCCAATCAGTCCACTGCAAGTGGTAGAGTAACACCTACATCATCATCATCTAGGATGGGAAAGAGGAGGAAGGCAAGTATGGTCGGTTCCTTGGATGTCATCTGTGAAACAATCAAGAAAATAAAAGATGACATCGACAATGTTCACCTTCACAAAATAAACAAATCAGATGATGATAATGTTCTGATTAGTGCGTATAACACACTCAAATCCATCCCTGAATTGAGTTGAGGTGTTTTTGTGAGGGTATATGACACCTTCGTGGTTCAACGTGAAAGAGCCAAAAGGTTCTTGCTGATGAATGAGGAGGAGAGAGTAGAGTGGATTGCAATAAAATTTGGTGGATTGTAGTTTTAATGGTTAAATGACTTTTCCAAATTTATTGTGCATTTTGAGAAACTTTTTGTAAAAATTAGGTACAAAATGATCCCTTATGCTTAGTTTGATGCCAATTGATAATCATGTCATTTTGTTTTGAGTTTATGTTGTTTAATTTGACCTCATTTATGAAAATTTATTTAAATTAATTGTTCAATCAATAATTTTTGAATGTTTGTTATACATGTCTAAATTAGTGCAACCTTTTTTATTCAATTTCGGTAACTTAATCAGCTGAACCATACCGATGATAAAAGGCAAACCTTAATGCATTAAAAACAATCTAATAAATCTTCAATTGACAGCTATGGGATTTGAACCCATGCCCTTTCGGACCAGAGCCTAAATCTGGCGCCTTAGACCACTCGGCCAAACTGTCACTCTGACCAATAATCAATTTATTGTTTTATCTTTTATGTTTCTAATATTGTTTTAATAGATTTGTAAGTAGGATTCAAATAGTCTTTGAGCTTGCATAGTTTGACGAATGCTCTCTTATACTTTAGATTTGGATGCCAAAATCTGTATCGCATGCTTCTTTCTCATAGAAATCTGCGGGTAGGGAATTCTACTTGTCAATTATAGCACAAATTTTCAACCAAATAGCCAGAAAGAGAAGAGTCCCCCTTAATACCTTCAGACAAGTAATGCAAACACATCATCAGGTAAAAGCTTAATACTTAAAGTGGTATTCAAGTGAATGCTAAAGATCCGTCAAAGCCCTGGAGAAACGGCGAAGAAGGGGAATATCAAAGAGGAATAAAGGGTAAAGGCTAAAGACAACATATGAAATCATGGAATGACTTTAAGAAAGCACCAGAATTCTATTTATTTTTCTCTGTCCTCAGAATTCGTACTGTTGTTAAAAGCGTTTCAATGGCTTGTCTTTTTACAGCAATCCTTAACATACTTTCCACTATCATGCATTTCTCTGTTGAAATCAATGATTACTGATTTGATGTTATTAAAATGCACATAATTTAGTTTTTCACTGCCTTGAAATGCACTGCAGAATTTATAAAATCTTCCATCTACAACATTGTATCATTGATATTAATTCTTGATTTCTAATCATATTTGTAACATTTTAAGGCATTTTAAACAAAAGTTGATGTGCCCTGTTCCAAGGCTCCATGTTTTGCATCCATGTGTATTTGCAACCCCAACATCTGAATAAAATCTGCACCAATCATGAGATCACATTTCCATTGATTAACTCCACTGAAACAAATCGCGTGCCTTGTCTATGGAACCACATTTTGTATGCATCTTCTGTTCTGATCCACACAGGAAAGGACAATCTTTTAAAAGGTTGTGGAGTTTCACAATACACTTACCAATTGCATTGGTTGAAAGTTTGAATGCCTCTCCACAAAAGCTTTTAAAAGACATTGTACCTTGGATCATAATGTTATATGTGTAAACATTCGGTGAAACAGAGCTTCTAACCATTTCATCATAAAATTCCCATGCCATATTCACAAGTTTAGACTTGAACAAGACAGAAAGAAAATTATTGTAAGCTAAAGCACTGAGCACAAAGCCGCAACTTTTGACCATACCCAATGCTTGCTGAGCTTTCTCCACCATACCCAACTGGGCATACAACTTAACAAGCATATAAAACACACCGCGGCTTAGATAACAACCCTTGTATGTTTCCTTCAATCCTTCAAGCACCAGTAGCTCATCCTTCCCCTCCTCCATTATAAGACATCTCATTACAGTCTCTGCAGAATTATACATCTTGGCTCTAGTCAGAGTATGAATAATAACACACCTCCATTAAATAGTCGGTTTGAAATCCTTTTGATCCTCTGCCAGTTATAAAAACCATAAGCCACCTTTGCATACTGTCAAGAATACTGTTGTTGCATCCATATTGCTGTAACAATTCATGGGCTTTGTATATTTTATCATTGATTGAGAGGCTCTTATTTGATCCAACACAAAGTTTGGATCCAATGATGTTCCTTAGATTGATATCAATTGATTTGAACCATTTATTTAAGCATGTTGTCCAATTTGTACCTCTTTATGATTTGTAGACTATTGGATAATGGAGAGGGTTCATGATAAAATTATTTTTGAGCAAGAAGGAATTTGTTGATTGAGATGATGCATTGATGAAGTAGGAGTGGAGGGCTATCAAGAGACAATTCCTATAGATGAAGCTACAAAGATATTAGAGAGAGATCTATAATTTGTGAGACGGCCCGTGAATGGTGATACTAGTTGATCCTTTGAGATTGATAACTATATTAATTGCCTCATAGGAAAAGTCACTATAGGCTTGCAAGGAGTTTCATGGTACTTGATTAGAGTTGTTGAATATAGAGAAGAGGGGACAATTGAGATATGGGAAGCTCATGAAAATATCATTTTTGTTAAGTGTGATTTGGGGCATGTGCTAAGGATAAGCTTATGTAAGCAATGCAAGATTGCGGCCAGTGAATAAGGCATAGTTAGTTAATGGATTTTACACTAGTAGTCATGATATGAGACACAAAAATTAAATGAATGAAGTAACACTTATGTAAGTGTGAATTTGACCTAATAAGAAACTGGTTAGGTAATACATCAACATCACTCTCGCATAGCACAAGCTCTATACTTTAATGTATGAATCTCATTTAATGTATGAATCCCATTTTCAACATGTCATATTAGGAGGATAATGGGAAGTGGGATCTTTCGAGTAATTGAAGGCCAAGAAAACACACCTCCTTTAGCCAAGAGCCTAATCATTTGCAACTTGGATGTATTACTTAAATGTACAAAATAAGAATAAAGATACACACAAGGAAGATTGGATAAGGTTAAAAACTAGCTTGAACAATAATTCAAGGGCTGGTCCAAAGTGTGGACTCTAATGAATATTTAATCACCTAGTCTAAGGATGAGTCCTATTTTTTTAATTCATAACACAGTGTGTTTAATTATAGTATCAAAGAGATGAATTTGTGTGGAATGTCTTTGAGATTGAACTAGGAATTTATCACACGAAATTGGCCATAATTCACATAACTCACATGCATATGTTTGGGAATATGTCTTCAAGCTAAACGCATTATTATAAAGTACTTTCCCAAAGTAAGTTAAATCTCTTATTCCCATGTAATGTGAAATTTACTTTTAATATCACTAGGGAAGATTCAATTCAGACCTATCTTATTTCATTCCTTCTCTTTTGCAAGCCCATCTTGGCCTCTTAACTTGATAAAATGAAGTTGTGAGATAGGTTTTCCTTGAAATAAAGGGTTGATGTAATTGGACATTTTGTGTTCATTGTAGGTACCTTCCCAATGAATTTTATTTTATAATATGCTAACTTATAAAGATAATAATGTATTGGGACTATTATTATGTTTTGAGTAAATTATATTGTGATGTTTTGGTTACAGCCAATGAAAACATTGTATGGTACTGGATGATAATGAGTTTATTCAAAGTACCCATGCACTGCGTGTTGAGGACGTCAAACACAAGCACTAATTCAGAGCGTAAATTTTGGACTTGCATAAATAAGAAAAAGGTTCTTAATAGCACTATATTTAATGTTTACAAAGAATAAATATTAATCATTATAGCAATACTAACTTTGATTTATGTTGTAGGATGGTGGTGGATGTGACTACTTTCGGTGGGCCGATGACACCCCATCTCTATCTACATCATCTGCACCATCTACACATATACCTGTTGTGGATGATGAGTGTAAGTCTTGCAAGGCGCTCAAGACAGCTATAAACTAATAAAATAAAATATAAATAAAAAAATGGACAAAATAATAAAACATTAAATTAAACAATATTTAATAATTAAAAAAACTTAAATTCTTTTTTGTCAAATTCCAATTCCAATTTGGAACGTAGGACCAAACACAGAAATGGATAATCTAATTCCAATTCCAATTTGAAATTGTACAATCAAACACAAAAATAGGAATTTCTCAATTCCAATTCTAATTTTGAAATTGGCAACCAAACGCAGAAGATGGATTGTCTCAGTCATCTTCCGGGTCAACCAAACAGTCCAAACTATCTTCCGAATACACAAAACCAGAATTTCAAAACCTTGTTTTGAGATAATCAGGTTTTGAGTCAAATTCTAATTCCTCAACCAAACGGAGCCTTGGCCCGTTTGGTGCCAGGCATTAACCTGGAATAAGCATTAGTTAATGCTAGAATAATTTAATTCTCTGTTTGTGGCATTTTTTGAATTCTTGTATTAGAAAACTAATCCCCATTTTGGGGCCAATGCTTGCATTAGTTAATTCTAAAAAAAAGCTGGAATTCATTTCTTATTCGAGAATAAGCTATTTATGGATTCAAATTTATTTTTTTTTATTATTTTTTTTTTTAATGTGGGTATGTATATATATACACATATATATATATATGTGTGTGTGTATATACACACATGTGTTTATATATACATGTGTGTATATATACACACACATGTGTATATATATGTGTGTGTATATATACATGTGAATATACAAATGTGTATATACATGTGTATACACACATGTGTATATACATGTGTGTATGTATATATACACATGTGTGTATATACACACATGTGTATATA
>MU224948.1:6763-27274 GCA_018584345.1 Thuja plicata
AATTATGTTGTGTCTCCAAAAAATTGTGACCATGATGCCTACATTTAAGTTTCTCAGCTGTTGTGTCCCAAGACCCCTTATGACCCTTTATGATCCCTAAGAATACATCTTAGAGGTCTTAAAATGTTGTAAAGGGTCATAAGAGGCTCCTAGGAGGGGTTAGGTGAGCTTCCACCTTCATGTGGTTGGCCCTGTTAAGTAGAGAATATTAAACTATTCTCGAAACAAAGAGAAGCTCAATAATTTAAGGTCTCAGTCCACGGAGATGTTGAAAAAATGACGAGAATCAATGATGGAGACTTTTTAGATTATGAGAAGACATATATGGAGTGGAGGCCAGATTGAGTACCAGTGCAGAGATGATGATTCAGTAACCTACATCTATAAAACCTTCACAATTATCCCCTCTTTGGCCTCCACTCATTCCTCTTCTCAAAAATGATTATCTAGAAACTTTGGATAGTGTTTCTCATCCATGCACGAAATGTGCTAGTGATCGTATAAAATTACTTTAGGCCTCTAGTATTGATGAGATGTACAAGTGTAAAATGTTTTTGTGAGACTGTGATCAATTTTTGGAGTGTACATAAATGCAAGGCAGTGATTATTCTCGACGATCGACAGGTAGCTAGGACAGTAGCTAGGACTAAAGATAACACAGCTCAAGAGACCATCATAGGTTGTCTCTTTCTTCGGTCTATATTATTGACAGAATGTTTTACCTTTCATTAGCTCATCAAATATGGGTATTTTAAAGAATTTAATAGAATATTTTCATGACAATGTATATTATTTAAGTTGACGTTGCACGAATTTATCTACTTCGTGCACTTGTATACTATGAAGATGGCCATGCTTCTTTATCGCCGTCCTCATAGTCTACAAGTGCACAAAGTAGATAAATTCATGCAATGTCAACTTAAATAATATACGTTGCCATGAAAATATTCTATTAAATTCTTTCAAATCTCCGGATTTGATGAGCTAATGAAAGGTGAAACATTTTGTCAATAATATAGACCGAAGAAAGAGACAACCTATGATGGTCTCTTGAGCTGTGTTAACTTTAATGTGCCTATCTATCAATTTTTTGAAAATTTATAATTAATTCTGACGGCAGTGCTATGATTTCGATAGATAAAATGTCAGAGAAAAATAATTTATGACATTTATTGCGACAGTAATGATATACGTTCGATAGGGAAACCTGTTGGAGAAATGCTGCACAACTGTCACTCTTCTGATAGTTTAAGTGTCGTAAATAGAAAAATTTTGATAGACCCTTTGACATTAAAGCCATATCACAGACAGTAGATCTGTCAGAATTTGGTGCAAACTATCACTATTCCAACAATACTAATGTCGGAAATATTTTTTTGACAGTTTGTTCAAACAGAGACTGTATATTTTCGATAGGTCTTGTTATTGGAATTCTGATGGATGAACCGCAGGAAATGCCATAATGAAGCCATTGTCATGTGCAAGTTTTCGACATGACATGGTGTCGATAAACCGACGGGTATGTCTTCTGTCACAATTTCCAACACAAAAATGGTGACAGACTCAGGTGTCAAAATTCTGACAAATGAGCATTGCAAATCTGACAAATGGCCATCAGAATTTGACCTCAAATGTACTAGTGAAACAATTGATGCACTAAAGGCATTCTGGCAGCAAGAGATGAAGAATATGTAGATAGGCTATCCAGATGTATACATGGAGTAAGTATTTAGAGACTTACAATTTTGACACCTTTGTCATTAATTTCAAAGGGGGAGTAATGTATGTATGAGGAGAAGTATATATGCAAAGAAATATATAGTATGTTAAGAGAAGAAAATATATAGTTTTTGATGTTAGTCAATTTTGAGTAACTTTGCCACATTCCTTTGTTGCCATTAATGACAAAGGGGGAGATTGTTGGAAAGTTGACTCCCAGGGAGTATATGTCTTGTTTTGTGTTGTCATTATGGCAACAAAGTCATAGAGAGTTTTGACAGCAAAATTAGTAATGAAAATTGACTAAGTACAGAAGACAATACAGAACAGAGACACATAGATGATCAGAGAACTAGCGCACATGCGTACGGGCGATTTAGAATAAGCGCCTTTAGACATAAGATCTATGATATGTTTTTATGCTTACCCTATACATGCATAGTATAGAATATCAGTACAGACAAGTTACAGGAAGAACAAGTAAACTAGTAGTTCAGAATACAGAGTATGGAGCTGACATAAGGTTTTTGATTAGCATGTAAACTTTTGTTATGTAAACGCTAAGCGCCTATTGTAATAAGTATATAACCATGTATTAAAAATTATTTTAAACACGCTTAAGACAATTTGTTTGGAAGCATTGTGTATTATGTTTTTGGGTCGACTAAGGTCTTATTTATAGTCACGTCTATTCAGGCATAAACATATATATATATATATATATATATATATATGTAATGAAGAGATATATTTGAGGTGTCAAAGAAATAAGTAGAGCAGAGAAATGTAAAGATGTCAGCATGAGATAGAGCCCCTAAAGAAGATAAGAGTATAAGCGCATAACTGGAACTGATTAGACATCTGTGTCATATATAGCAGTTCACTTTTGGATATAGTGCATATCTATTCTCAGGATGCTATAGCCTTCTTTCTCATTGAGCAGTGAGCTCTTGGATAGTGAGTCCTCACCCCTAATAGGTTTATTTTTAAAAGACTCCTAACAAGGTCAGGCCTTTAACTAGGTCATTGTACTTGCATTGTAAAGACTACTTCTAACAGGGCAAAGGAACTTTAATAGGTTCATTATACTAGTGCAATATTTGTGGGTACTAATTCCCACCAGGGTTTTCCTCTAATCAAGTTTTCCCCATAATAATATTATGTGTTATGTGATCTTGTGTTAAGCTTCAAGTGATATATAATTGATTTATGTTTAAAGTTTATGAAATGTAATAATTAGCTAAACACTGAATCAACCCCCTCTCTCAGTGTTTCCAACACTGATGTGATGTGGGGATAGAAGGTGGAGCAGAGGTAGGTATTATGATGCTGATTGTCTGTGTGCTTTGTGGTTGTGAGTTGGTTGATGCGGTTTGGATGGCTTGAGTAGTGATTGGTAGAATACTAGTTTGTTGGGTGTTGACTGTTGATTGTGGCAATCATGCAACAAAGCGTGGAAGTGTCTGTGATGCTTGAGAAACTATGGATTATATAGATAGGGGGTTGTGTTTAGGTAGAAATGGGGTGTATTGATTGTGCTGCGGGCGGTAGATTAGGAGGTGGAATTCCCATGATTGAAAATGGGGTGGATTGAGGCGTGGTATGCACTATAGATGGGGGGATGGAAGGTTGCATCATCTGTGATATGTGATATCCCACTTGTATTTCTCATTGTAGGGGATTGAAAACTTCATGTCTTACTGAATGAGGGATCTCTCCTAGGAGTGTCATAGGTTGTGTGACTAGTGTAGGTATGATTTAGGGTGGTAGTTGGATTCCTTGCTGCCAAATGTTTGCAAGTATGTTGTGGATTTTGTGCCCTATGATGGTGCTAACCATGTGAGTGTGTCCTGAATGGTTCAGGAATGTTTCCATAGTTCTCACTATGGGAACCTCATTTGTGTCGGCTTAGATATGCTCAATTGGTGTGTTGTGTTGAGGATCAAAGGAGACCATTGCGTTAGTGTGGTCAATCGTTAATTCTGATTAACTAGCTGTAAGATTAGGGTTCATGTCCTTCCTCTTCTTAGTGGATCATGTTGTGGGTGGCATGAAATGAATAGCCTAAGGGGATATGAGATGCAAGATGTAATGCAAGTATCTTCCTAGGAAGCTAAGGATGATGGTGCTATGATTAGCGTTCTAGACAATGCGTCTAAGATGATGAGTATGCTCCTAAGGATTAAGGATGACCTGGTGTACCTACATATTAAGGGTATCTTTCCCTAGTGTAAGATCAAGTGGATGTGATTGTCTATCTAGGATAGACTTGTGGTGTTTGGTGGATGAGATTCTCTGTCAATGCAAACCAACCTTTTGATCAAGGTGATGACGTTGCAAAGGAAAAGGGGGTTATCCTAAACAATGCTTTAGTTTAAGGACACCTAAAGATGAGGGTTGATTAAGATGTAGGTTCTAAGAAACCCAAAGGAGGATGGGACATCAAATAAAGGACGTGCTATGGGATGATTTGGATGACGATTAGCAGGAAGCTAGATTGACTAGGATTGGATTTGAATATGATATATTATGCTAGGATGAGTGTGTGATGTGTTCCTAAAAATGACAACTAAGGAAGATCCTAAAATGCATGCTAAGTGATCCTAAGAAGATGAGGAATGACTGATTGTTGTGATGAACCAGCTAGTCATAACTTTCATAGTTGATAAAAGTGCGGTTTAGGATATACTTGGCCACGAAGCACACAATATTTTTGTTATAGATTACTTTGTCGAATTCCTCCTGCTTGTGAGTTTCTTTCTTGATGGAATCAATGATGTTTTGATACTTTTTGGCCTCTCAGGTTGTGTTCTTCCTTTTTTTTATGTACGGGAGGTAATGGAGTTTTCACTTTCTTGTATTTCACTGAATTGGACATGAGCACAATTGTGATAATGTTTGTCAAAAGGATATCTTCCTAGGACTAGGAAGTGACTATGGTAAGTGTACCTTGGATGTCTTTGGAATGATGATTGCTTTTGTCTATTGGGTAAATTTGAGAAAATAGTCTTGCAAGGGACAAAGCAATCTTGCAAGAGGCACAAAACTATGATCTCTTTGGCAAAAAACTTTGGAACTTTGATTTGTGTATGTTCAAAAAATGTTTTCATGTGTTTATAACATTGAATAAACGCACAATAAATTTCTACCTAAGGATTCAGAGAGATTGAAAACCTTTTCCCACAAAAGTAGGTACACACACAAGAGCTAATCAGAATATGAACAGCACCAAACATGCAATGGATCCAGTCATGATGTTGTATTATCTGACTCCAAATGTTCAAGGTGGCATGAATGTGCAAGTTATCTTGAGGAAGTTACTATCTTCCTTGCATTGCCAATTATCAAGCTTTCAGAGGTAAACTGGGTAGGTAAGATTTGTGGCATCCCCACAATTGGTTTGTACATTTGTGACTCACTTAAGAACCTAATTGACCATTCCAGTATGCTAGGGATATTCACCTAGTATTGATTACCATCAGCACAACTCGCCCGAGCTTGAAGAAATATAAAGTGGACCTTTGGGTTGCACCTTGTTTCTATACTGGCTGGAGGGATTTACCGGTTTGAGGTCATCCTCTAAAAGGAAGTGCTTCTTTTAGACAAGCCTCTCTAGATGAAAAACAAGTAACTTAATCTTTCTCATCACCCAAGATCTGTGAAGGCAAGGGGAGAGGATACAAATATAAGCCACTTCTAGTGCATCACTTAGTTTAACAAGGATTTGGAAATGAAATTAAAGTAGCTCTCTAAGGTAGTGTTGAAAAATAGTCATTCCAATACGAAAAACACTCATTGTCCAAAATGAACCTATTAAGACTAAGTGTTTTCTATCTAAGACATAAAAACACTCATGATGAAGATGTAAGGTTCTTTTCTTTTGCTTTGAAAAAAAGGAAGAGTACTTGAAATGAAATTATGTTGATTCTTTCCCTTAATTCATTCAAGATTTGTGAGTGTTCATTTTAAGCCCAAATTTGAAGTGTTTAATTGATTGTTTTTAGAGAACCAAAGGACAATATTTTTTTGATTGTTCAATTGCTCTTTTTAGGCATTCAAAGTTTGTGAATTCTTTTTAGTACACCAAATCTAAGTGTGTGTTCATTTTATCCAAAAACTAAATGTATTGATTTGGTTGTTTTTAATATGTAAAATGCATCTTCGAATGACGTTCCCGCAACCTACACAAAACAGAGTGCATAGTCAGTGTTTTAGCATTCTCGCAAGTCCAAGCAGCAAACCCGAGAGGCCAAAGTGAATTACCATAGGGTCAAACTTCAATCCCGCCAGAGTTTTACTCAAGATTGTGTGCTTAAAAAATAATAACATGTGTGAATATATCCTTATGGCTTTACAATTTTTACAACACTCCTTCCCGCGAATCTAGAAGACGTTCCCGCGGGTCTTCTCATATTTAAGAAAGAAGACAGAAAGTGGAAAAAATAGAGAAAATATCCCTCGGCCTCTGTCAAGCTACAGGGTCATAGGATCATGTTCCCATGAATAGAGTGTGCGTTCCCACGAGTCTGGCCATCAATCCCACGAGAGGACTAAAAAAATCCGTACGATATTTGACTTGAAATTTGATGGCAAAATTGGTTTTTTTTGCTCCTCCAACCTGCAAAAAAATCCAAAAACATTGCATAAAACACTCAAAACATATCAAATGTTAGTCTTTGAGTTTTTTTGCAAGAGAAAAATATGTAATAAAATAAAAATGAACCGTGAAGTGGGTCCCACCGGGCATGCCAAAATGTGTGTAGTAAAACTAGTGTGTCAAGGAATTCAAAGATGAACTAAGCATTCAACAACTAATCAACTACAACATATAAGATTAGACAATATAAAAGGAAATAAACCAAATCCCAAGCCTAAAGAAATGCAAACGTCCTTTAAACCAAGTGAAGATCTCATTTTGTTGAGTAGATTTGTCCAATGTGGTTGAATGTGTGCTCATATGACTATGCTCAAGGTTCAATGGTTTTGGGAGGATTTTGGAATTATGATGGTATGTTGGTTGATTTTGGCTCTCAATTTGGAATGATAAAAATGCATAAAAGGTGGATTAAAATGAAGGAAAAGAGCCTTCAATTTATAGGCAAATGGAGGCTTAAATGGATAGTTGAAATGAAAACTTGAAGAGGGTTGAGATGCATTTGAGAGAGAGAACATGGATTGTGCTTCTTCAAATGCCTCTCATTGTGGCAAGTGTCACAAGGAGAGATGGTTTGAGGGAAAGGGGGAATGTGACAATTTTGGGATATGTTAGAGAGGACAAGATAGGAAAAGGAGGAAGGAGTGTGTAAGAGGGATGCAAGAGAATTTAAGGAAGATTTAATGAGATATGGATAGAGATTTGAGTGATGTGAAAAGAGGTTTACTTTGGGGTTGAGGTTGAGTACTTAATCCTTGGATTAGGATTGTGCACATGATTAGGAAGTGATTAGGCTTAGGTTTAGAGGACAGGTGGGGTGATTAAGATGTGATAGGAGGAGAGAGAATGAGTGGAGGGCTTAATTAGTTAATTGGGGTCAATTAAATAATAAGGAAGGGTTAGTATGTGTGAATGGGTTGGGTTGAGCTTGGAACCTTGGGTTAGGTGGTTGAACATGGTTAGTTTAGGGGTTAAAGTTAGGATCCATGTGCTCAAATTGAATTAAATGGTGTATTTAATTCACAAGTGGGGATAAGAGAGTAATTATGAATTAAGTTAAATAAATAAGTATATTCATTCAAATTAATAGAGGAAAATGATTTAATTAATCATTAGACTATGGGTTGTCTTTTAATAATTAATTAGACTATAGTTGATTAATTGAATTAATAATGCTAGGGGATAACATAAATTAATTAAATAAATAGGTAATTATTTAATCAATAATGTTCTAGAAAAACACTAAATTTAATTAAATATGTTATTCAAATTTAGGTGTCTACAATTCTCACCAGGGGTGTCTGATGTAGGAGCATCCTTGGGTTGTTAGCAATCTTGCATCACCCAAATATATTTCCTTTCAGTTTATTCTTATTTTCTAGTTTTCTATGTTTTTGTGACATTCCTTGGTGATGTTTAGCACAAACACTATAGTTTAGCCAACCTTTATATGATAGGTTCCTCGATCCTCTAAAAGGATTATTTCAACCCCTAGGGTTCCACACCTTCGAAGGTTTAGTTTCAATCCAGCCATTATCAAACTCATTGAATAATCTCTCTTGTTCAATCCCATCCCAAGGATAGTTCAATCCCTTAGTCAAATGATCAATTATGTGTTCTAGGAAGGAAAAATTAAGGTTAGGGAGTGGACTGGGTTTCCTACTTCTCCAAATTATCCTTCTCAATCAGAATATGGAATTACAAGTGTTCAAAAGACCCCTAAGTCTCAAAAAATGATTTTTGATCCTTTATGCCTACTTAGATAGTAGCCCTATGTAGAGGTTTTTTGTGGGATAAATATTGAAACCTCCAAAGCAACCTACCAAGAAAATACATATCTAGATACCATTTTTGAAGATGGCTCAAACCCCCAAGGTATAGATGGAGATCTCCTGATTTAGTACCCAAACCCTATTAGGCCAAGGAGACATAATAACCCTCAATTAGCCCTCCTAAAAAGGAAAGTCTTCACTATTTTCTACTTAGAAATAATAAATAACTTGGATCATGTCTTTGATCATTCACACATCCCCAATACACTACTAGATTTGATCATACTCACAAAGTCCCTCTGCACACTCACTTCTCAAAACCTGTCACTAAGCACATAAACATGCTTGGTCTAGGGCTGGGTGTTAAAAATGGTTAACAATGACTTCCAGCCTCCTACCTATGGAATCCTATATTAAATAGCCCCAAATTTCATTCCCAAAGTGGTCGTGGTGATCCACTGGTGACATTTCAAGTTAGGGCCATTTTGGTTTGGATCCCTTATTCTGACCCATGAATGCAAGATAACGAACCGATTACAAATCAATTCAAATGGATTGTTTAGAATCTCTTACTGGGTAAACTAGAGAATTATTATAGAGGACTCTTCTACCATGCAAGACTTCAAATCAAACAATGCAAAGACAAAGAAAAACACCATGAAAAGTCGTTGTTCACTGTAAAGCCAAAGATTGTCTTTTATTGCTTAAACAACAAAATCTTCATACCATCCTTCTCCCTCAATTGAAATTGGTTCAATAAGGTATATTAAGGCTTCTCCAAACATATCCAACTAAAATTTGAACATTTGAACCATTGGAGAAGGGGAAAAACTGAATTTTTGTAAATTGCAACTTTTTTTGCAAAGTTGTAAAATGCAACTTTTCAATTTTTTGTGCAACTTTTGCTCCTAATGCATTTTATGCATTCTAAGGAACCTTATCGATCTAAATGGAAAAATATGAAGAAAAAAAAACATTTCCTATACTAAATTTGGATCCTTTTGACCAAAGTTGAATAAGTGGCTTATAAGATTTACCAACTTGTCAAATGGTCTTACAATTGGATCTTTATTACATAGATGGATCATTTGATCCTTAGGACCCAAATAACTATAAAATTTGATTCTCATTCATTTTGGAGGAGGGGTGATCCTGCACCATACTCCTAGGAGAATAAATCTCAATCCCCCTTAGGATGATATTTTTAAGATCTATCCCATATCCCTTGATCTGATCTTCAGTCATCCAAACAGCCTTCGAATCCGACTTTCCTTTCCATGTCACTACATATTCATGGTATTATATATTCAATGTCTTCTTTTCTACTCTTGAATACAAAATTTTTTCTAAGGTAGGTGGATCATGTTTTGGGATTTCATCATCTACATGGCTTCTTGTATTTGGAAACTATCACCTGCATCCACATCACACTTATATGTGGTTAAATCACAAACATTGAAAATTGGAGACAAACCTAGGTCCAGAGGAAGTTGGATTTCATAGGCATTTGGGGCACACTTCTTGAGAATCTGAAAGGGTCCAATATTCCTTTACATGATCTTTTTATACCCCTTTGGTAGTCTCTCTTTCTTTAGATGAACCTATACTTAGTCCCCAACACTAAACTGAATATCTCTCTTCTTTTTATCATCATACTGTTTATACTTCTCTATAGATTGTTGAAGTTGTGACTTCACTTAGTCATGCACTTCTTTGATAGTTGTGGAAAAGGCTTCTCCATCTATACTAATAGGCTCTCCTTGATGTAATTTTGTTATCTCCAATACACCCGTTGGATGTAAACCATAGAAAATATGAAAAGGTGACATGCTAGTGCTTCTATTGACTATATCATTATAAGAGAATTCTTCTTGAGGCAATACCACATCCTACTTCTCACCATGTTGTCATTTTAAACACCTCATTAGGTTCCCTAATGACATATTGGCAACCTCACTTTGACCATCAGTCTGAGGATGGTATGCTGATGAAAAAGCCAAATTGGTTCCAAGATTATGCCAAAGTGTTCTCCAAAAGTGTCCAATGAATTGAATATCCCTGTCTGATACAATATTCAAAGGAAATCCATGCATCCTAACAATTTATTTGAAGAATAGGTCTACAACATAAGAAGCATCATAATAAGTTTTTCATGGAAAAAAAGAGCCATCTTGCTGAATCTATCAACTATTACAAACACACTGTCATAGCCTTTCTTTATCCTAGGAAAACGTAATACAAAATCCATCCTCGCACTTTCCCATGGCCTTGACGGGATGGGAAGAGTTTGGTACAAACTTGCATTATTATATTTCCCCTTTTATTTTTGGAAAATTACATAAGACTCAACAAAATGTCTAGTCTCTGACTACATCTTTGGCCAAAAGTAGTTTCTTTTTACCAACTCAAGTGTTTTATCCAGACCTAAGTGTCTTTCCATGGCTCCACAATGCTTCTCCCTAAAAATATTCAGTCTCATGGAGCATTTGGGGATGCACAACTTTCCCCCTTTGAAAATAATTCCATCTTGTATCAAACATTCAGAGTTCAGAGAACTCCACATGATATTCACCAAAAGATGCACATACCTCATATATCTCTTTAAAGTATTCATCATACTCATACATGTTCTTCAAAGAGTCTATGCCCACACTCTCCAATTTAATTTTATTCATGGTCAACACCCTCCTACTTAAAGCATCAACTACTTTATTATTTAACCCTTTTTTGTGTTTGAGAGAGAAAGTGAATGTTTGTAGGGTCTCCACCCACTTCTTGTTTCTATGGTTTAACTTTTTCTGACTATTAATTAAGCTAAGAGCATGATTATCAGTAAAGACAATAAATTCTTTTGGCAACAAATAATGCCTCCATTTCTTTAGTGATTGAACTAGTGCATACATCTCCAAGTCATATGATGAATAATTCCTCTTTGTTTGATTTAATTTCTCACTGAAAAATGCAATAGGCTTACCTTCTTGACTAAGCACTACACAAAAGGCCATGTGGCTTGCATGAAATTCTACCTAAAAGATTTTGTTAAAAACTGGTAGGGAAAGTACTGGTTATTGAGAAACCTTCCTCTTAAGTGTTTCAAAGGACTCATCAACCTCTTTATTCAAAACAAACGTACACCTCTAACCCCCCTTTATTATTTCAAGCATGGGATAACAAACATGACTGAATCCTTTAATAAACTTCATATAAAAAGTTTCCAACCCATGAAAAATTCTTACATCATTCATTATTCTAGGGGTAGGCCAAGAAATAATAGCACTCACCTTTTCAAGATCCATTTTCAACTCACCATGGGATATGAAAAAGCCCAAATATATGTTCTCTTCCTCATAAAAAAATATTTCTCCAAAATTATCATTATTTTCTCTTCATGTGGTCTCCTTAGGACCATGTCTAGGTGCTTTATATTCTCTTCTTTGTACCTGATGAAGATTAGTATGCCATCCAAATAGACAATCACAAACTTTCATATAAACTCCCTTAATACTTCATTCATAAGCTTCATAAATGTACTAGGGGCATGGATAGGCCAAAGGGAATAACCTTCCACTCATAAAACCCCTCATTTATTTTAAAGGCAGTCTTCCATTCATCCCTTGGCTTTATCATATTCTTTTGATATCCACTCTTTAAATCAATTTTTGAAAAGTACTTAGCACCCCCCAAACAATCAAGTAAATCCTCAATCCTAGGTATAGGAGATCTATACATTATGGTGATATTTTTTATGGCCCTTGAGTCCGTACATAGTCTCCAAATTCCCTCCTTTTTAGGTGCCAAGACTGCAGGCACTACACATAGGCACAAACTCTTAACAATCACTCCTCATTCTAGTAGCTCTTCAATCTTTCTAGTCATCCTTGTATTTTGTTGGGGTGTGAGTTTATATGTTGCTTTGTTTGGAAATTTAGACCTAGGGATAAAGTCTATATAGTGGATTATATATTTGACAAGGGGTAAAGACCTTGGTATGCCATCTAAAATGATGCCTTTGTATTGGTCTAATAATTTTTGAACTGCAGGGTTACTAATCTTTCTTTCTTTAGTGTGCGATCTCCGTCTCTAGCCACTCTTGTGGTTCTTGGGATAGGGATCGATGCATAGCATACTTTTTCTCTAGAAAATTCCTTCATGAACTCCTCTCCTTCCATCACCAACACCTTAGCCTCCTTTTCTTTAGGTTGTTCTTCATTCTCCATCAAAGGAAACAATTCAATAATTTTCCCATCTTTGTTGATAGAGTAGGTGTTTCTAAAGCCATCATGGTGTGCTTTTAGATCATATTGCCATGGTCTCCCAAGTAGGAGATGGAAAGCATCCATCTTGGCTACCTCAAACAATAATTTGTTATTGTAAGATCCTATTTGGAATTCCACCAAAGCTTGCTATTCTACATTGGCTTATTGACCCTGGGTGAGCCATGAAACTTTGTATGGACAAGGATGAGATATCTTTTTAATTTTAAATTTCTCTACCATTTCTAGTGACAAAAAATTCTATATAGAACCATAATCAACCAGAAATTTACACACCTTACCTCCTAACATACAAGTTGTCTTGAAGAGGGAATTCCTTTGTGGGGGCTCCTTGTTATGAATCTTCATGGTAGTAACTTCCCTTCTGACCATCAGGGCCTCTCCTCTTTTAGGCCATCCATATGCATCTAGAGAATTCACACTTTGGTAAGAGGTAGTGATTTGACAGTCTGACTCTTGGACCAGATTTTTCCTACTTTCTCCCATGGAACTTGTACTTTCTTTCTCTGGATATCTATTAGCCATGTACCCTTCCTGATTGTAGTTATAATATCTGATAGGTTCTCTGCCTTGTGACCTTCCTCTGAAACTAGGCCTCATTCCCTTGAAGCTACCTCTATTATTGTTACCATTGTTGTTACCTTCACCTCTATGATTTTCTTGATTAGAGTCACCTTGGGAACCTAAACCATTCTCTCTTCCACTACAAGGACTCCTCCCCATTTTCTATCTACCTCTTCCTCTACCATTATGATCTTGTCTTCTCTTGAACTTCTCTTCCACTTTAGATGCCAATTGGTAACACTTTTTTAGTTTCTCGGGGGTGTGTAAATTCAACTCTCCTTGAATAGAAAACTTTAGCCCATTCATGTATCTATCCAACCTCTCTCCTTCTTTCTCCTTTGTCTTGGAATTCATGCACAATTACATGAGCTCTTCAATGTATATGTTCACATCCATATCATTTTGTCTAAGGTTTTGTCTTCTTGTATGGAGTTATACCTCATAATATTCTGGTACATATACTCCCTTCACCAAACTCACCATTCAATTCCATGTAGACACTCTACTCTTAACTTCCTTCCCTCTCTCATCTTGGATAAAATTACACCATATCAAAGAAGATCCCTTCAACTTTGACTTTTCTATATTCACCTTCTGGTGTTCAAGAATGTCTTCACATTCAAAGAATCTTGTGAGGGAGATGAACTAATCCATGACCAAGCCTGGTTCCATTCTCACACTAAATATTGGCAGTTCTAACTTCCCATCCATAGTCCTTCTCTCCATGGAATTTAGGGAATTCAGGAGGGCTCTCTGGTTTGTAAGAACATCCTCTTCTTCCTACCTTGGGATCTCCTCATCATCTCATTCTCCATCATCTCTAGAGTCTTCACCATCCCTTCCTCTCATTTGGCCCCTCATTTCCTCCATCTCTTCTCTTATATTTCTATTCTTTTCCATCTTCTCTCTTACAAGAATTTCAAGCTCCACATTTTTCATCCTTGTAGGTAGTTCTTCCTCTACTCTTCCTTCTGCTAGATCTTCTTCCAGTTATTTTTCCAAGGGTTATTTTCCCTTTCTCCAATACCACTTGATGCAGATCCCAAACACTATAGTTGATTCAACCTATATATGATAGGTTCCTCAATCTTCTAAAAGGATGATTTAAACCCCTAGGGTTCCACACCTTCAAAAGGTTACTCTCAATCAATCCATTGCCAAACTCATTGAATAATCTCTCGTGTTCAATCCCATCGGAAGGACAATTCAATCCCTTAGTAAAATGATCAATTATGTGTGCTAGGAAGGAAACCTTAAGGTTAGGGAGTGGACAGGGTTTCCTACTTCTCCAAATTATCCTTCTCAATCAGACTATAGAATTACAAGTGTTCAAAAGACCCCTAAGTCTCAAACAATGATTTTTGAGCCTTTTAGGCCTACTCGACTAGTATCCCTAAGTAGAGGTTTATTGTGGGATAATTATTAAAACCTCCAAAGGATCCTAAAAAAAAAAAAAAAAGATCCAGATACCCTTTTTGAAGATGGTTTAAAGCCCGAAGGTATAGAAGTAGATCTCCTGATTCAGTACCCAAACCCTATTAGGCCAAGTAGACCTAATAGCCCTCTATTAGCCCTCCTAAAAAGGAAAATATTCACCAGTCACTACTTATAACTAATACATAACTTGTATAATGTCTTTGATAATTAACACATCCCCAATCCACCACTAGATTCGGTCAATCTACTCCTGAAGTCCATCTGCACACTCACTTCTCAAAAAGTGCTACTAAGAACATAAATATGCTTGGTCTAGGGCTGGGTGTTAAAAATGGTTAATGATGACTTCTAGCCTCCTACCTCTAGAATACTATTGTACATATCCCCAAATTTCATTCCCCAAGTGGTTGTGGTGATCCATTGGTGACAATTCAAGTTAGGACCATTTTGGTTTGGATCCCTTATTCTGACCAACCAATGCAAGACAGAAAAATAATTGCAAATCTCTTACTAGGTAAATTAGATAATTATTATAGAGTAATTTTCTACCATGTGAGAATTCAAAATACCAAGAAAAACACCATGAAAAGTCGTTGTTCACTGTAAAGCCACAAATTATATTTTTATTGCTTAAACACCAAAATATTCATACCATCCTTCTCCATTGATTGAACTTGGTTCAATTAGGTATATTAAGTCTTCCCTAAAAGTCTCCAAATTACTTTTGAACATTTGAACTGTTGGAGAAGGGGAAAAACCAAAATGTTACAAATTGCAACTTTTTTGCAAAGTTGTAAAATGCAACTTTTCAACTTTTTGAGAAACTTTTGCTCCTAATGAATTTTATGCATTCTAAGACCCATGATAGAACCCAAATGGATCCAAATGAAAAATATGAAACAAAAGCATTTCCTATACAAAATTTGGATCCTTTTGAGAAAAATTGACCAAGTGGCTTATAAGATTTACCAACTTCTCAAATGGTCTTACAATTGGATCTTTATTACATAGATGGATCATTTGATCCTTAGGACCCTAATACCTATAAAATTTTCTTCTCATTCATTATGGAGGAGGGGTTTCTTTTTAACACTTGGCTTTGGATCATTTTCCATTGCGAACCTCAAGGTTGGTTTTGGACATCATGTTTTACTTATATCTGTGTCTGCACCTCACTTGGATACTTTGCTATTGAGATATTAAAGATTCATGGTAAGTTCTATGTGTTCTTCATGTTCTAATGGTCAGATGGATTTTTTAGGTATTGTGAAGCAATTACCAATTTGAAAATATTAGTTTCTCATATCACAATGTTCTTGGATCTTTGGCCAGCATCTTTCTTGGATCATGCATGATTTCTACATTTTGGTATTGAGGTCTTTTGATTTGGGTCGTGACTTATATTTGTAAATGTTAAATTTTCTTAGTATTGGAAAGTATAATTGTCCTAGCTGGCATAGGCATTGCGAAGGCTCTATATATTTAGGCTCTTTATCTTTATTGGGAGGCAAAGTGGGAGTAGTATGCAGTGGAGAAGTAGGATAACCTTGGAGGTTAGCATTAGAGTTTAGTTTTGATTTATGTTTTAATTAGGAATGTATGCTGGATGTATGTAATATACATGTTGGAAGCCAATGTGATCATGTAAATATATAATTTTTTGATAATGCAAAGATCTTTTGTAGTATCTTGATTGTCTTTTCTTTTTCCTAAATTAGTTGTTTCAACTGTGTTGAATTTTTCTGCCTGGTTTGGACCACCTCCATTGAAGAAAATCCTTCCATTACTACATCATAAATATAAAAAGAATTATATATTTTATTTAGTTTCCTTAAAGATAAAACGAATCTATGTTGGGGTGTTGAATATGGTGTAAATGAGAAGGGTGGGCTTCAAATATTTCCCTTACTTTTAATAACAACTTGAAATATTCTTTGGCCAAATCTTATTCATCATTAGTGAATTTTAATATTAGATTGTTTACATTTCTCTCTATTGAAGGATTATCGACACACTCTCATAAAAATTTCATCCAACCTATTAGGGCTGCAAAAAATTTTTTTTGCTTCACTTCTGAGTTTTGTGTTAAAACCCTGAGCAAGGTTCAAGATTGATAAAACCCTAGTTGTTATGTGCTAAATCTTTGTTTTGGTTTTTTTAAAATCCTAAGACTTTCCTGGCTTATGTTTCTATGTTACCTTTTAAGCTCACTTAAATATGATTGTAAACATGTGCTTTAAGTTCCCATGGCTGGGGTCCATTTTGGTTTAAGTCGAGAGTGCGAATGATTAATTATTTTTGTTTTTTCCTAAGTCTTGAAGTCTCCGCAGCCTTTTTATTAAAACCCAAGTGTCATGCAAGTTGATTTTAATCCAACAGATGGCACTTTTCATCAAGGAAGAGATGATCACGGGATACACATCAAGGCATTGTGCCTAAAGGAAACGTGTATATGGTGGGGCCAGGCTATGTTTAAAGTTATCATAAAGTTCACGCAAATATTTTTTAATCTAACGGTTGGAATTTTGCCTTGATTGCAAGATGAGGTAATATTAATCTTCAAGGAATTGCACCTATGTGGCATCAGTCCTTTCTGACATCGTGGGTCCTATGTGTTTAAAGTTAGTGAAAGGTTAAAGTGTTGGAAAATATTAATGAATCTTACGGTGGGTATGATTCCTTAATCACGATATTCTCTCATATACTGTTTAAGGTATTGTGCAATGTCGACGTATGGTTGTTGTTAGATCTTGGGGCCCATCTACAATGAATTAACAAGTGGTCAAATCTCAAAAGATCCTACGATTTGCATGAAGCCTCAAAGAAAATATGTGCCCATTTTAACGTTCGAGGCATTGCGCCCGCTCAACATGTGGAATGTGGCTAGCCAAATCTAGGACTAAAGTAAGGATAATGTGCAGAAAAATTAAATTTCATCCAATGGTGAGCACTTTTCCTTAAACAAGAGATGTAGCCATATTAGTTATTAAGGAATTACGCCTTTGCACCATGTGTACAAACTAGGTCCGGTCCGGGGTTGAGGATAAAGTAAAGGATGTTTAGGTTAAGTTGGATCATGTGGCTGGCGTATTTCCTCAAGCTAGAGATGTAAGATGTTTAGTCATTAAGGCACTGTGCCTATATGAGACGTGTCTTATCTAGGAAGTTGGACCTGTAGTTTATAAAGTTGTAGTCAGATAAACTATGGTCAGGTTAAATTAAATCCAACAGCTAGCATTTTTCCTTAAAGAAAAGGTGAGATGATATTACTCATTAAAGCAATGCGCCTAAGTGAAAAGTGGCAATTGGTGGGACATGGCCAAATATAAAGTAAAGTTAAAAAAAAGATAAGTTTTTCTAATCCAATGGTAGGTGATTTTCCTAGATGAAAGATGTGAGTTACATTATCCTTCAAGGCATTATGCCCAAGTGAAATGTAGAATTACAGAGATCATGAGTCTTTGGTTTTAAAATAAGTTAAAAAAGCTATAGGTTGAAGTTCATCTAATGACCAGTGATTTGCCTTAAGGAAAAGATGATGGAAAAGATAGTCTTCAAGGGATTGCACCTAATGAACACATTTTCAAGTTGAATAGTTTCTATCAATTATTGTTGACCGCACGATATGCAGAGACATTGCTAGATCCTATGACCATGTTTCATAGTTAAGATTTGGATGAAGGTGGAGTTTGATGAACCGTTAAGAAGTGGAGTTTCAAATAATGTGAGAGTAATTGCAGAATGTGTGGCCATCTCAGCAGAAATTTAATGCAAAAAGTTGGCAAGATTGTGTATAAGATTGTCCACTTGATTTCTAAAATGCCACAATTTGTGAAGAGACTAAACCAAAGCCAAGTTGCAACATTTTCATTCTATTTTCCAACATTTGTAGAATGGGTAATTTACTCTTTGATTCCACTTCTGCACTTTGTGAATTTGAATTCCAGTGGTGTAATGCCCTGCCAGGGAACCCAGGAGAACTAACCTAAACTTGACACTGAGTTAACAGGATAATTTTTTTTTAAATATTTACAAACAATAATGATAACAATGCGGAAGAAATGCAATGAGATACACGACATGCACATAAGAACAACTCATACATAGATAACAATCCTCGAGGGTTCCTTGACGTAGAATCACTTAAGCAAGATAATCTACGAATAACAACTATAAAGAACTAACACAAAGGATACCTCAAATGAATCTGATAATATACATCTCATAACTCACAGCCTCTGCACATGTCACAGGGTATGTAGTAATCACTCTAGTACAAGTATGATACAACAACTAATACATGTATCACATCTGATACACTATTACAAGATCACAACTGATATGATAAGATCAAAACCTCCTAGATAAACATGATAAATACAACACAATACATCCTCCAAAGGATGTCAACCAATAAACACATATGGTTCAAATATACAACTCATGAAATTGAACCGGTCTCCAAAGGAATTAGAAGATATAACTGCAACAAGGATCATACAAGAAAGAAGAAGAATCGTCGGATCTCAATGGTAATAAGAATCACTACCACCTGACTGCGTGGAACCAAAGGTCCACTCCCACCGTGCTGAGGAGATAATAACATGCCCACACACACGAGTATAAAACATGAAGACAATCAAAGGTATACAAGCCATCATAAAGAAACACATAAGAAGATCCTAGAAGCTTTCTGACCACAACGAGAAAGACTAAAGCAAAAGTACAAGGAATCAAGCACATGTACACCATCCAAAGATAAAGGAACATACATAATATATCCAAAACACCAAATGTCAAAGACACAACCATAAAAGGTACAATAGGACCTATGGAGGAGACATAGGCTACATGCTATGGGAGTGTCATCACATGGTCATATACTTGAGTTACCTGGGACTAGTCTCTATGGACCTCGGACCCTCAAGAATCATCTAGTTGAGTTTACCCTGGTCTGGTCACTCTTGATCCTGGATGCTCAACATACTAACTAATCTTGTATTTAATGTAATCCCCAAGTTTTATTATTAGGTTATCACTTATTATTCAACTTACAATAGGTCACCCTGGACTAGCCTCTTTGGGCCCCGGAATCTTATTGTAAGCCACTCCCCTAAGATGCACCTAACTAACCATCCCCTAAGCTCAAGGTCAAATATAATCTCATGACTCATACACTGGTTCCTACCCATATAGGAACTACTGGTTCTCATCTAACCATAACAATATGAGACAATCTCAAAGGATCACATATCCTGAGTTCATAAGACACTAGGTTTAGAAAGATGAACGAACCAACATAACATAATAAGACACATATACTAAAAAACATGCAAGATACCATGCTAAAACAATCCCAACATAAACATACAAGCTGAATATGCACATCAATCCTAATAACATCTAAAATGATTACGTCATAACATGGTATTGTACATTTCCAGAAGAGCTAATCAATACGCATTAATAAACAAATTTATAAACTCCTATTATGCAAATTCGCTTATCTTGTAAAATTACTAAACAAATATAATTAATTTTTTCAAGGAAATGCAAATTGAAGCTCTTATAGATTAATTTATAAATCCCACATGAATAAATTATCCTATTAAAATAATTACTAAATTGACACTATAATTACACCATGTGTTTAAAACAACCATTAAAGAAAAATAAAACTAACATTTAAATGAGACAACATTAATATTTAACATTAACTAAATATTAATAATAATTAAAAAATAACTTAATATAAAATTAATCACTAACAATATAATACAATAAGTAATTATTAATTAAAATAGAATTTAATTAATAAAACTTAACTCAACATAAAACTTTTAAATAAAAAACAAATATTAATTAACAACTATTAAATTATGACCAAAACTACAATTAAAATCAATCATGGTACTCATTAAAAGACAACTACATTATAATAAAATAAAACTAAATAACTAAATGGAAATTGATTAAAAACTAAATCTATTGTAAACAAAAATAAAAATAAAAATAGATAACCAAGTAAATAAAAGAAATACAAAACCCCAAGAAAGAGGATTGGGCGTGACTTTCAACATAAGCTCCACTT
>MU224948.1:34287-70267 GCA_018584345.1 Thuja plicata
TTAGTAACAGAAGAGATGATCAAACCCACAAATCCAAGCAAGATGAATTCCAAATCCAAGCAAACCTCCTCAAAATCCCAATCACCTGATTTCTCCTTCTCCCTGATTGAACAACCTCCAAAAAGGCTTCCAATCCAAAGATATAGATAATCTAAGCAATTAGGTTTTCAAAAAGTGAAAACCCTAAAGGAAAAATAAATTATCTAATTATTAATTAAAATAATTTCTTTATTTTCAATTTCCCTTAAAGCATGCAAAAGAAACTCAACTTTATAATTTCAAAGCAAAGTGTTAAATTGAAAATGCATGAGATATTATTTCGATTAAATAAATCAACTAACCATGCAACTCAAAGTGATATTCAATAATTCAACTATGCACAATTAATTACAATTAATTAAATTTAATATTTATTAAATCTCAATTATTTTAATCAAGACTTAATAATTAAATCAATTAATTAAATATAGGCATTTAATTAATATTTTAATTATTAAATAGCCATATATTTCATATATCAATGTTTTAACCCTATTACAGGTGTAATAATTAACATTAATATTTACCATGAAAATACATTAAATAAATCAAGCTAAAAGCATCATCAAAACACCTGAAACCCATCTAAACAGATAATCAACTGAAACAGACAATCAACTGAAATAGAACCACAAACACACAAACAGACTCACAAATACACGTCACTTGACGGATTCAAACACTAGGGTAGTCAATTAGATTGTTTGTCCATCAATAGGACAAAATAATGGTTTAGGGTATGGATTTAGACTTGAATACTATCTCCCCTCTCTTACCATTGAGATATAGCAATAGGGCACGCTCACTCTTGCCAATTCAGGGAAGATGTAGCCCAGTACCTGCAAACCTGTCATCACAAAGATGAGCATACATGCATATAATATAGCAAACAATGGTTGAGACTAGTTTATCATGTGGATCTCACCGAAGCAAGTAACTACGACTCTGTTCCATACCATATCAAGCACATCAAATAGTACTAAAAAACATACAAATGATCCATGTGCATATAACTCTAGGGTCAGTATTGTCAGAAAACCATAATCGAAATGACATCCTAACATATACATCAACATCATGAAATAACCATAATCATATGAAAATAGGAGATATTACACTCTAAGCAATGAATCAATGACATACTGAAATGTTATACATAAATATCCTCTAAACCATCTGAAATAAACCACACATACATGAAAAGGCCTAAAAGAGTTCGGCAACCGAACCAGAAAAGAAAACTCAAAGGTGGCTATTACAAGTGGGGTTTTGGTCTTTTGAAGTAAATAAAGGTTTATTCGCAAAATCCAAGGTTATACTGATTAAGAAACCCTAGTTTAGAAAGGGCGCCATGAAGAGAACTCATAGGTAAAATAGATTATTAGGAAATGAATGTGTGTGAAGATATTTTGCAAACATTAATTAGTTCCACCAATGGCTCTACTAAGATTAAAGAGTTGGTACCAAAGAACCCTTGTTTAAAAATTGGGGAGGGTTTGTATGACAAGGAAAAATTGGTTAGAGACGTAAACATTGGCATGATTGGTTTGGCATTATTCAAGATAGCTTTCAGTTAGAGAAATGCCTATGTACCTGGAAGATACATATGGCAATTTGATGTAGGGAAATTGGTAGTCCCAGGAGTGTTCATGGATATTGATCTGATGTGGCACAAAAATATGATCATGTAGCTAGGGTGGTGAGGGATATAAATGGAGATGTTTTGATAAATATCACAGCTGAAGAAATTTGAGAAAATTTTCAATTGAATGAACCCTCCACGTAATTGGATGAAATTAATTTTGATACATTCAAAGATATTTACAAGGCTCAGAGGAATTGCCTTAGAAATGGACCACTACAAGAATTCTTTAGCAAGATTGGAGGTTTGGTTGTAGTAGGATGCAATAAAACATAACCAATCAAATTAGATTATTTCAATATGAAGGCCAGAGTAGTGTAAAATGCTTTAAGTTAGATCTTTGGATATGATGAAGAGACATAAATGCCCACCCATTACATGTTTATGATGGCTCAAATTGTCCATCCTTATTTAACCATCATTTTTTACTTTGCAACTTATGTTGTTGATTTGATCTAGAATGGTTTAATAGGCATTAATAATAGAAAGGTAGAAAAACCATTTGGCTAGTATTCTATGTTGATGCACATGTTCATGTTTAAAGCTAAAAATTACTTTGAGAAGGAAATGGATTTGTTGAGAATCAAAGATGGGAAAGAAATGCCTGTCTAACTGTCAAACACAGATTTATCATGGGATAGAAAAGAATCCAGTTACATTACATTTGACACATGCTTTTCTTCAAGGCTTAGAGCCTTATTATTTTCTGAAAAACCCCAGGATCCCCAAATTTTTGTTGAATCTTTTAAGACCAAAGCAGTTTTATTAAAATTTTAAGATAGTGCACAATTGAGGTGATGTTATTTTATATATGGTCTCAAAAGTATTCAAAGTATATGGTTTCAGAGGTACCCCATATGTCCTCTCTTATCAAGTCCCTCTCAAAATGTGTATTTATGAAATAATTAGGCAAATTGGTGGGCTGCAGGAGGATGTTTTAACAGGAAAGGGAAGAGGAACTATTTTTCCCACCATTACAATTGTATACCAGTTTTTCATCACCAAGGGTGTTTGGGTACATATGAATAAGTATTTTGAGCCTTATCATCTAGTAACGTCAGTAGAAAGATCCATGAGGCATTCATAAATGACATGTTTAGAAAGAGAACAAGGTGTTTAGCAGTGGATCACCAGTTCAAGTTTCCTGAGGACATTATTAGGAATGCATTCAACTTGCAAGAACAAGCGATTAGGAAGGAAAAATGGTTTGTCTATAAGAAGACCTTGTACTTTGTGCAATGTTTTGATAAAAGATATGATCCATTGAAGGATTTCAAGCCTTGGGAAAGAAAATTGATTCATTAATGACATTATTTGAAGACATCATGCAAGAATTAAATAAAAATAAAGAGGTTGTAATGAAGGAAGAACTAGAAAAGGCTAAGGCTATCTTAAGAAAATCCACATATGCTAGGGTTATACCACCAGGGAAATATATTCTACACCAAAAGAAGGGGTACAACATGGTCATGCCAGGAAGGGAAACATCTGATAGAGGCCAAATTGTAATAAAAACACATGATAAGGAGGTTTCTATCTCAAGAGGGAAAAGGTCAATGAGTACAGATTTAGAATCAATACCATCCCCAAGGAGACAAAGAACAAAGGAAGAAGGGAAACAATTGGAAAATGTTTATTCACCTTCTCAATCTCCCTTACACATTGATGAGAAAGTAGTAGAAAAATAATTGCTATAATTGGGAAACACAGGGAGAATTTTTGTGACATGTCAAGAAATGCAAGAGGGAATGCCTGAAGCTCCCAAACATTTTGAGATGGACCTGACAGTAGAAGAGTTTTCTGGGAAAGAGTTAGACTCCATTACAAACTAGGATAGTGATGAGTTATTATCAAATGATAATTTTTTGAAAGCTAGAGCATTTATTCAATTCTTATGGAGAAATCATATTGAGGAATTCAAGGATAAATGTCAGAAGAAGCAAGAGGATCAACTTGATAGAGACATGAATGAAATTGAGGTGAAACTAAAGCAGGAAATGCTAGAGAAATTTGGTAAGTTTGCCCCTAAATAAGGAAGAGCTCTGATTAGGAAAGGTGGAGTCCTCATTCTGCCAGAGTGGGACATTGCAGATACCATTTTTTTTTATGCAGTTAGAAAAGAGACAAAAACTATACATACTACCCTAGAGGAAGCTCAAAGGAAATCAAAGGGGTAAAATTTAGTGATGATCATGACACTTTAATTATGTGGTCATTAAAGAGAGAAGAAGATAGAAAAAGGAATGAGACTGTACAAACTGATTATTCAAGCAGCTTGATGGTGAGAAGGGTTGTAGAAACTACAAGGGTGGAAGCATCAAGCATAGTGCTAGAATCTACCAAATTTAATATGAAGGTGGCAGAAAGTGATGCTAAAGAGAAACAAGAGATGAGGATCAAAATGGAAATGTTTCTTAAGGCATACAGTGATGTAAATAAAGAGTCCATGGAGAAAGATAAGATAATTGCTCATCTAAGAGGACAAAAGTTAGTCCATATATCTCCTCAAAGGATGATTTCTTAGGAGCCTTCCCAAAAATCATCTTCTAGTCCCATTATTGAATTGCCCCCTTCCCCTATGCCATCTAGTTCTATTTTAGAGGTAGAGCTCAATTATGAGAAAGAGAAATCTGTAGCAGAGAGGAAGAGATTGTAAGAAGTAAGAGGAAGTTGGGAAGAAGAAAGCTCTAAGGTTTGGAGTTCACAATACTTGGTGTAAAAAAGGTATGAGGAAAAAGTGAGAGATAAATCATGCATTTTTTTGATAATATAGAGCTTACTTCTATTTACTTGAATGGGAAAAATATTATGATCATTCTAAATTCTTTTGAAGAAGCCAAGGTTAGGTTGGAGAAAATTGTGCAAGAATGGATAGGAAGGAAGACTGATTTGAAATTATTATATTTTTTATCCAAAAAGGAAGAAAAAATTGATTTGAAAATAAATGCCACTTAAAAACTTCTCAAGTACTTGTAAGATTTGGAGATACAAAGAAGCATCATCCAGAAAAAGGCCAAGACATTAAGAAAGATTTACTCAAAGGCCCAGTTTGAGATGTTCCCTAGTCTTTTAAAAAAGGGTAGTAAATTAAAAAGGGAAGCCGGATGGAGGAGTGAGATGGTTGATGAGTTGTCAAGAAGAACAAACAATATCATCAACCTTGAAAGCACACTTTTGTTTGTTTAAACCGTGGAAACAATCGAGAATGCTAGATCATTTTTTGGATTCAGGAAAAAGGAAGTTGAAAAAATGAAGATAGAGTGGGATGAGTTGAACAACAAGAAATATGAAGTTATTACCTTCCCTTGGCCCAGTGATGAGGTGTATACATCTTGGAAGGGCATATATAATGTAGGTGACTAAGGGGAAAAGGATATTTTGTGGTTTTTCAACAGATGGCAGTTTTCCAAACATTTTGAAATGGATAGCGGATACAAAAGATTTTTTCATCAAGGGACAAAGGAAACAAATTCCATTTGGCCGGCTCAGAACAAGTTTGAAGCAGTTGAAAGGGTTGTGCAGTTAGATGACAAAGTACTTGGGAAATGCTTGTAATAACTCAGTTTTTGTTTCTCTTGTATGTTTGTCTTTTATGTGAGTCATGTATCTTGTCCCTTGTCCAAATGATTTGTAGCTTGTTGCAATCCTCCTCTATAAAAGGATTCCCAAGATCTTTGGAAAGGGGCTGGAAAATTAAATAATGAGAAATACATGTAAAGTTTTTTAGTTAAGAGGATATAGCAGATTGCATTAGATAAGTATCAGAAGTAGAAATACAAGGTTTAAGGTCTTTTGTAGTTTATTTTAGTGGTGTATATCTGATTGCATTTTGTATACAAAAGTATGAGTCTTTACACTTAATGCAAATATCTAGATTTAAGTCTCTGCTTCGATGTTTATCTCATGAGTTATGAATTTTCTAATTCATTTGCATAGAGATTATCTATGTATATGTTATTATTTATGATTTTTTTTTATCTATGATCAAATTAAATAATGCTCCGAGTAAAACATAGATTCATTTTGGTAAGCACTAGGATCTTATAAGAAGTATGGGTTTGGGATAATTGTATTTATGGCTTGGAATCTTTGACATTAGTTGATTTTTGTATTTCTAAATCTTCCTAAAGGATATTTCCCAATGGATAAGGAACTAGCCAGAAATTGATATTTTCTGCATTGATACATGTTTATTTGGGTTTGGTTATATTACACTAATATAAAATTACTCCAAAATCCTTTCACGTTTCATGGTTATTTGTTGTATGTTCCTCATGATAATTGAGCATTAATGAGTGAGAGGTTTTCATTTAGTATTTTCTTATCATTTTTTGTTATTTTGAATCCAGAGAAATTTGTAAAGTATTACAAGTTGAGCTGGATTAGGTATACCCACCTTGGTCTTGCAGAGCCAAAAGTGTAGAGAGCGGTCTTGTCCCTATAGTTTGTCAAATTACCTCAGATTTCCTATACTTAGAGTTAACCACTCTTTAAGATTTATCCATAGGTATATTGGTAGCTTTCCAAAGAATATATCATTTCAAAACACCAAAAAAGTGGCGACTCTACTGTGGAGTGGAATTAAGTTGTCATGAATAATGCAAGTTTTCCAAGTTGAGATAGACTCCTGGCCTACTTATTTTATAAGCTAGTAAGTTGACCATTGTCAGTAAAGAGTTATACTTTGCTTGTCCCATAGATATGTCTCATCATTGAAAGATTTGTTGGGATTTTATTAGCCCCTTATTGTTGTCCTATGTCTTATGAACTTCCTTGAGCATAATTCATATAGTTAAGAGTTAGTGTTGTATTTTCCCACCCAGTGTTGGGTGGCGACTCAAAGAAATCTATGCAACAGTGCTAAGTGATAAATATTATTCTATAAACACTCTCTGAATATGAGTCATAAAAATACCAGATCCTGTATGAAGAATCATCCCGAGGGTAAATTGTTAGGTGAGTTTCCAACTACTTCCAGAGCCAGTCAACCAAGGAAAGAAAGTAATGATAATAGTACTCATCAGACTTGGAGACAAAAGAATAATAGGGTAGAGGATCCCATCTAACCGAGCCAGGAAAGAGATGCATTAGAAAATGAAGAGGTTGCAGGTTTTCAAATAGGTGTATATGGGGATTACTACTCTCAAATTGAAAGAGGTGAAGATGGACCAAGATATATTAAGAAGGTAGTCCACAATAAACCTCAAGAACATGAAAGAAGGACTCGAAGTAGAAGTAGAGGTGCAGAGAATAGGATTGACCCTAGTGTTCCAAGCTCTCTATCATCGGACAGGCCTCATGCCCACAATTATATAAGAGAAAGAATCCATGAAGAAACCTTAGGATCTAAAATATCTCTTTGATGGAGGAGCATCTTGGGTCATTGGCAATCCTGCACAACCAAAAAAAAGATGTTTTTCTTTTAGTTCTTTAAATTTGTTCTCTGTCACTCAGGTTATGTTGCTTAGGCATGCTTGTCTCTGTCGCTTGGGTTTTGTTTCTCGAGCATGCTTGTCTTTGTTGTTTAGGAATGCTTTACTGATGGATTTTGGTGATGTTTACTGACATTTTTTGGTGATGCTTTATCGACAGATTTTGGTTATGCTTTACCGATGGGTTTCTGATTTTTGGTAACCATCTGCCCAAGACTGTTATTTTGGGAGTTGGATCTTTGGGCCAAATTCTTTAGTTAATTCTGATGGATTTATTTGTTTAGGGTCTCTCCTTGGGATCTATGTGGACCTAAATCTTGGTCTCACTTATGGATTTGAGTGCCAACCTCTTATGGTGGACTCTCGTATATATTTGGTTGTATGTTCTTAGTTTAGGTAGCATTATTAGAGCAAGAAGATGAATGTTTAGAGATTGAGATCGAAGTCTATGATCTCTGTTGTATGAATATCTTATTGTAATTCATTGAATATATGGCCAAAATTGGGAAGGCCTTACAACCCAAAATGAAATGTTTTTGATCGAGTTAATATAAAGGATCTCTTTATTTCCTTTTCTCACTCTCTGGTTTGGCTTCTGCATTGTGTCTGTAAGCTAGTTTGGTAGCTGGGAGTGTCCTTGGCCCCTCCTACTGACCCTACTTGCATCAGGTGGTATCAGAGCATGGTGAGATCTAGTTCCTTCTTGAAACCCTAACCCTAGTTGGTATTGTTGTGGGGTAGAAGATTGTGATATGACCTACAATTGTAGAGGGATTCAAGATGGTTCATGGGAGAGGAAATGTTGATTGAGGTCTAGCTGATATGCTTAGACAAATGGCTACTAGAATGGAAGTTGTTGAAATAGCCCAACACAGAGGAAGACATCTTGATGATGTTAGTGATGATGAAAATGAAGAGGTTCAAGGTGAAGCTATACTTGCACCTGTGATGAATCAAGATGAAGAGCGATTCCTGAGAGCCTTGATAAGTTTGAAATCCACACCTTACTTCAATCCTCCTAAGTACAATGGAAAATTGGATTATGATGAATTGATTGATTGGATAATAGAGATGGAAAAGTATTTTGAATATGAAAGTACAACAAAGGATAAGAAGGTGAAGATTGCAAGCACAAAGCTGAAAGGTCATGCATCCTTATGGTGGGAACATCTACAATTGGATCGGAAGAAGAAGGGTAAAGAAAAAATCATGGTATGGGATAAGATGGTAAACAAATTCAAAGGCAAGTTTCTACCTTTTAATTATTATATTAACCTAATTAGGAGAATGCAAATCTTGAAGTAGAAGGATAAATCTATGAAAGAATATACTGAGGTATTCTATAGATTGGACATCAGATCTGGACATGTTGAAGATGAAGTGGAAAGAGTTGCAAGATACCTGAATGGCTTGAGAAGTTCCATACAAGATGAAATCAGTTTGGTCAAGATGGAAAGCATTGAGGAGGCATACCAATTTTCCCTAAAAGATGAGGAAAAGTTGAATAGAAGATATGAACAAAGAGAAAGAGGCAGAGGTGGTAGATTCCCTAGAGGAAGAGGTATATCTCATGGTAAGAACAGTAGATCTAAACCAGACAAGTCAATTTTGGACACATCTCAAGATAAAGGAAAGACTTAATGGAAAGGTGAAAATTCATATCGAAGAAGAGGAAATTACTCTAGAGGAGGATATAGCAGAAAAGGATTCCAAGTTACTTGTTACAATTATGGGGAAGAAGGACATAAATATTTTGAATGTACACATGCAAACAAGAAAGGCAGTAGTAGCAGAAATGCATTGATACAAGAGGAGTCACCAAATGAATCTGAACGGGAAGGAAATTTCATGATCCGAAGGATACTATGGAGTGAGAAGGATAAGCAAGATCTGATTAGGAAAAGTTTGTTCAAAACTAGATGTAGAGTTGCAGACAAATTTTGGAAAGTGATTGTTGACAGTGGAAGCTTGGAGAATCTGCCATCGGAGGAAATGGTTGCAAATTTGTAGTTGGAAAGGATGAAACATCCCAAACCCTATCAGATCTCATGGATCAAGGATGATCATACATTAATGGTGAGTGAACAATGCTTGGTGAATCTAAAATTGGAAAATACTATGATAAGGTGTTATGTGATATTATGCCTATGGATTGTTGTCATATTTTGTTGGGTAGACCTTGGCAATATGATAGACATGCTATACACGATGGAATATTGAATAGATATTCTATTTGGGTTGATGGTAAGAAGCAAGTTTTGTTACCTTTGGCTGAAGAATCTATTGGTGAGATATGTACATCTGTGAAATTTTTCTTCATGTAAGGTAGATAGTTTGTTAAGGATTTGAGAAGAAATGATATTTGTTATGCTTTGATTCCTAACAAACCAAGTAAGAATACAAAAGATGACATTCCTACAGAAGTTGGAAAGTTAATCACTGAGCACATGGAGATAATTTCACATAATGTACCTGATAGTTTGCCACCAATGAGAGATATCAGTCATTGTATGGATTTGATTCCTGGAGCTAGTTTACCAAAAAAAGCACCACATCGGTTAACACCTACCGAAAATGAAGAGCTTAACTGAGAAGTTCATGCATTGTTGAACAAAGGCTTGATCCGAGAAAGTTTGAGTCCATGTGCAGTACCTACTGTAGTGGCACCTAAGAAGAATGGATAATAGAGAATGTGCACTGATTCTAGAGAAATCAATAAGATAACAGTAAAGTATAGGTTTCCTATATCGAGAATGGATGACATAATGGATTTTTTGAGTGGAGCAAAGTATTTTACCAAAATTGATTTGAAAAATGGATATCATCATATCAAAATCAAACAAGGTGATGAATGGAAGACTGCTTTCAAGACAAAGGAAGGTTTGTATGAGTGGTTGGTTATGCCTTTTGGTTTAACTAATGCACCTAGTACATTTATGAGGTTAATGAATGAAGTTTTGAAGAAATTATTGAACAAGTGTGTGATTGTATACTTGGATGATATTCTGAAATTTAGTAAGACCAAAGAAGAGCATTTGATGCATATAAGACATGTGTTGCAGAGATTGAAAGAGGAAAAGTTGCTGATAAATATGAAGAAGTGTTCCTTCATGAAAGAAGAGCTTGTGTAGTTGGGTTTTGTGATTTCAGCTGATGGTTTGAAGATGGATCTAGAGAAGGTTGAATCTATACTGAGTTGGCCTACACCTGAAAAATATCACTAAGGTCAGATCATTTCATGGATTGCCAAGTTTTTACAAGAAGTTCATTAGAAATTTCAGTTCTATTTGTAATGCTATGACTGAAACAATGAGAGGAGACAAAAGAGAATTCAAATGGACACATGGAGCTAATAAGAGTTTTGAAGCTTTGAAGCTAAAGGTTGCTGGATTACCTGTGCTAGCATTACCTGATTTCAATAAGGTATTTCAAGTTGAATGTGATGCAAGTGGAAGTGCAATTGGAGCTGTGCTAACTCAAGAAGGTAAACCTGTTTCTTTCTTTAGTGAAAAGTTGAAAAATACAAAAATGAAATATTCTATCTATGATCAAGAGTTCTATGCTATTGTACAAGCTATGAAGAAATGGAGACATTACTTGATGCCAAATGAATTTGTGTTATATAATGACCATAAGGCTTTACAGTATTTGGGTAGTCAAAATAAGTTTAATTAGAGACATATGAAATGGGTAGAGTATTTGTAGAGCTTTAAATTTGTGATTAAGCATAAGAGTAGAGTTTCTAACAGATTTTCTAATGCATTGAGTAGAAGAAGGTCATTATTGGTTGAAATGAGAATTGAAGTTATTGGTTTTGATGACATGAAGAATTTGTATGAAAGTGATCCTGATTTTTTAGAGCAGTGGAAAGTGTGCAGAGCACATAATACAAATCAATCAAGTAAGTATGAAGAATATTTCATTTAGGAAGATATTTTGTTCAAAGGTATTCAGTTATGTATACTAAGAGGATCAATGAGAACTAATTTAATTAAGGAGAAACATAGTAGTGGATTTGCTAGATATTTTGGTATTGATAAAACATTAAGTTTGCTAAAGAAGATGTATTTTTGGCCTCAGTTGTATAAGGATGTTCAAAAATTTGTAAGAAGTTGTGGAGTCTGTCAATTTGCAAAAGGAGCGAGTCAGAACTCTAGTTTGTATACACCTATTACTGTTCCTGAGAAACCTTGGAGTGATATCATCATGGATTTTTTTCTTGGCTTACCTAGGACAGTAAGAGGTAATGATTCCATATTTTTTGTTGTGGATAGATTTTCTAAAATGACACATTTCATACTATGTAAGAAAACATTAGATGCAGTACATATAGCAGATCTTTTCTTTAAGGAAATTGTCAGATTGCATGGATTACCGAACAGTATCATCTCTGATTGAGACAGTAAGTTTGTTAGCTATTTTTGGAGAAAACTTTGGAAGAAGTTGGATACTGAGTTGAAGTTTAGTTCTACATTTCATCCAGAGACTGATGGAGAAAAAAATGTTGTAAACCAAAGTTTGGGTAATTTTTTGAGATGCTTAGTTTGGGACACACTAGGCAATTGGGATTTGATGTTGGCACCAGCAAAGTTTACATATAACAGTTCAGTGAATAGAAATACTGGAAAGACACCATTTGAGATATCTTTCATGGCACACAACTGAGAGGTATATCATATTTGAGAGATATTGTTGGAGAAGAGAAAAGAAGTGTTGAAGCAGAGGAATTTGAAAAAATTATGAAGACATTGCATGAAGATGTAAAACATAAGCTGAAAAAAAGTAATCATAAATACAAAGACAGTGCAGACAGATCAAGAAGACATAAAACATTTGAAGTTGGTGATGCAATAATGGTTCATCTAAAGAAAGGAAGATTTCCTATTGGAACATATGGTAAACTGAAGATGAAGAAATTTGGTCCTTGCAAAATACTGAGAAGATTTGATAGTGGAAATGCTTATGAAGTTGAATTACCTGATGACATGGATATATCACCTATATTCAATATTTCAGACTTGTATGAATATCATGAACCTGGTGAAGAAGTGACTGTATCAGGTGATTATCCTAAGAAACAGATAGAAGAAGTTGAAAAGATTCTGAAACAGAGAATTGGCTAAAGCACAAGAGGAAAATAATACATGGAATATCTGGTGAAATGGAAGTATAGACCGATTGAGGACTCATCATGGATTTCTCAATCCAAGTTGGAATCATTTCAGGTTGGACCTGATAAATTATTTGGAGAATCATTTCTTGTAACCCTAGGTGTCTAATGCAGGAGAATCTTGGGTCATTGGCAATCCTGTACAACCAAAAAAAGATGTTTTTCTTTCAGTTCTTTAAATTTGTTCTCTATCGCTCGGTTCTGCTACTCGAGCATGCTTGTCTCTGTTGCTTGGTTTTTTTGCTTGGGCATGCTTGTCTCTCTTGTTTAGGCATGCTTTATCAATGGATTTTGGTGATTTTTACCAACAATTTTTGGTGATGCTTTACCGACAAATTTTGGTTATGGTTTACCGACAGGTTGTTGATTTTTGGTAACCATCTGCCTGAGACTATTATTTTGGGAGTTGGATCTTTGGACTGACTTCTTTAGTTAATTCCAATAGCTTTATTTATTTAGGGTCTCTCCTTGGGATATGTGTGGATCTAAATTTGGCTCACTTATGGATTTGAGTGCTGACCTCTTATGGTGGACTCTTGTATATATTTGGTTGTATGTTCTTATTTTAGGTATAATTCTTAGAGAAAGAAGACGAATGTTTAGAGATTGAGATCAAAGTCTATGATCTCTATTGTATGAAGATCTTATTGTAATTAATTTAATATATGGCTGAACCGGGAAGGTCTTACATCCTGACATGTAATTTTTTTGATCGAGTTAATATAAAGGATCTTTGTATTTTCTTTTCTCACTTAGGGGTTTGGATTTTGCATTGTGTCTGCAAGCTGGTTTGGTAGCTAGGAGTGCCCTTTGCCCCTCCTAAGGACCCTACTTGCGTCACTCTCCTAGACTCTGAGGACATTTTTGAAGAAGTTTATGAATTGGAGAGGAAATGCCATGAGAAGATTGCTATTTGACAATGAAGAAATAAAGAAAAGGAGGATAAGATCAGACAAGCTCTGATCAAATCTAAAAAATTAAAAAGGCAATTGATGGACTTAGAGACAATAAATTTTGCTTCTATACCTGAGAAAGTTGAACAAGAAATTGTTGTCCAAAAACATTATAACACTCAAAAGCCTAAGAATAAAGGTAACTAGAAGGCCATAGGAATTGAAATAAATGAACTAGTGAGTAAAGGAGTTCCTGTGGACCCAATGTTCAAGTTGGACACTAATTTGGAAAGGGATAAGAAAGAGAATTAGAGTATAGCCAAGGTGCTTTAGAAAGTAGAGTTGGAAGCTTTTGATTTGTAAATGAAGAATAAAATTGAATTTCTTAGGCAATCTTCTAGACCCTCTCCTGTTGTTGCCACTTCATCAGCTCCTGATGCTAATACTAGAAAACCGATGAATCTACCAACAAGTATTCCACCACCAGCTAGAGTAGGAATTGCTACCACATCAAATGCTAAATCCTCTACTTATCAAGGTAATAGTTCACTTGAAAAGACACCTGTCTATGCAGAAAGGTACAGACAATTCATTTTTCTTGATATTCTTGGTTATCCAAATGAAATCCCAAAAGAAACCAGAGATAAACTTCCAAAGTTTGCTGGAAATAATGTCATTACATGTGAATAACATTTAAATAAGTTTATTGATATGATGGATGATTATGAGATTGGACATGATGATGTAATGTTGAAAATATTTGTTCAATCACTTTCTAAGGATGCTAGGGATTGGTTCAGAGGATTGCCTCATGATTGTTTGGGGTCTACGGATGAATTCAAATATTGTTTCAGGGATCACTATGATGACAAGACAAATCAAGGATTTATGTTAAATGATTTCAATAACAACAAGAAAAACTCAAACGAAGAATATGTGGAGTTCAACATAAGGTTCCAAAGGGCTATGCACAAGCTTTTCCAAGTGATGAGGCTTGATGAAAATGTTATGTCTTGCAACCTATATTAATGCTTTTGATGCTAAAAAGGGATATCTCCTTAGAGACAAGAACCATAGAAATATTAGGGAAGCTTACAAAATAGTTTTTAACATTGAAACAAATAGAAGAGTATCAGGGAAAGTAGGTAGAAGGGAAGACTGGAAGCCAACAAGGTTCAACAAAAAGGAGTCAGAAAAATCCTCAAATGTGAAACCTAAGGAAGAGGATAGTCTGAAGCAAATCTTAAGTGCTTTGAAGGATTTAAAGCTCAAAGATAATAAGAACAATAGGGTTCCAAATAATGATAAGCCATCTTTTAGCAATTTCAATCCACAGCCAAGGATGCAAAATTACCCCTATACTACCCAATGGAAGGATGGGAAGCCTATTCTCCCACAATAGAAAGACAAACCTGATGACAAGACCCTTGATTCTTTATAGAAAGCCTTTGTTAACATGTGTAATGATATTTCATGGTGTGTAGCATGCCAATCCCCTCACAATCATGTTTATTGTGTTGTTGCTTTAAAAATATCTATGAGTGAGGATCAAGAGGATGATGAGGATGAGTTATATGATGATAGTGGGTGTGTTATGGCTTCTTCACATATTTGGAGTGAAGTAGATTCTTATGATCAAACTAAAAAAAAATAATGGATTTGGCTCACTAAGCAGAAGGAAAGCATATCATCAACAAAGTTCTTCTGATGAAGAAGAAAGGTGGGTTGATGACATAAGATGAAATGCTGAAAAAGGTGAATAAACCTGTTTGGTTAGGAGACCTTTTGATGAGGAAATAAAATAGATTATAACTAACATGGTTACTCAAGCAAGGAGTATAATTTAAGAAATATTACTGTTGGCACTATAGATGGAAAACTAGCGAGTATTTTCATCAAGGAAACTAAAACAGACACCAAGCAACCTCAAGAAAAGGAAAAACATACTGAGGGTGTCAAAAAGATACTAATTAAGAAAATAGACAAGCCTAATGGTCCAAGTATTGTACATAAAGTGAAATGTCATAAATAATTATTCCCCTTCCTCAAAAGGACAATAAACAACAAAAGAGAGATGACCACAAAGTGACCATTCAAGTTGAAGATGAAGATCTTGTTAATGAAAAACAAGACTTCTCTAACATAAAATATACCCCTATTGATATGTGGAAACTTCTATCCAAGATCACTGTTAAGGTTCTACTATTGGAAATGATGAGAATTGGGTAACACAAGGAGAAGGCCTCGACATGGGTAAATGTTGTCACTTCTACAAAAATTCTTAGACCAAAGGTAAATAAGAAAATGGCAAATTCAGAGGATAAAACTGCAAGCAAGCCAAAGGAGTCTAATGAACTTGTTTCAAAGATTCCTCAAATTTACTTGGATACTTATTTTGTTAGTACTTCTTTGGGGGGTTTTGGATCCCTTTTTCCTGAATTTAGTTATAAATGGTAAGATGTTAAAGAATTGTATGATTGATTTTGGAGCATCTAACACTATCATTCCTGCAGAGGTGATGAAGTCAATGGGATTCAAGGTTGATAATCCCCATGGAAGGTGTCAGGCCATGGATTCTAAAGAAGTTCATGTTATTGGTACTATAAAATCCTTGCCTTATATTTTGGCTGCATACCCTGGCAAAGTGTTGTCAATGAGTGTCCTAGTTGTGGACATTCCTCCCTACTATAGAATTTTTTTGTCAATAAAATGGGGTGCTTCAATGGGGGGAAGTATTCAGTGTGATTTATCTTTTTCCATTTTCAATATTGCTGGTGAGAATATCAAAGTGTCCCGAGAAACCATAACTCCTTATATGATTGAGGAAGATGAAGTTGATAACATGAATTTTTTTTTGGATACTGATATGGGTTCTTTCCAAGTGCAGTATAAAGAGGTTGGAGGGAAAGTTCAACCTATGCTATTTTTTGAGGATAAAAATAATTTATTACACCAAATTAATTTATGGGTTATGTATTTTGATGGTGCTAGCTCTAGGGAGGGAGCTGGTGCTGGATTTTTTTTTATAGCTCCCACTGGATTAAGGTTGGCCTCAAGGCATGGGATAAAAAGTCTCAGAGTGATTAGAGATTTGGAACTAGTGGTGTATCAGATTATATCCAAATATGCTTCAAAGACCAAAGATTGAAGCAGTACAAAAATGTAGTCTAGGATGAATTGGAGAATTTTGATGCATGTGGTATTGACTGGATGTACATAAGACAAAACATAATGGCATAATTGCTAGCAAATATTGCTTTAAGGATAGAAGACATTACATTTTATGGAATCTCTAAAATAGAGGTTCAATCTAGGCCTTCTATACCTGATAATGTTGAGATATGGAAAGTATTTGATGATGATATAGATATCATAAGATTTTTGCATTATGAGGCAGACTTTGGAAAAAAAGAAATGGATTTCAGTGGGTGTAGGGAAACTGTGGATGGAAAAGATATTATTCTAGGTAAGGAAGTCCTACATTTGAAATCAAATAAAGTGCCAAAAGGATTAGTTGTTCTTGAAAGAGCCTTTGATAATAAAGACAAATCCTATTCCGCTAAAACTATAAACAAACCAGAGGATCTAGAGGAAGTAAATGTAGGAACAAATGAAGTTCCTAAAAAGTTATTTATTGGAAAGAAAATGTCTCCTTAGGTGAAAAAGAATCTGATTACCTTTTGAGGAAATACAAGAAGGTTTTTGCGTGGACTTATGATGATCTTAAAGCATATAGGGAGGATTTATTCCAACATGAGATCCCTCTGAAAGAAGAGGCTAAGCCTTTCAGACAAAAGAAAAGACCTATAAATCCCACACTAAGACCTAAAATGGAGCAGGAACTAAGGAAGTTGAGGGATGTAGGGATAATAAATCCTATTAGACACTCTTCCTGGGTCTCAAACTTAGTACCTATTAGAATTAAGAATGGAGACATTAGGTTATGTGTTGATTTTAGGAATTTAAATGTTTCCTCACTAGAAAATAATTATTCTCTCCCAAATATGGAAAACATGTTGCAAAGGGTTATTGGCTGTGAATTGATGTCCATGATGGATGGTTTTTTTGGATACAACTAGATAATGGTGAAAGAGTCAGAACAATTTAAAACTGTATTTACTACACCATGGGGAACATATGTCTATATTAGAATGCCTTTTAGTCTCATAAATGATGGAGCTACATTTCAAAGGGCTATGGACGTTGCATTCTCATACTTCTTACAAAAATTCTTAGAAGTTTATCAAGCTGATCTTACAGCCTATTCTAAGAAAGAAGAGAAGCATTGTGAACACCTGGAGAAGATTTTCAAAAGAACTTTGGAGTATGGGATTTCCTTGAATCCTAAAAAGTGTACTTTTGGAGTAACTGAGGGTAAGTTATTAGGTCACATTATTTCAAAGGAAGGGGTTAGGATTGATCCAGAATGAGTTTCTTCTATTGATAAAGTTCTCATTCCTAAGAATGTAAAGGGCATACAATCTTTCTTCGGTCAGGTAAAATTTCTAAGGCATTTTGTTACCAACTTTGCTGAGAAAAGTAGGCCTATTTCTAAGATGTTGAAGAAAGATGCTACAATGAAATAGAATTGAGAAGACACCTAGGCTTTCCAAGAAATCAAGCAAGCCATAAAAAATGTTCCTATTCTTAGAACTCCTGATTACTCTAAACCAATGAACATTTTCTCTTTTGCATCCTACCACACTACTGCTATTGTTTTATTACAAAATAATGAAGAAGGGTTTGAACAACCCATTGCCTTTTTCATAAATTCACTACAAGTTGCAGAGTTCAAGTATGATATCAATGAAAAGCAAGCATATGCATTGCTAAATTTTTTAAAGCTTTTAGATGTTATTTATTGGGTGCAATTGTGGTTTCTTATGTCCCTTCAGGTGCAGTAAAAGACATCTTTACACAACAAGAAGTGTCTAGAAAGAGATGTAGGTCGATAAACAGGATTCGAGAGTTCAACATTGACATACAAATCACAAAATTGGTTAGGTGATTGGGATTAGCTAAGCTGATGGCTAATACAAACTTGGATGCTAATCACATAAATATAGTAGAAGAGGAACATAGGCCTTTTATATGTACTCTGGACCATTGTGATTGGTACAAAAACATTATTTATTATTTACAAAGGATGAATTGCCCTACAAGAATGGATGAAAAAAAGGAGAACTCTGAAGTTGCAAGCCATTCATTTTTCTTTGAACAGAGATGAGTAATGGTGGAGAATTCTGAAAGAGTATTGTTGAAATGTGTAGATGAAGAAAAAGATGATAAAATGTTTCAAGAGATGCATAATGGTGTATGTGGTGGCCACTATATGGTAAAGACTACTGCACATAAATTTCTAAGATCAAGATTTTGGTGGCCCAGTATTTTCAAGAATGCTCATCAACTGGTTAAAAAGTGTGATTATTGTCAGCGCTTCTCTGGTAAGCTAAAGTTTTTTGGAAATATAGCTTTGACACTACTGGAAGTACAAGCTCCTTTCCAACAATGGGGTATTGATGTCCTAGGAGAAATAGGAAAAAAATATAGTGGGGGAATTCTTGGATAACTGTGGCTACTGATTACTTTACTAAATGGGTAGAAGCAATCCCCACCAAAAAGGCAACTAGTAAAGTAGTGATTGATTTCTTGCTGAATCACTTTGTCACAAGGTTTGGGTTTACAGAGAAAGTTGTGTCAGATAATGCCATGTGTTTTAGGTTTGAGGAATACACAAATTTTTGTGTAGATTATGGTATTCAGACATCCTATTCTTCACCCTATAACCCACAAGGAAATGGACAGGCTGAGTCTAGAAACAAGAGTTTTCTCAAAATAATTAAAAGGGTCCTATATTAAATCAAAAAGGCTTGGGATTCAAAATTGACATTGGCTGTATGGGAAGATAGGGTAACCTGCCAAAAATAAATAGGATGTGCCCCATTTAATTTGGTGTATGGAATCTAGGCTAGGTTGCCTCAGAATAACTTGATGAAAATGCATGATGATGACATTGGCAATGACATGCAGTTGAGAATCAGTGACCTGACTAAATTGGATGAAACAAGAGGGAAACCTCTGCAAGAAATGCTAAGCTCCAATTACAAGTGAAGAACCTGTATGATAAAAAAACAATACCAAGGAAGTTTGATATTGGAGATTATGTGCTGATGTGGAATTCAAGATTGGAAGATAAAGGAAAACATGGAAAATTTGATCCAATCTGGCTAGGGCCATCTATTGTTCATGAAAGGCATGGAAAAAATTCTTATTTATTGAAGGAATTAATTGGAAACATTTTGGAATTTCTAGTTCATGGACAATTCCTAAAATTTTACTTCTCATGAACTTCTAGTCATCCATGAACAGTAGGTTGTATAGGTTTTGTCTTTCTGTAGGCAATTGTTTGTTTCGTAGTTTATGTGTCTCTATTTTTTGTTGTGTGTGTAGGTTAGTTTTTATTTCTATAGTTTGGTCTGCTTAACCCTGAGATTCTGAGATCTTTCTATGCCTACAAGAGACATGCATCCCCAATTAGAGCCACTATTAGGGCCATAATTATTTTTTTGCTTTACTTCTGAGATCTGTGTTAAAACTCTAAGCAAGGTACAATATTGATAAACCCTAGTTTTTACGTGCTAAATCTTTGTTTTTCTTTGTTAAAAACCCTACGTCTTTCCTGGATTATGTTTCTGCATTACCTTTTAAGATTAGTTAAATCTATTTTTAAATGTGTGCTTTAAGTTCCCATGGTCGGGGCCCCTTTTGGTTTAAGTCGTGAGTCCTAGCGATTAATTATTTTTATTATTTCCTAAGTCTAGAAGTCCCTGCAGCATTTTTATTAAAACCCATGTGTCATGCAAGTTGATTTTAATCCAATGGATGACACTTTGCCTCATGGAAGAGATGATCATGGGATACTCATCAACGCATTGCGCCTGAAGGACATGTGTATGTGGAGGGTCCAGGCCTTGTTTAAAGTTATCATAAAGTTCACACAAATCTTTTTTAATCTAACAGTCGACATTTTTCCCTGATTACAACATGAGGTAATATTAATCTTCAAGGCATTGTGCGTGTGTGACATCTATCCTTTCTGACATTGTGGGGCCTATGTTTTTAAAGTTAGTAGAAGGCTAAAGTGATGGAAAATCTCAATGAATCCTATGGTGGGCATAATTCCTTAATCACGAGATGATCTCATGTACTGTTCAAGGCATTACGCCATGTTGACACATGGTTGTTGTCAGATCTTGGGGCCCATCTATGATGAATTAACAAGATGTTAAAGTTTAGAAGATCCTACAGTTAGCATGAAGCCTCAAAGAAAATATGTCCCCAGTTTAATGTTTGAGGCATTGCGCCAGCTTGACACGTGAAAAGTGGTGATCCAGAACTGGGACTAAAGTAAGGATAACATGCAGAAAGATTAAATTTCATTGAACGATGAGCGCTTTTCCTTAATGGAGAGATGCTGTCAGATTAGTCATTAAGGCATTGCGCCTTTGTGCCATGTGTACAAATTGGGTTCGGCCTAGGGTTGAGGATAAAGTAAAGGTAGTTAAGGTTAAATTGGATCATGTGGCTGGTGTATTGCCTCAAGAAAGAGATGTAAGATGTTTAGTCATTAAGGCATTCTGCCTATATGATACGTGTCCTATCCAGGAAGTGGGACCTACAGTTTTCAAAGTTGTAGTTAGATAACTTGTGGTCAGGTTAAATTAAATCCAACGACTAGTGCTTTTCCCTAAAGAAAAGGTCTGATGAGATTAGTCATTAAGAAAATGCGCCTAAGTGACAAGGGATAGTTTGTGCGACCTGGCCAAATATAAAGTCAAGTTAAAATAGAGACAAGTTTTTCTGATCCAATGACAAGTGCTTTTCCTAGATGAAAGATTTGACGTAGATTATCCTTCAAGGCATTACACCCAAGTGACACGTAGCATTTCAGAGATCATGGGTCACGGGTTTTAAAACAAGTCAAAGAATCTATAGGTTGAAGTTCATCTAATGACCAATGCCTTTCCTTAAGGAAAATATGATGGAAGGATAGTCTTCAAAGCATTACGCCTGATGGATACATGTCCAAGTTGATTGTATTATCTGTCAAATGTTGTTGACCACACGATATGAGGAGACGTTGCTAGATCCTATGACCATGTTTTAAAGTTGTGATTTGAATGAAGGTGGAGTTTGATGAACCATTGAGCCACAGAGTTTAAAATAATGTGAGAGTAATTGCGGAACCTGTGGTCATCTCAGCAGAAATTTAATGCAAAAAGTTGGCAAAATTGTGTATAATTTTGTCCACTTGATTTCTAAAATGCCACAATTTGGAAGAGACTGAAGCAAAGCCAAGTTGCAACATTTTCATTCTATTTTCCAGCATTTGCAAAATGGGTAAGTTACTCTATGATTCCACTTCTACACTTTGTGAATTTCAACTCCAGTGGGGTTTTTGTCATGTGAAGTAAATAAAGGTTTATTTGAAACATGCAAGGTTATTATGATTAAGAAATCCTAGTGTAGAAATGGCGCCACAAAGAGAACTCATAGGTAAAATAGATTATCAGGAAAGGAATGTGTGTGAAGATCTTTTGCAACAATTAATTAGGTCCACCAATGACTCCATTAAGACTAAAGAGTTGGTACAAAATAACTCTCATTTAAAAATTGGGGAGGGTTTGTACGACAAGGGAAAATGGGTTAGAGACACAAACATTGACATGACTGGTATGGCATTATTAAAGATAGCTTTCAGTCAGAGAAATTCCTATGCACCTAGAAGAAACATATGTCAATTTGATGTAAGAAAATTTGTAGTCCCAGAAGTGTTCATGGATATTGATCTGATAATTCAAGTGGCACAAAAATATGACCATGTAGCTAGGGCGGTGAGGGATATACATGGAGATGTTTTGATAAATATCATAGCTGAAAAAATTTGAGAATTTGTTCAATTGAATGAACCCTCCATGCAACTAGATGAAATTAATTTTGATTCATTCAAAGATATTTACAAGGCTTAGAGGAATTACCCTAGAAATGTACCCCTACAAGAATTCTTCAACAAGATTGGAGGTTTGGCTGTAGTAGGACCTAATACACCAGGACCAATCAAATTAGATTATTTCAATATGAAGGCTAGAGTAGTGTGAAATGCTTTGAGTCAGATCTTTGGATATGATGAAGAGACATAAATGCACATCCATTACATGTTTATGATGGTTCAAATTCTCCATCCTCATTTAGCCATCATTTTTAACTTTGCAACTTATGTTTCTAATTTGATCTACTATGGTTTGATAGGCATTAGTAATGGAAAGGTAGACAAACCATTTGGCTAGTATTCTATGTTGATGCACATGTTCATGTTTAAAGGTGCAAGTTTCTTTGAGAAGGAAATGGATTTGTTGAGAATCAAAGATGGGGAAGAAATGCCTGTCTAACTATGGAGCATAGATTTATCAAGAGATAGAAAAGAAGCTAGTTACATCACATTTGATAGATACTTTGTTTCAAGGCTTAGAGCCTTATTGTTTTCTGAAAACCCTAGGATCCCCAAATCTTTGTTGAATCTTTTAAGACCAAAGCAGTTTTCTCAAATTATTAAGATAGTGCACAATTGGGGTGATGTTGTTTTATATCTTGTCTCAACGGTATTCAGAGTATATGGTTTCATAGGTACCCCATATGTCCTCCCTTATCAAGTCCCTCTCAAAATGGGTATTGTTGAAATAATTAGGGAAATTGGTGGACTGTAGGAGGATGTTTTAACAGGAAAGGGAAGAGGCACTATTTTTCCCACCATTACAATTGTACACCATTTTTTCATCACCAAGGGTGGTTGGGTACATATGAATAAGTATTTTGAGCCTTATCATCTAGACCTTGGACTTTGTGAAATGTTTTGATAAAGGACATGATCTATTGAAGGATTTTAAGCCTTGGGAAAATAAAATTGATTCATTTTTCAAGACATCATGCAGGTGTTAAATCAAAAGAAAGAGCTTATAATGAAGGCAGAACCATAAAAGGCTATGGCTATCTTAAGAAAATACACATATCCTAGGATTATCCCACCTGTGAAATATGTTCTACACCAAAAGTAGGGGTACAACATGGTTATGCAAGGAAGGGAAACATCCCATAGAGGCAAAATTGTAGTACAAACACATGATAAGGAGGTTTCTACCACAAGAGGGAAAAGGCCAATGAGTACAGATTCTAAATTAGTGCCCTCCCCAAAGAGACAAATAAGAGATGAATAAGGGAAACAATTGGAAAATGTTTATTCACCTTCTCAGTCTCCTTTACACATTGATGAGAAAGTAGTAGCATAACAATTGCTACAAATGGGAAACATAGGGAGAATTGTTCTGACACATCAAGTAATGCAACAGGGGATGCCTGAAGCTCCCAAACATGATGAGATGGATCTGACAGTAGAAAATTTTGTTGGGAAAGAGTTAGACCCCATTACAAATCAAGCTAGTGATGAGTTCTTATCATATGAAAATTTTGTGAAATCTAGAGCATTTATTCAATTCTTGTGGAGAACTCATATTGAGGAATTCAAGGAGAAATGTCAGAAGAAGCAGGAGGATCAACTTGATAGAGACAAGAATGAAATTAAGGTCAAACTAAAGTAGGAAATGATAGATATATTTGGGAAGGTTTCCCCTAAAGAAAGCAGAGCTCTGATCAGGAAAGCACGAGTCCTCATTCAGCCAGAGTGGGACATTGCAGATGTCATTATTTTAAATGTAGTTAGAAAAGAGACAAAAACTATGCATACTACCCTAGAGGAAGCTCAACAGGAAATCAAAGGGGTCAAATTTTGTGATGATCATGCTACTTTAGTTATGTGGTCATTAAAGAGAGAATAAGGCAGAAAAGGGAATGAGACTGTACAAACTGATTATTCAGGAAGCTTGATGGTGAAAAGGGTTGCAGAAACTACACGAGTGGAAGCATCAAGCATAGTGCTAGAATCTGCCAAATTTAATATGAAGGTGGCAGAAAGTGATGCTAAAGAGAAATAGGAGATGAGGATCAAAATGGAAATGTTCCTTAAGGCATACAATGATGTAAAGAAAGAGTCCATGGAGAATGATAAGATAATTTCTCATCTAAGAGGATAGTAGTCAGTATAGACATCTCCTCAAAGGATGATTGCTCAGGAGCCTTCGAAACAATCATCTTCTAGTCCCATTATTTAATTTCCCCCTTCCCCTATGCCATCTAGTTCAATTTTAGAGGTAGAGCTCAATTATGAAAAAGAGAAAATGGTAGCAAAGAGGAAGAGATTGGAAGATGTAAGAGGAAGTTGGGAAGAAGAAAACTCAAAGTTTTAGAGTGCAAAATCTTTGGTTCAACAAGGGTATGAGGAAAAGTGAGAGATAAAAACATGCATTTTTCTAATAATATAGAGCCTACTTCTATTTATTTGAATGAGAAAAATATTATGATCATTTTGAATTCTTTTGAAGAAGACAAGGCTAGGTTGGAGAAAATTGTGCAAGAATGGATAGAAAGGAAGAATGAGTTGAAATTATTCTATTATTTATCCAAAAGGGAAGAAAATATTGATGTGAAAACAAAGGCCACTTAAAAATTTCTCAAGGACTTGCTAGATTTGGAGATAAAAAGAAGAATCATCTAGAAAAAGGTCAAGACATTAACAAAGGATTATTCAAAGGCCCGTTTTGAGATGTTCCCTAGTATTTTTATAAAGGGTGGTAAATTAAAAAGGGAAGCCATATGTATGAGTGAGATGGTTGATGAGTTGTCAAGAAGAATGAATGGTATCATCAACCTTGAAAGAACACTTTTGTTTCTTGAATCTGTGGAAACAATTGAGAATGCCTGATCATTTTTTGAATTCTGCAAAAAAGGAATTTGAACAAATGAAGATAAAGTGGGATGAGTTGAACAAAAAGAAAGATGAAGTTATTAACTTCCCTTGGCCTAGTGATGAGGTGTTTACATATTGGAAGGGCAGATATAATGTAGGTGACTAAGAGGAAAATGATATTTCATGGTTTTTCAATAGATGGCAGTTCCCCAAGCATTTTGAAATGGATAGTGGATACAAAATATTTTTGCATCAAGGGTCAAAGGAAATAAATTCCATTTGGCTGGCTCAGAACAAGTTTGAAGTAGTTGAAAGGGTTGTGCAGTCAGATGAAAAAGTACTAGGGAAATGTTTGTAACAACTCAGTTTTTATTTCTCTTGTGTGTTTGTCTTTTATGTGAGTCATGTATCTTGTCCCTTGCCCAAATGATCCATAGCTTGTTGCAATCCTCCTCTATAAAAGGATTCCAAAGATTATTGGAAAGGGGCTGGAAAATTAAGTAGTGAGAAATACATGTAAAGTTTTTAGTCAAGGGGATATAGAAGAGTGTATTAGATAAGTATCAGAAGTAGAAATACAAGGTTTAAGGTCTTTTGCAGTTTATTGTAGTGGTGTATATTTGATTGCATTTTGTATACAGAAGTATGATTCTTTACACTTAATACAAATATCCAGATTTCATTCTCTCCTTCAGTGTTTATCTTATGAGTTATGAATTTTCAAATTCATTTGCATAGAGTTTATCTATGTATATGTTGTTATTTATGAGTTTTGATCTAGGATCAAATTAAATAATGCTCCGAGTAAAACATAGATTCATTTTGGTAAGCACTAGGATCTTATAATAAGTATGGGTTTGGGATAATTGTATTTATGGCTTGGAATCTTTGACATTAGTTGATTTCTATATTTCTAAATCTTCCTAAAGGACATTTCCTAATGGATAAGGCACTGCCCAAAAATTGAGATTTTCTACATTGGTCCATGTTTAGTTGGGTTTGGTTATATTCCACAAATATAAAATAACTGCAAAATACTTTCAAGTTTTATAGTTATTTATGGTATGTTCTTCATGGTAATTGATAATTAATGAGTGAATGGTTTTCATTTAGTATTTTATTATCATTTTTCATTATTTTGAATCTAGAGAAAGTTGCAAAGTATTACATGTTGAGCTGGATTAGGTATACCTGCCTTGGTCTTGCAGAGCCAAAAGTGTAGAGGGCAGTCTTGTCCCTATAGTTGGTCCAATTACCTCAGATTTCCTATACTTGGAGTTAACCACTATTTAATATTTATCCATAGGTATATTAGTAGCTTTCCAAAGCATAAATCATTTCAAAACACCAACAAAACGCAAGGTCCAGGTGTTGATTGCCTCATATTTGACGATCTTCTACACACTCAATATATCCGACTCTAATACCATTTGATGTATGGGAATCCCCTAGCACACTCAAAACACATGCTCTCTTATGCCATATGAGGTTTAGTCCACCCAAAATTCATACATGGTATAACAAAGAGAATTAATTATAAAATTGCAAGAAATAATTTATCTTCTATTTCTCAATGAAATGAAAATTCACACATGCTCTTCTATTTCAATAAAATAAAATGATCATTCTTCAATTACAAAATATTATCTACTTTAGGCTTTACAAATTTGCAAGATGGAGCTATAAAGTATTCTTCTACACTCCTTACTACTCTTTATCTCTAAAGAGAAGAACTCAACTTCAAAAGAATAACCTCTAGCCCAAGCCTCCCTTTTTATAAAATCCTTGTGTCTCTTGAAAATATCACTCACCCTCTTGATGAACAAAACATGGATGTAAATACAAGTAGTATATATACAATAGATGACATTTCAAATTTCCTAAGAGATCACTTAAAGGGATGTCTTTTTAGTTTTCCCAAGTGGGTGCCAAAAAATCTATCTTTTTTCTTACTTTGATGTAACCATTCAATAAATATGAGTGCATGATCCTCTCCCTTCCTTGTTTCCATGTCAAGAAGGGTATTTATATGAATTTAGCATTATAAATGGTATAAAAAGGTGTCCCTTATTGGAAAATATAATTTTCATTACACATGGGCCACAAATATTAAATATTTGTCAACCTTATGTTGGAAGATTGTTGAGTATGTCATAGTTTGGTTTTTGGGTGTGCTGACATTAATATTTTGTCATTGATGTCAACATAATGGTTACTATTTCAGACAATGTGTTCAGTGAAGAACATTTCAGTTGTTGAAGTGCTAAATTTAAGATCTTGAGTTGCAATTGTAAGGTATTGTTCCATGGTATCTTTAGTTGGTCTACAAATGCTCACAGATGTTGGGATGACAGTTTGAGTGAGGTTTGACCAAGTTTCTAGTTGCTACTATTATAGTGTTCCTGTCTATAGACATTGAGAATTTGGATCGGTACATCTTTGATTTGATGTTTCAGAAGTTGTGAAGCTGGTGGTTACATGGTGCCTTGTCATTATATTCACATCTGATGTTGTTCATGATTCAGAGTAAGATAATGACATTTTTTGGTATTTTAGTGTTCCTCTTGATCAGATATGAAGATGAGTTTGGATTCATTATGGTAGGTATTCATGGTGCTTTTTGGTGTTCTTGGATCATGTAATGATCATTTTTTTGGATTTCATCGTTTGAGGTGATCAAATTTTCTATTTTGGGTAGCATGTTGGTGTTCCTTCATTTAGGTCTTAGCAAACTTGATGGAGTAATGTGTTGTGATTCTTGATGTTTTTTTGATGATATACTATTGTGTTTGTGATTGGATATTTGGGTCCTATCTAAGTCTTAGCCGACTTGATTTGGATCACTTTTGAGATTGAGCTTATTGTTTATATCTTTTATTGTAATATGTCTATCTGACCTAGTGGTTGATTATTCTTTGTAATTGGTGTAAATGAGAGATCATTTTGTAATTTTTGAGAGGAGAAAGAAGTGGTAGTAAGTGATTGTAAGGAGATTTGTTGTTTCTTTTAAGGAAGATTTTGTACTTCATGTTAGCACTATTAAAAAATTCCTGGGTCTAGGTGTTTTCTTCTAGTTTTGCATTGTCTTATGGTCTCTATGCTTAAACCCTTGGTTCAATTCCATGAAAAACCCTAAAAACTAGATTTTCGAGTTAATTTTTGAAACACTTAAATGACTTAAATTTCATGTCCTCTTAGTCGTTGTTGGTTGGGCCATTTTATTTCCTAAGTCCTAAGCGGGGTTCCCTTTTAATTTTTTCTAAGTTTTATGTCCCCGACATACTTTATGTTTTCCATTTGCCAACCAATTTTATCTTAATCCGATGGTTGTCGCTTCCCTTGATGGAAAAGATGCATTTAATCTAATGTTCAAGGCAACATGCCCATGTGTCACATGTCTGTCCAAGATCAAGGCTAGTCAAGCATTCAATAATTTGATCCAACGATTGTTTCCTAATCTCGTAATGTTGGTAGTCAAATATCTAACATCTAGAGATCTAGCCACAAAGGTAAGACTTGAAATTTTGATGATTGTCTCTAAATCTCATAATATGGCGGTTAAGTCTTAAATGATCTAGAGATTCAATGAGGACCATCGATGCTATTTTGATCGGAGGGCTATCAATGGATCTTGTAATCTAAGCCGAGTTAAGTCATGCGTGTAGTGATTTAGAGATAAGCTTTATCTCTAAATCTCAAGACCAAACCATGGTTGAGACTTTCATTTGATGATCATGAGATAAAGCATTTTTTCTGAATCTTGGAACAGAACCTTGGTTAGGCAAAGTTTTTTGAGATCACACAAGGACTATTGATCAAGACCAAGATGTGTGGCTATCGCTAAATCTCCAGATAAAGTCAAAGTCAAGAAAAGTATTCAGTGATCAACAGATGCAAAACTAAGATGTGACAAGATGCAGACACATGTATAAGAGACTTAGAAGATATAGGGTTGTTTATGAATCTCAATATCAGACCAGGGTTAATTGAAAGATCTGGTGATTCAGAGATACAAAGGATTGTGTTGCTCAGGTCAAAGGTAGGTTAGAGGAAAAGCGCATTCAAGTTAGTTTTCATCTGATAGTGGGTGTTATGTCTTAAGGAGAATATTATCGATGGATAGTCATTAAGGCATCACACCAGCCTACCGCGTCACAAGTCAGATCTAAAGTCAGTGATTAAGGACCAAGTAAAGATAAAGAAAGATTATGTTGGTCAGATGGACAACACTATGCCTAGAAGAAAAGATGATCAATAGATAATATTAGAGGCATTATGACATGATGCCACATGTCTAATGAGATCCTTGTAATGGTCGGGTAACTTAAAGAAGATCTACGACTCATTTTTAAAGTTAGAAAAGTTCAAATCTTGACCGTTGATGTTGAATTCCATGCCAGGTGTAGCTGTTGTAGAAGATATTCAAATATTAAATGTTTCCATCATGGTATTCAAGAGGTGGATAATGTCATCTTGTTGTAGAGTATTAAATTGAGGAATTTGATCTTGTAGGCTTGGTTTGAACAGTTGATGGATTTTTTATGAAGGAAAGTTTGTTGGTTATAAATGCATTTATGAAGAGATTATATCTTTAGGGTTTCTAATCAACTTCTTAATCAATTTACAACCTTTGTTTTATCCTTTTTTATTCTTTGTCATTTATGAAGTGTCTTTTCTAGAATTGTATAATTGAAGATCAGATATGTTTTTAGGGTCTTGAGCTTTTCAAGAGAGGATAATTGGCTTTTGGTAGTTCTGAAGGGTTAAAATTTTCCTAGGGTAATTATTGAAGAACCAAACATCTCATTTATTATTCCTTTGACATGATTTTTCTGTAGTTTCCCAGGTGGATGACAATTGGATCCAATTTTTCAATAGACTATATCAAGGGAATATTTCAATTGTTGATGATAGAGCTTCTTGATTGTTGAAATGAATTAATTTCTTTTGTCATGTAATATTTTAAATGTTTTATCCCTAACCCTAAATGATTCAAAGCTTGTTGCAGTCCTTGGCCTATAAAAGGACTACCAATATCATTTAGAAGGGTTGGAAACTTGGGGGAAGTAACATAAGGCATAGAATTATTTACTGTTTCCAGTGAGTATAGTAGATGTATATCTAGAGAGTATCATTATAGAATAGGAAGTTGTAGATCTTTTGCATTTGTTAAAGTGGCATTTTTTTTTTAAGCATTGTGGAATTGAAGCTGGATTCTTTGTACTTAATACAGTCTTTTAGATTTAAGTCTCTGCTTGGTGTTTACCTATTGAGTTGTGAATATTTTGATTGATTGCATGGAGTTTAATCTGCGTACATGTCATTAGTCCTTAATTTTGATCTAGGATAAAATCAAATACTACTTTGGATATGACATAAGTTCTTTGATTTTTTCTACATAAGGATCTTATAAGAAGTGTTTGATCTGAATTATTTGTATTTATGGTTTTGAGTCCTTGACAATAGTTAGTTTCTTTTCCTGTATCTGAACTAAAAACATTTCCCAATGGATAAAGCACTTTTCAGTAATTTCTATTTTCTACATTGATACATATATGAATAGGTTTGGCTATATTTTGCCCTATCAAAACATAAAAAACATCTTAGTTCCTTTTGATTTTTTTGGTTGTTGGTTGTGTATCCTGCATGGTAGTGAAGATTCAATGAACAAGTGGTTATCATTTCATACTTTCTTATCATTATATGTTGTTAAAATCCAGAGTTATAAGGAGTTGGAAAGAGTTGAGTTTCTATCTAGATTACGTGTACCCACCTTGGATATACAGAGCCAAAAGTGCAGAGGTCAATCTTGTCCCTATAGTTGGTCCAGTTACCTTACAGAGCTTTCATACTTGGAACTAACTACTCCTAAAATTAGTCTCAAGGTACATTAGTTTCTTTCAAAGAATAACAGTTTTAAACACCAACAAAATGCTGACTCCGCTGGGGAGTTGACCTTTGAAATAATAGAGTTAGTCTTGTTTAGCCTTTAGTTGTAGTCCTTTGTGTTGGAATAGTCCAAAGGGATAATTGAGAAGGGGGTTGAATCAGTTATCAGCAAGTTAAATTCTTTTCTTCTTATTACATGCATAGTAACATTAAGAATATACACAATAAGATAACACAAAATAGAACACCACAATTTTGGTTACGGGGAAACCAAATAAGATAAAAACCCCGGTGGGAATTAGCACCCACAAAGAACTATACTTGAGTATAGTAATCCTTGTTAGAAGATCTTACAACCCTATTAGGAGTTGATCTTTACAATGCAATAAGTACAGTGACCTCGTTAAGGGTCATACCCTATTAGGAGTCTTTTACAAATAACCCTGTTAGGCATGAGGACTCACTGTCTAAAAGAACACTACTAAAATGATGAAGGTTGTAACCTTCTATAAAATAGATATACATTATATCTGATAATGAACTGTTTGAGTAGACCTGCTATCTTGATCAGTTCCAATGAATTGTATACAATCTCTTCTTCTTCATATAGATCTTTAACTGATGAATGAAATGGCTTTACTATCCCAAAACAATCAGCATTCTGTTATGTTCCTTTTTCTGTCTCTTTTTTATTCATTCACACTTGGTGATCTTCAAATGAACTACTATAAGCATCTTCTCCAAAAGATATGATCTTTGTCAGTTGTAGGAATCCCTCCAATGTTTCACTTGTTGGCTAAACAAAGCATGCAACATAATTAGAACCGCACAACTAAAAACAAATAGACGCATCACTTCATAGAGTTGGCTCCACCAAAATTACCCAAATGCCATGCTTCGGTTGAAACATGATTATCCCCTTTGGTTAATTAACTTAGACTCATAACTAAACATGAATCTAAACACGCATATCCCATGGATAAACGCAACTGAATAATCAATAAAATTATTTTCGGCTTACTAAAAACAATCCTTAGAAATAGTGGATGGTAAACAACGTAACGTAACTCAACTATTACTAAACATCTAAATCTGTGTATGAACATAGCATAGTAACTATGTCTGAAACATTAAAAAAACCGCGCAAGGCTTCCATATATCCATACTGAAAAGTGGATAAACCTCACTGTTGTATACTATATGTTGTCATCAATGACAAACATACAGTCAACTATTTGCACAAAGGTAAATCTCCAACAATCTCCCCCTTTGACATTGATGACAACATATGATTAAAAACATCATCAATCCAATAGTGTCTTCTTTCTTTTAAAATCTTCTCTGTTAGTAATAACTGAGAGGGCGGGGGGGTGAATCAATGGCCTCATTTATTTTCCTTTTAAACTTTAATCCACCAATCAATATACCTTAGATTATTAAGTCCCTACAAGATGTATGCCTTTGAAATACTTGAAACAAATGACTGTCTATTGGTTTACCTTGTCTGTCCCTATTCTCCTTGATTATCGATAAGCAGTAAAACTTATTTACCGATACTCAGTAAATATGCATAGTATACCAATCAATCCATAAATGCATATGTGAAATGTAAAACAATAGAGTAATAAACCATACACACATAACACAAGGATTTAAATGTGGAAACCCTATTAAGGGAAAAACCACTGGGACCGGTACCCCAAATTTTCACTCTTCTAAAGTGAGCCTTGTTAGGAGCCAACCTTGTTAAAGGTTACAAACACACTATTAAGTGCGACCTTGTTAGAGGAATTTTATACATAGATTGTCACTAAGTATCTAGCATCTACACTACCATCCTTGAATCAGCCTCTAGACCGTCAATAGGCTTTATGCTAATCTTACTACCATCCTTGAATTAGCCTCCTTCTTAGACTGTCAATAGGCTTTAGGTAAGGCTAATGCTACTATCATGAGTCAACCTTTTTGGTAATCTATTAGGATATACCTCAATTATAAAAGACTATTAAGTCCTGCTCTATTAAGAGACTTAATGCTTCAATGGTTAAACTGAAACACAATGACTTGTTTCTAATGCAACTTGAATTGCAGATATTCAGATCTATTTACATATAATACCTTTCTAATCAATGTATCAATTCACTTTCTTTGTACTTCACTCTTTCTACTCTGTGATGTTGTGCTTCACTATGTGTCGGTGTCTGCAGAATTCTTTAGCTCTCCCTTAGCTTGATTGATCAGGACTGCATGAATTTTATCCTTCATTAGTTTTTCTTCAGCATCTTCTCTCAATTCACTCCCCCGTGTATCTGATTGCTCACGAAAATGAATTATGCTTGTCTCTTATATAGACATGATATTCCTTAATGCTTGGTTCTTGATTCTTGATTCTTGGCGTGAAAAACAATCCATCCAAATTGATTTATGACTTTAACTCCTGATTTATCTCGTAGTTATCTTCTTTCCAACTGTATAAATCATCTTTAAATCACTTACTTAACTATGGTCAAATAAAACAAATAAAACAACCAGTTAAGTCTATCCGTAAGCTCTGCCAGCTAGATATTTTGTCATTTTTTGATCTCTCTGTTCTGTCAGTCAATTCTGCAGTTCGTTGCCAGTGACAACTGTCAGTTCCATCGGTACAACTTCAGTTAGCTTCAAGATATCCATTCATCGGGCATCATTGGATCTTGCTTGTCAGGAAACACTATTTTCATCTCATTGGGTATTCTGTGATTCTGCTTCATCAGGCAACACTATCTTCTGCTCGTTGGGTATCACTGTGACTTTATCTCTAACTTTACCGATGGTGTGCACTCTGCCAATGTGGTCTATCACTTAGTGAATACTTGACTTTTATGCATTGCTGAAAGCATAACCTCTGTTCTATTGATTCTTTAAAGTCTTTGGTATTATATATATGACCATACAGATGATATCAAGTTGACATCAATGACAATACAAACTATTAACTAATTTAATGTCTTGCATCATCTTCAACTTAACATTATCAAAAATTCAATTAGTTACATGTCATCAATCTCTCCCTTTGGCATTGATGGAAACATTCTTTATTATCATACTATACTATTTCTAATACAACATGAAATACAATTGTTGAGATTCATCAAATTACCAAACAATTTGTTTTGATAACTGATAAAAATTTCTGACTGCCGGTAAGCTCTGTGTAAGCTTAGATTTGATTCTTTTGGCTTTTCCATTTCTTCTTCTGATGTGTTGTATCCTCTATCTGTGTCAATTTCTCTCTTGACTATTCTTCTTCTTTGATGTCTCTGTCTTTTGTTTGCAACTTTGATACAAATTCTCTCCCTATGGATATGATCTCTCCATGTTTGGAGTAATCTAATAATGAATAGTTTCTGATGATAATATGGATACATTCTCTCCCTTTGACATTAATTCCAAACAAATATTTTCACAAATATCTGACATTCTGTCAAAGAATTTCTTCTATCCATAATATATTCCTTGAATTTCCCTTATCCATCATCAATATAACAATTTACTCTAGTGCTTGGTTCTGATATATACCTTTCTGTATATAGGTTTAGCTTTGAAGTTTAACTTCTGCTTGCATCAATCATGAATGATATTCTGATAATATATGGCTGATGTAGCTTTTAGTCCTTTTACTAACTGGTAGACATGGGTTTGACCTCTAGTATTTTTCTCAGGTACTCAAATGTATCCTTGGGTAGTGGATTGGTGAAGATATCAGCCAATTGTTCTTTTGATTGCACATATTCAAGTATCACCTCTTTTTCTTGAACTTGTTCTCTTAAATAATGATACTTGATGGCAATGTGTTTAGTCTTTGCATGCATGATTGGATTCTTGGAAATATTTATTGCACTGGTGTTATCACAATAGATAATTACTAGTTCTTTGATCTTCATATGCATACCTTCTAGCAACTATTTGATCCATGCAATATTTGAGTAGTTCGCAACAACAACAAAATATTCTGCTTCTACAGTGGACTGAGAGATGTATCCTTGCTTCTTGCTAATCCATGTGACAAGTGTGTCACCCATAAAGAATGATCCTCCAATTGTTCTCTTTCGGTCATCAAGATTTCCATCCCAATCAGCGTCGGTAAACACTTTTAGTTCAAATTTGCCTTCTCTTCTATACCATAAGCCAAATTCATCATTATTATTCAGATATCTTAGTATTCTTTTCACAGTAGTTATATGTGATTCCCTGGGGTTAGCAGAAAATCTAGCAACAATTCCTATTGCATGTGCAATATCTAGTCTAGTGTGTACAACATACATGAGTTTTCCTATCATTGATCTATATAGAGTCTGATTTACCTCTGTTGTCTTGTCTTCTTTTGTTAATTTTCATCCAGTAGCCATCAATGTTCCAACAGGTTTGGAATCTTCCATCTTGAATATTTTCAGGACTTCTTTGATGTATTTGGACTGTGTAATGAAAATACCTTCATTTTGTTGAATGATATGTAGACCAAGAAAGAACTTGATCTCTCCAAACATAGACATCTCAAATTCTTTTCTCATCTCATCAGCAAATGATTTGCATAGCATATCATTGCCTCCAAATATGATGTCATCAACAAACATTTTAGCAATCAAAGTGTTAGCATTAGTATCTTCTTTTAAATAAAGATTGTTGTTTTCAATAGTCCTCATGAATCCAATACTTATTAGAAAGGAATGAAGTCATTCATACCAGGCTCTAGGAGCTTGTTTCAATCCATACAAGGCTTTGTGAAGTCTACATACCATGTTCCTCTTGTCTAGATCCACAAATCCTTCTGGTTGTTCAATGTATACCTCTTCTTCAAGTATTCCATTTAAGAATGTTGACTTCACGTCCATTTGATATACTTTGAATCCTTTGTATGCAGCATAAGCAAGTATAATTCTTACTCCTTCTAACCTAGCAATGGGTGCAAAGGTTTCTCCATAGTCTATACCTTCCTCTTGTGCATACCCCTTGCATACTAGTCTTGCTTTGTTCCTTGTGACTTCTCCATTCTCATTCAGTTTGTTCCTGAATATCCAT
>MU224948.1:95223-106997 GCA_018584345.1 Thuja plicata
TGTCTTTCAAAGAGATGGATATGCATGGAACATATCCAGTTATTATATTGCTTCAACATTTCTTTGTTTCATTCACCGCATATACCAACTAGGGCATCGACCAAGAAGCAACTTTAACACTCTACACAGTTCCGAGTGTTTGGTATATGCACAAACATTACCCTAACTTGTATTTCAACCCATGATATTGGAAATCTCATGGCGAAATTACAAGTTAGGGCCAGACTTCATATCAGAGACGAGGATAATGGGTTTTGAATCCTGGTCTGACAGAGTCCAAGTAAATTTAAAACAAAACTTGATAAACAAAATAAAATGGATTTAATCATGTGATGGAAACAGTCAAAGGTATTTGTTTATTCCACACTGACTATATAAGATGAAGACCAGTTAATTAAATGACAGCTAACTGTGAATGCATCGAAGGGATTTAAAATGAGATGTTAATACTTCTACTGGTTTCATAACACACAACATACAGACTGTTCAACCACATACTCGATGTTGTAGATACATAATGAATCTTACAGCCACATATGCCAAATAGATTAACAGGGTTATTAAATCCCTCTGTTCATTAACGTGCTGATAACATAAAAAGATGGAATATGTTATTAACCTCAGGTGCTGGATATGCTGCTAGCGTAGGGTCTGGCTCTTCACAATCTAGAATAAGCTCCATTCCTATATCCCTTGGTGTGTAGCTTAGAAGATGGAAATCCTTCGTGCGCTGCAGTCCTCCTTCGCGCGCTACAACACTTCAAATAATTTGCCCTAAAAAATGAAATGAGAATTGAAATCTTTTTTTTAAAGTTATATGCCCATGTTTTTTGATATTTTGACCGACATGGTATTGGTCGAAATATCGACCAACACGGGCATGGATTAAAAAAAACAAATTTTTCCTTCTATAATCTGACCAACCTAAACCTTTTTAATTAATGGTCAATAATTTTGGTAGAAAAATGAGGTCAAATGTACTAGTGAACTAATATCCTTTATCAAGAAACTATCCAACACTCAGTAAGTTATGATGTAAACCATCAACATATAGAACATCATCTATTTTGTTCTTCCCATCTAAGATGATAGATCCTCTACCTATGATAGGTATGGGAGTTTTATCTCCAAATCTAACCATGCCACCTTTGTACTTAACTAGATGTACAAATGTATCTTTGTCTCATGTCATGTGATGTGAACACCCGTTGTCTGTGATCCAATCTGTTTTGATCTCTGCTTGTGAAACTAAAGCCAATTCTTGTGCTTTTATTTCATCTTCAATTTTTGTTGTTTCAATCATTTTTTCATTATCTTTACTTTCAATGAATCAAATTTCATCTTCCCCTAAATCATCATCAGTCACACCATCTTTAGCATGATAGCACTCCTTAGTATATTTGGGTTTGTAATCTTATCTGAACTTCTTGACTCTTGTAGGACACTTGGATGCAAAGTGACCAACTTTGTTGCATGAAAATCATTTGAATGGTATTTTTCCTTCATATTTTCCTTTAACTTTCCTTTCTTTCTTAGCAATCATGGCAATGATTTCTTCTAGTTCTATATCAACTTCTTCTTTCTCAATTTTACTAGAGATGCTCAAGGATTTCTTACCATGGACTGAGGCTTTGAAAGTTGTTTCCACTTTAGGTTTTGTCTTCAATCTTGATATCTCAAATGTAGATATTTTGGTGATTAAGGTTTCTCTTTTGAAGTCCTTTTAGAATTGCATGATTTCATCCAAGATGTTTATCTTTCTTTCATAATCTATTGTCAGTGTAGTCATCAATTTGTCCATTATATCTTCCTCTAAGATTTCTCCACCATTGTTTCTGATTCCTGAGACTACTTCATTAATCCTTTGATTGTAAGCTTTGATGTTTTCTTCAGGTAGCATCTCTAAATTTTTGTATCTTTTCTTCCATGTCTTTCTGCGGGCATTCTTGGCTGGGATGTCTCCTTCAAACATATCTTATAGATATTTCCAAATTGAATATGCTTTGTCTACCTTCTTGATTTCAGAAAATTTACTGTGAGATAGGGCACTGATTAGGGATTCTTTGGCAATTGCATTTTGGGTGAATACTTCCTTTTGTTTATTAGTAGAATCTTCTTCTGCAAAGTCCTTCAAGGTAGGAACATCAATTTCATGAGTAGAAACCTCATAGATCTCAAAACTAATGCACTAAAGATGTGTTATCATTTTGTTCTTCCAGTCAAGATAATTCTCTCCATCAAACTTAGGACTCTCTTTCTTGAAGTACACCATCTGATCTACCTTAAGCTTTTAGGAATTCTCTCCAAGGCACTTGGCTCCGATACCAATTGTTGGAATAGTCCAAAGGGATAACTAAGAGGGGGGGGGTGAATCAGTTATCAACTAGTTAAATTATTTTCTTCTTATTAAGTGCAGAGTAACATTAAGCATATACACAATAATATAACACAAAATAGAACACCACAATTTTGGTTACGGGGAAAGAAAACTAGGTAAAAACCCCGGTGGGAATTAGCACCCACAAAGAACTGTACTTGAGTATAGTAATCTCTGTTAGAAGATCTTACCACCCTGTTAGGAGTTTATCTTTACAATGAAATAAGTACAGTGACCTGGTTAAGGGTTAGACCCTATTAGGAGTCTTTTACAAATAACCCTGTTAGGGGTGAGGACTCACTGTCCAAAAGCACACTGCTAAAATGATGAAGGTTGCAACCTTTTGTAAAATAGATATACACTATATCTGATAATGAATTGTTTGAGTATACTTTCTATCTTGATCAGTTCCAATGAATAGTATACACTCTCTTCTTCTTCACATAGATCTTTGACTGATGAATGAAATGGCTTTACTATCCCAAAACAATCAGCATTTTGTTCTGTTCCTTTTTCTGTCTCTTTTTTATTCATTCACTCTTGGTGATCTTCAAATGAACTACTATAAGTATATTCTCCAAAAGATATGATATTTTTTGGCTGTAGGAATCCCTCCAATGTTTCAATTTTCAGCTAAACAAAGCACACAACATAATTAGAACTATGCAACTCAAAACAAATAGACGCATCGCTTCACAGAGTCGGCTCCACCAAAATTACCCAAATGTCATGCTTCGGTTGAAACACGATTAGCGCCTTTGGTTAATTAAATTAGACTCATAACTAAACATGAATCTAAACACGCATATCCCATGCATAGACACAACTAAATAATCAATAGAATTACAGTCGGCTTATTGAAAACAATCCTCTTAAACAGTGGATGGTAAACAGAGTAACATAACTCAATTTTTACTGAACACCTGAATCTGCATGTATGAACATGGCATAGTAACTATGTCTGAAACATAAAAACAATTGCGCAAGGCTTCCATATATCCATACTAAAAAGTGGATACAGTTCACTACTATATACTATATGTTGTCATCAATGACAAATATACAGTCAACTATTTGCACAAAGGAAAATCTCCAACACTTTGTCTTATACATTTCCTCATTGTCATATTCATATTAGCTAGTGTTGTGTTTTCCTGACTTGTGTTGGGGGGAGACTTGAAGAAAACATCTACAATTAGTGTTGAGTAATACTTATTATTTATACACATTTGTTCAATATGAATACAAGCTCTAGAGTGAAAGAGCATTCTGAAGTTGAATTGGAAGGTGAACTTCCAACTAATTTTAGGGATGGTCAGTCTTGGAGAGAAAAGAAGAACAAAGATAATCTTTATCCAAGAAGACAAGAGGAGGACACTAGGAGAGAAGATTCAACCCAATATAGCCATGAAGGAAACACATTGGAGTATGAACAAGCTCCAGACTTGGGATTGGATGCATATGGAAATAACAGTTCTCCTAATGAGAGAGAAGAATTTGACACCACTTCCTCAGATTCTTAAGATTCCTCTAAAGATGAAGATGAATATAATAGATTCCTCCAAGAGTAGTGGGTCATCAGAAACCAAATAAAGAGAAGAAAAATAAGAAAAAATAAAAGAAATTGTTGAAACAATAGGCAACAAACTATGCTGAAAAACCTAAGGATGAATATAAATTTGCCACCCACCAAAATGTTACTACTCAAAGCTCTAAAGATAAGAGGAAAAAGAAGGTGACATGAGTTGAAATAAATGAACCCAAAAGTCACACAGATCCATTGGATCAAGTATCTAAAGGATACACTAATCTTGAAAGGGTCAAAAGGGAGAATGGGATTTTGGATATAGATCTAGAAAAAAGCAGAGTGGGAAGCTGCTACTTTAGAAAAGAAAAGAAGATTAATTTCCTCAGGAAATCTACTCAGTCTTCTGTAATATATAAAAATAAATTGTTATTGTTTTATTTTTATTATATGAAAAATGGATGATTATATATATATAATGTGTGTTGTAGGAATAATGAAGAAGGTAAGATTGTCCTCTTAATCCCAAATTTCATAAAGGGAAGATCCAAATTTATTAAACCCAAAGGAAGGATCAATGCATAAATCAATCAACCTATTAAGGATAGGGATAAAAATAAAAACCCTAACTTCCATTTTATAGAAAAGAATGTGTGATAGATTTAGGAAAATTAAAACTTTAATTGAAATGAATTGAAGACAAGTACTAACCTCAAAATGCAAAAGATCTGAAGAATATTGTTTTTGGGTGTCTACATTGAGTTTTTGGAAAAATTTTAACCAGATTTGGAACATAAATGTAGAGATGAAGAAAACCCAAAAATCTTTTCCGAATCTGACTCAGTTCCAATTTTGACCCAAAAATGAATGTCACCTTTGACCCAAAATTTCTGATTTTGACCTAGAATCTCTAGTTCTGAACCAGAACAAAATGTTGATTCTGACCCTAAAATGAATGTCACCTTTGACCCACAATTTCTTATTCTGACCTGCACAGTCTGACAAAAAATCTATTTTCGAATCCCAATAGTTTGTCGAAAAGGGTATCTAAATCAGTACTCCAATTCACTGTTCCAAACCTGTCCCTGGAAGAAAAAAGGTTTTTTTTTGGGGGGGGAGGGGTTTGCCTTGGTAAAACACCAGTTTTGGAATTAACCAAGAAAATTACAATTGAAATTGCACAAGTAAACAAAGTAAATGAACAAATTCACCTTGCTTGTATAGAAACCCTTGTGGCAGATTTGAATCCTTAGATCCACAAGTATGTACACACCAAATGGATGTAGAATGTGGAATTTCAGATCCAGGATGTCTCAAATAAATTTATTTTAGATCTTCAACACCAATCTTGAATGGATCTTGGAATAGGAAGAGGCTTGGAGGAATGTGGATGGAAAAATCTTCAACAAGAGGGTTCCATAGAGCTTGAATCCTTCAATGGCCACCAATGAATCTCCTTGATGAATTGAGTGCTTGAAATTTCTTGAATGCTTGGATGCTTGAGTGTAGATAAATGCTTCAATATATATTTATCTTGCTTCAAATATTTCTTCTTAGCTTGTCCTTCACACTTAGATTTCACCTTTTTATCTTAGAGAAAATGAGAGGAGAAGGCTTGCTTATATATGAATCTAGGGCACAATCTTCTAGAGAGGCCTACATAGGAGAATTAAATTCTAGTTAGACCTATATCCCTAGAAGTGGAAATATATCAAATATAATTTTAAGATTCATTTCTCTGAAGACCGAAACAGCCGACTCAGAAGCAGGAATTAAACATTTTCAAAGCTTGACATTCAGAAACCCCAGAATCATGAAATCTAGACCTTGGGTCAGAATCAAGGTCGATTATGAACTAGGTTAGGGTTGAGGTCTAACTTGACCTAGGTCAAGGTTGAGGTCAACCTTGACCCAGAAAGGTCAATTTTGACACTAAGGTCAAAATATCAGGTTTGCAATTTAGTATGCTAGAAACAAGCCGAAGAAAAGTGGGAAATGGGGAAGAACAGGGGGGAAAGCCATATCCAAGTCAGAGACCCATTCAAGATGCTTTACATGACCCCAAACCACTTACTTAGAGGGATAAACCAATCTACAATGGAAGTGCTTCCATTTTTTGACTATACACCTTCTTATGCAGATGTTAAAAAAAAATCAACACCAAATGCCAAAGCATCTACCTTCCAAAATGATGATAGATTCCATAGGAGACCACTTCATGTAGATAGGTACTAGTAATTTTCTTTTATTGATATTCCTGGTTATCCTAATGCAGTCCCAAATGAGATTGGAGATAGACTTCCAAAATTCACGGGCAATAATGTCTTTACTTGTGAGGAACATTAAAGGAAGTTTATTGATATCATGGATGATTTTACCATCATACATGAGGATTTATTGATGAAACTTTTTGTTCAATCTTTAGTTGAAGATGCTAGGGAATGATTTAGAGGGTTATCTTATGGTTTTGTGGGGTCTATGGATGAACTAATAGATTGATTTAAGGATCAATATGGTGATAAGACCAATAAAGGATTCTTGCTGAATGAATTTAACAATATCAAGAAAAATTCAAATGAGGGAGTTGTTGAATTCAATACAAGATTCCAAAAGGCTATGCATAGGATTTTTCAAAAAATGAGACTTGATGAGGAGGTATGTCTGGCTACTTATGTAAATTCTTTTGATCCTAAAATGGGATATCGTCTTAGAGATAAGAATCTGAGAAGCATTAGTGAAGCCTATAAGATAGTTGTTAATATAGAAATTAATATGAGATTATCAAGGAAAATGGGTAAAAGGGAAGATGGGAGGCTTACTAGGATTAATATAAAAGAATTAGAAAATAAAGATTATAGGGCTCCAAATAATAATAGGTCATCCCATAACAGTTATAGTCAGCAGCCAAAGATGCAAAATTTTCCCTATAGTATCCAATGGAAGGATGGGAAGCCTATTTACTCACGAAGGAAGGACAAGCCTGATAATAGGACCCTTGATCCTTTACAAAGAAATTTTGTTAACATGTGTAATGAGGATTTTTGGTGTGAAACTTGTCAATCTCCACACAATCCTGATTATTGTGTTGTTTCTCTGAATGTATATGCAAATAAGGAACAAGGAGAGGAGGAAAATAAGTTATATGATGATAGTGGTTCTACCATGACTTACTCATCTCCATACCTTGAAGAAAATTATGATGATGAAATTGAGAATCATGATGTCTCTGGCGCCCGAAGCAGAGTAGAAGCATATGATCAAAACATTTTTTTTTATGAACAACAAGAAGAAGAGGTTGATAATATAGGGTGTAATGCTCAGAATAATAAGGAAACAATCGTATTGAGAAGACCCTCTTATGAGAGAATAAAATAGATTACAGCTGATTTGGTCACCAAAGCAAGAAATAATTATCATTTGAGAAATAGAACAGTTGGTGATGCAGAAAGTAAACCAGTTACTTTCCTCTTCAAGGAGACCAAAGAAGATACTAAACATCCACAAGAAAAGGGAAAAGATAATGAGAGTGTAAGCAAGTTAAAGGTAAAAAATTTAAACAAATAAAATGGTTCAATCATTGTATATGAGGTAAAAGCAAAAACACCAGAAACAAGTTCTCCTCTTCTTAAAATGGACAATAAGAAATTAAAGAAAGAAGAGCCAACTTTGGTCATTCAAGTTGAGGATGGTAATCTTAGTCTTGAAAAACAAGAATCCTCTGATGTAAAATAACCCCTCTTGATATGGGGCATCTACTGTCAAAAATGACTATTAAAGTTCCATTTTTGGAAATGATGAGAATTGGGGAACATAAGGAGAAGGTCCTCTCATTTCTAGATGATGTTTCTTCAATAAGATTTCAAAGACCAGAAGGTGTTGAAAAGATTAAAAATATACAAGACAAGTTAGAAAGAAAGGGAAAAGAGTTTGAATAAATGATTTCAAAGATCCCTCAGATTTATTTAAATAGAAATCATGTAAACACTCCCTTTGGAGCTATTGATCCCTTTTTCCTAACTTTGGTTATTAATGGTAAGATGCTAAAAAATTGTATGATAGATTCTAAAGCATCTAACACTATTATGCCTACAGAGATAATGAAGTCAATGGGATTATAGGTTGATAATCCTCATGGAATATGTCAGGTAATGGGCTCTAGAGAAATCCATATCATTGGTACTATTAAGGCTTTTCCTTATAAGTTGGATGTTTGTCCTAACAAAGTGCTGACAATGAGTGTCTTGGTTGTTGATATTCCTCCTCACTATGGAATGTTGCTATCAAGAAAATGGAGTGATTCAATGGGAGGAAGTATGCAATGTGATTTGTATTTTGCAACTTTCAGTATTGATGGTAATAATGTCAATGTGTCCAGGAAAGTAGGACTCCTCACATGATTGAAATAAATGAAGATATTGATATGAATTGTTTTGGATACTTATCTTGGATCTTTTCAAGTGCAAAAGAAAAAGGTTGAAGGAAGAGATCAGACTATGTTTTTATCTGATGACAAAGATAATTTGATGGACCAATTTGATTTTTGAACCATATATTTTTATGGAGCAAGTTCTAAGGAGGGAGCTGGTACACGAATCCTATTGATAGCTCCTAGTGATGAGACCTTCAGGTTTTCTTTTATATTATTGTTTACATGCACAAATAATGTTGCAGAGTATGAGGCTTTGTTAATAGGTTTGAAATTTGCCTTAAAACATGGAATAAGAAGTCTCAGAGTAATTGGAGACTCTAAATTGATAATATCTCATATTAAGTCCAAATATGATTCAAAAAATTAGAGACTTAAACAATATAGAAATGTTGTTTGGGATGAATTTAAAAAATTTGATGTATTTGGTATTGATTGGATAGATAGAGGTCAGAAAAAAATGGTAGATTTACTAGCTAATATTTCTTTAAGACCTGAACATATTACATTTGCAGGAATTTCTAAAATAGAGATTCAATCTAGGTCTTCAATACTAGAGAATCTTGAAAATTGGCAAGTCTTTGAAGATGAATTAGGTATTCTAAGATTTTTGAATTGCAAAGTAGACTTTTTAAAGAAAGAAATGGATTTTAGTGGATGTATTGAAACATTGGATAATAAAGATACCATTTTAGGTAAAGAGGTGCTTCAATTGAAGTCAAATAGAGTTCCCAAGGGGTTAGTTATTATTGAAAAATATTTTGATAATAAACACAAGTCTTTTTCTGCAAATAATGTAAGTAAACTTGAAGATTTGGAAGAAATAAACATAGGAACAAATGAGATCCCTAAGATTGTGTATATTGGTAAAAATTTGTCTCCTAAAATCAGTAATTTATTAGTTGATATTCTCAGAAAATGTAGACATGTTTTTGCATGGCCTTATGATGATTTGAAGGCCTATAGAGAAGATTTGTTTCAACACGAGATTTGTTTAAAGGAGGGCACTAAGGCTTTCTAGTGTAGGAGCACCCTTAGTTCAACCATTTCAAGTACATCACTGGACCCAAATAAAAATGGTTAGGGTAGTGATTGGATCTTGGATCCGATGTCATCAATAAGTCCTCAATTGTAAGATAAGGGGACACTAAGTGATGTTATAAACTTAGTTGTCCACCTTAGTCAATTTGGACAATTTTACGTAGATTAGGATAGAAAAGTCTAGGGAACCTAAGGAAGGGTAGGAATGTTATTTTAATCCTTCTAAGGTCTCATATGGAGTAAAAACACAAAAATTTGTAAGTTTAGTCACATTTGACAACTTTAGTTAAAAGTTGTCCTAGTTGTCAATGTTGCATAATGCAACTTCTTGTCAAAAGATGTAACTTTTGAATCCCAATGTTCACAGCCAATTTTTTCATTTGGAACTGATTGGGAAATGTATGAAAAGGTTTTAAAACCTTAATCCATGGTTGGAGTGAATCGATTGTAAATTTTTGACATTGAAATCAATAAAATTCAATTATTTTTCTGTATTTACAACTCTAATTTTGAGTTGTACAGATTTGTACGGATCCCAATACACCATTGAAGGATTGATAAAGTTGATCTAGTGTCTTGGTTGAATGTTCCAAGTGGTTTAAAGGTTTGAAGTTTGGGGGATCAAAAGTTATCCATTTTTTATTTCTCACTGGTCACAGGAAGGCCCTAACTAGGGTTTCGATACAAAATTCCTCTTTCCCAGAGACTCCACCATGGGAAAATTCAAAGCCTTGGTGGAGAGAAAGGAGGGAGAATTTAATTTAAGACTTTGGAGGTCTTAGATCAAGAGGCAGTCGATGGAGGGAGAAATGATTAAATCCTTTGGACAAGCATTTAGATGTGACTGTCCAGAATTGGGTTTTTTAGGCACAAATCGGGCCAAGGGTGGAATGGAAGTCTAAATACTTGGATTTAGAATTTTTTTTGTGATTCCACAAGTGTTCCAATTGGAGGGATTGGAAATTGAATCTAGATTCAAGTACTTTCTTTGTAAAAGTGGCCTATTAGCCCTATTAGGCCTAGGAGGGAATTGAGGACATCAAGCATTAGGGGATTGGTTAAGAGCCCTAACTTGGAGGGTGTTGTTGGTGGATGGATTTCAGAGTTTGAAGGTGGTAAAGACTTTTTTTGGTGGAGTTCCAAGTAAGTTTCCTTCAAGAATCCATATTTTCTCCTTGTAGCCCTATATAGGCTTAGGTGTCTAAATTGAGTCTCAGAGATAGCTTTGTGTGGGATTTGTGTTTCATTACATCTAAAATGGCTATATAGCATTGTTAGAACCCTTTTTCCATCCCTAGATTAATTGGTTCTAGTTTTGTCATATTGTGCCCTTAAGGGTGTTGAAGACTTGGTGGAAGATCTAGTCTTGTCATTGTGGGTTTTGGTAACTCTTTGGTAGAGCCCTAGATTGTGTGGGAGTGGGGGTATTGAGGACCTCTAGTGAATCATTTTGACATAGTTTGTGGCTCTACTCCAAGTGGTATCAGAGAAACTAGTAGATATTTGGAAGAAGACAATTTGCAACCATGGTGGATGGTGGTCAAGAAAGTGAACTTCCTAATAAGATGTCAAATGCAAAACTACTGAGAGTGGAGAAGGAACATGATGTGGAAAGGAAGTTGATGAGACAAGAAATGGAAAGACTCAAAGAAAAAGTCAAGAAAGGGAGTAGTGGGAACTCTGGAGTTGAAGAGGAGGGGAGTGATGAAGAGACCCTTTAGAAAGAGGATGAAGAAGAAATCCCCGTAGAACAGAGGCTGCTCTTGAAGACTTTGAAATCCATCCAAAGAAGGACCATGTATACTAAAATTGATCTACCTGTCTATAATGGGAAGATGGCTCCAAAAGAAGTAATGGATTGGATTGTTGCACTCACTAGTTTCTTTGAATGTGAGGAGATACCAGAGAATTAGAAGGTTAAGATAGATAAGTCCAAGTTGAAGGGGTCTTCCCTAACTTGGTTGAACTTCACTCAAGCAGAGAGGATGAAGATGGAAAAGAATCCAGTAAGCACTTGGAAGAAGATGGTGACCTTGGTGGAGGAAGCCTATGTGCCTGAAGACTATGAAGTTCAACTTCACAGGAAGAGACAAAGTTTAAGGTAGAAGGAGATGGAAATCTCAAGCTATATTGAGGAATTCCATAAATTTACAATGAAATCTAAGTTAGTGGAACCAGAGAGTGTCAAACTTGCTAGATATATGCAAGGGTTGAGGATAAACATCCAAGATGAACTAAGTTTGTATTCCCCTACTCACTAATAAATTTGGCATCGATTTGCGACGACAATTTGCGATGGCGGGCAGATGTTATGTGTTTTTGCCTTTTTTTTTCAATTATAACTCGACAACATCGCAATTGTGACGTTGTTGGGATATAAGGCAAAAAAAAAAAAAACATTGTCA
>MU224948.1:107097-155523 GCA_018584345.1 Thuja plicata
GGGTCAAATGAGCATCATAGTTGCATATGGGTCAGCTAGAAAGCAAAACATGATTTAACACTATATTTTTCTCACATAATTTTTTAATGTTTTTGCATGCCATTTTTTTTTAATTCTATCTTGAATCCATCGCAATTGTGACGTTTACCCCAGAATTACGACAGGGTCGCTGTATTGGTGACGCCCAAAAACCGTCATAGTTACTTGGGTGTTTGTCACAATTGTGACGTTTACCCCCAGAATTATGACAGGGTTGCTGTATTGGCGACGCCCAAAAATTGTCGCAGTTGCTTGGGTGTTTGTCGCCATTGCGACGTATACATAGAATTACGATGGATTTCTTGTATTGGTGACGCCCCAAATGTCGGGGTTGATAGGGATACATAGCGACGGATTGAAGTTGTAATTGTGACAGAAAAGGAAAGACGTCATATTTTTTGACTAAAAAATAGCGACGTCTATTCCTATCGCAATTGAGACACATGGCTGTCCCAATTGTGACACATAGCCGTCGCAAATCGACCCCAAATGTATTAGTGACTACTATCCAAAAGTGCTATCAATTAGCACTGAAAGTTGAGGAAAAAATCAAGAGGAGGCAAGAGAAAAGTGGAAGAGGTAGAGGCCAGAGAGACTTTGGAAATAGAGGAAGTGGGACAAGTAGTGGTAGAGGGCAAGCTCCTAGAAATTTTAGAGAAACCAGTCATAGAGAAACTAGTCAAGAAAACTCTTTTGGAGAAAGTAGTTTTAGAGGCTCCTATAGAGGAAGGAGAGGTGATTCAAGGGGAAGGTTCGGAGGAAGAATTTTAGGATCCCCAAGATGTTACAGATGTAACCAACAAGGGTGCTTTGCATCCAAGTGTCCAGAGAAGGCAAGTAATCAAGTAGAGAGAAGGGTAAACATGGTTAGAGAAGAAGATAACCAAGGAGACAATACACATGGGTCTTATGCACCACCTGAGGAAGGAGAACTCCTCATTATGAGAAGAAAAATTTTGAAGGCTCGAAGCACACAAGAACCCCCTTAGAGGAAGAGTCTGTTAAGGACCACCTGCAAAGTGGGAGACAAAGTTTGCAAGATGGTGATTGATAGTGGGTCTATGGACAACTTGGTGTCAAAAGAAGTAGTAAAGAAACTAAAATTGAGGAGGGTTCCACATACAAACCCTTACAAGGTTTCATGGCTCACAAAGAAGCAACAAACTACCATAGAAGAGCAAGCTTGGGTGGAATTCCAACTTGGGAAGTACAAAGATAAAGTCCTCGGTGATATTGTTCCAATGGATGTCTGTCACTTGCTACTTGGGAGACCTTGGCAATATGATGTGGAGGCTCACCATGATGGAAGGTTTAACACATAAAAAATCAACTAAAATTTTGAAAAGGTAACATTCTTACCATTGTCTGATTCTACAGAAGAGCAAAAAGATTAAAAAAATTTGTTTGTTGGTGAAAGAGAGTTTTTTAAAACTTTGAAAGAGGAAAAGAATCATTGCTATGCCCTAGTCATTTTACCTAGGCATGAGAAACCTCAGAAGGTTGAGAGAGAGATAAATCCCTTGAGAAGAGTAGGCCCTAAGGAATTTGTAGACCTACTTGACCAGTATAAGAATATTGTCACCAAAGACTTACCAAATGTGTTTCCCCCAATCAGAGACATAAGTCACAACATTAACTTCATCCAAGGAGAAACATTAGCCAACAAAGCAGCATATAAGTTAACTCCATAGAAAAATAAGGAGATGACAAGGAAGATTCAAGAACTCTTGGATAAAGGTTTAATCACTAAGAGTCTCAGTCCTTGTTCTGTACCTGCTCTTTTAGCCCCTAAGAAGGAATGCACATGGAGATTTTGCACTGATTCTAGAGAAATAAATAGAATCAAAATTAGGTATAGGTTTCCTATGCCTAGGATAGAGGATCTGTTGGATCACTTAGGGGGTGCAAGGTACTATTCTAAGGTGGATTTGAAGAGTGGCTACCACCAAATAAGGATTAGGGCTGGTGATGAGTGGAAGACTACATTTAAAACCAATAAAGGCTTGTACGAATGGAGGGTAATGCCCTTTGGCCAATCAAATGCTCCGAGCACATTCATGAGGCTGATGAATGAGGTACTCAAACCATTCCTTGGAAAAAATTTCATAGTATACCTTGATGACATCCTTATTTTTAGTAAGAATAAGGAAGAACACTTAGAATACCTTAAATTGGTTTTGAAGAGGCTGCATGAAGAAAAACTTTTCATAAATTTGGAAAAATGTGTTTTTATGCAAGAAGAACTTGTTTACTTGGGATTTGTGATTTCAGGAGGGAACATCAAAATGGACCCTGAGAAGGTAGAAGCCATATTAAATTGGCCTTCTCCTAGAACAATTAATGAGGTTATAATCTTTCATGGACTTGCTTCCTTCTCTAGAAACTTCATTAGAAATTTCAGTCAGTTGTGTGCTCCTATCCTTGAGACCATTAAGGGTGGATAGAAGTGTAAGTTTGTGTGGAACAAGGATTCAAAAGAATCCTTCCAAATGCTAAATCAAAAGGTAATGGAGAAACCCATCCTAGTGTTCCCTGATTTTCAAAAGATATTCACTATTGAATGTGATGCTTCAAATCTGGCTATAGGGGTTGTCTTGAGAAAAGAGGGAAGGCCTATAGCCTTTTTCAATGAGAAATTGAATGAAGCAAAGAGGTAATACTCCTCTTATTACTTGGAACTTTATGCCCTAGTCTAGTCATTGAAGAAATGGAGGCACTACCTCCTTCCAAAATAATTTGTTGTCTTCACAGACAACCAAGATTTGAGTTTCTTAAATAGCCAAGAGAAACTAAGCCACAAAAACATGAAGTGGGTGGAATCAATACAAGCCTACACATTTTCAATCACACATAAGAAGGGAGTTGCTAATTATTTGGCAGCTCCATTGAGCAGAAGAACTCTAGTTATGCAACAAATCCAACTCCAAAGTGTAGGGATTGATTCATTAAAGGACATGTATAAAAATGATGATGACTTCAGTGATATTTATAAGGTGTGTTCTGACATTTTTCAGGCTTATCATGTTGAGTATGTAGATTATTTGATTCAAAATGGGTTCTTTTTCAAAGGACACCAGTTGTGCATCCCAAAATGTTCAATGAGGGAGAACATCATTAGAGAAAAGAATGCAGGCAGCATGGGAGGACATTTTTGGTTTGGACAAGACATTGGAATAGGTGAGAAGGTTCTATTATTGGCCTGAGCTTTAGATTCTAGTAAGGAATATTTTAGAGACATTTACAATCTATCAAAGATCCAAGGGTACATCCACAAATGCAGGACTATACCAACCTCTACCTATTCCTACAAGGCCTTGGGAGAGTTGCAGCATGGATTTTGTGATGGGATTGCCTAGAACACAAAAGGGATATGATAGTATTTATGTTGTAGTGGACAGGTTTAGCAAAATGGCCCACTTTATCCCTTGTAAAAGTACCAATGATGCATCATCGATTACAAGTTTGTTCTTTAAAGAAATTATGAGGATCCATGTCTTACCTCAAACCATTCTCTCTGATAGAGATGTAAAGTTTATTGGTCACTTTTGGAGGACCTTGTGGAAAATGTTAGGGACAATCTAAGCTTTAGTTCTACTTACCATCCACAAACTGATGGGCAGACAAAAGTTGTAAATAAATCACTTGGAAATATGCTTAGATGTTTGAAAAAATAGTATGGAGACAAGTGGGATGCAGTCCTACCCCAAGAAGAGTTTTATTTCAATGACTCAGTCAATAGGAGTATAGGGAAGAGTCCCTTTCATATTGTATATGGGGAAAGTCCAAGAGGAATCTTGGAACTCAGAGAATTGGCACAAAACACTCCAGTCAGTGCTCATGGAGAAGATTTTGCAGAGAGTATGAAAGTAATTCATGACTCAGTGAGATTGGCACTTGAGAAGAGTACAGAAAAGTATAAGCAAGCCATAGAAAAGCATAGGAGAGACGTCTAGTTGCAAGTTGGATAATTGGTGTGGGCATATTTGAAGAAGGAAAGATTGCCTAAGGGCAAGCACACTAAACTAATCATGAAGAAAGTAGGACCCTGTCTAGTATTAAAGAAGCATGGGTTGAATGCATATGACATTGAACTACTCTCACACCTTGGTATCTCCCCTATATTCAATATTTTTGATCTAACCCCATATAAAGGTGATGTGAATGCAGGTTCTGAAGTATAGGTTGAAGAGCTTGAAGAGGATGCAGCAGGTATACCCTCTCATGTACTATAGAATCTTCAGAAGATCTTGGACACAAAGATCATCAAACAAACAAGAAAGAATGTTTACAAGAAATATTTGATCAAATGGAAAGATATTCCTGAGGAAGAATCTATATGGATGGATGAGAAAGAAATTCAGAAGCATGGCTCCAGTTTAGAAGACCTCATTTTAAGAGGACTTGAGATCAATGCACCCTGGGAGTATGGTATAGGAGCACCCTCAAGTTCAACCATTTCAAGCACATTAGTGGACCCAAATACAAAGGGTTATTGTAGTGATTGGATCTTGGATCCAATTTCATCAATAAGTCCTCAATTGTAAGACAAGGGGACACTAAGTGATGTTATAAACGTAGTTGTCCACCTTAGTCAATTTGGAAAATTTTGGGTAGATTAGGCTAGAAAATTCTAGGGAACCACTATTATTTTAATCCATATAAGGTACCCTATGAAGTGAAAACACAAAAATTTTCAAGTTTAGTCACATTTGACAACTTTTGTTAAAAGTTGTCAAGGTTGTCAATGTTGCATAATGCAACTTCTTGTCAAAAGATGCAACTTTTGAATCCCAATGTTCACAAATAATTTTTTCATTTGGAAATTCTTGGGAAATGTATGAAAATTTTGAAAAACCTTACTCCATGGTTGGAGTGAACCGATTTTAAATTTTTGACATTGAAATCAATAAAATTCAACCATTTTTCTGTATTTCCAACTATTTTTTTGAGTTGTACGAATCTATACGGATCCCAATGTACCATTGAAGGATTCAGAAATTTGATCCAGTGTCTTGGTTGAATTTTCCAAGTGGTTTGAAGGTTTTAAGTGAAGAGAATCGAAAGTTATTCATTTTTTATTGCTCACTGGTCACAAGAAGGCCCTAACTAGGGTTTCGATACAAAATTCCTCTTTCCCAGAGACTCCACCATGGGAAAATTCTAAGCCTTGGTGGAGAGAAATGAGGGAGGATTTACTTTAATACTTTGGATTTCTTAGATTAGGAGGCAGTCAACTGAGGGATAAATGATTAAATCCTCTAGACAAGCATCTAGATATGACTGTCCAGAATTAGGTTTCTGAGGCACAACTTGGGCCAGGAGTGGAATGGAAGTATAAATCCTTGGATTTAGAAGTTTTGTGTGATCCCAAAAGTGTTCCAATTGGAGGGATTTGAAATTGAATTGAGATTCAAGTACTTTCTTTGTAAAAGTGGCCTATTAGGCCTAGGAGGGAATTGAGGACAACAGGAGTTAGGGGATTGGTAAAGAGCCCTAAATTGGAGGGTGTTGTTGGTGGATGGATTGAAGAGTTTGAGGGTGGTCAAGGCTTTATATGGTGGAGTTCTAAGTAATTTTCCTTCAAGAATCCATATTTTCTCCTTGTAGCCCTATATAGGCTTTGGTGTCTAAATTGAGTCTCAGAGATACCTTTGTGTGGGATTTGTGTTTCATTACATCTAAAATAGATTTCTAGCATTTTTATAACCCTTTTTCCATCCTTGGATTAATTGGTTCTAGTTGTGTCATATTGTGCCCTTAAGGGTGTTGAAGACTTGGTGGAAGATCTAGTTTTGTCATTGTGGGTTTTGGGAACTCTTTGGTAGAGCCCTAGATTGTGTGGGAGTGGGGGTATTGTGGAACTCTAGTGAATTATTTTAACATTTTGGGGCTCATCTCCACTTTGAGAAAATAATTGAGACCTATCAATCCCACCCTAGCACCAAATATTAAGGAAGAATTAAAAAAGATGAGAGATGTTGGGATTATCAAAACCATCAGGCATTCTACATGGGTATCAAATTTGATACTAGTGATAAAGAAAAATGGAGATATCAGACTTTGTGTAGATTTTTGAAATTTGAATTTAAGTTCATTGAAGGATAATTATGGTTTCCTAAACATGGAAGCAATGTTACAAAGAGTTATTGGGTCTGAATTAATGTGTATGATGGATGGGTTCTCTAGATATAACCAAGTCATGGTTAAGGAATCTGAACAATTTAAGACTACATTCACCACACCATGAGGTACTTATGTTAATGTGAGAATGCCTTTTGGCTTGATAAATGCTAGGGAAACTTTTCAGAAGGACATGGATGTGGCATTTGTAGATTTCATAAATAAATTTTTAGTTGTTTATCAAGATGATTTGATAGCTTATTCAGTGAAAGAAGATCAATAGTGTGATCATCTTGAAAAGATTTTTTTTAGAGCTTTGGAATATGGGGTCTATTTCAACCCAAATAAATGTGCTTTTGGAGTCACAAAGGGAAAAATCCTAGGATATATTGTGTCTAAAGATGGAGTAGGAATTGACCCTGAAAGGGTTGCTACTATTGATAAAATCCCTCAGCCAAAGAATGTCAAGGGCATTCAATCTTTCTTTGGGTAGGTGAATTTATGAAGGATATTTGTTACAAATTTTGCAGAGATAAGTCTCCCTATTTCAAAGATCATGAAGAAAGGAGCCAAGGTGGAATGGAGTGAAGAAGAATCTAATGCCTTCTCAAGTATTAAACAATCTATCAAAGATGCTCTTATTTTCAGAACACCAAATTATGAAAAACCTTTGCATATTTTCTCCTTCACTTCATACAATATTGTTGCTATAGTATTATTGCAAAAGAATTCAAAGGGCTATGAACAACCCATATCTATTTCTAGTAAGTCATTGCAAGCAGTAGAACTAAAGTGTGATATCATGGAAAACCAAGTATATGCTCTGGTTAAAACTGTCAAATCTTTTAGATGTTATTTAGTAGGAGTAAATATAACTACTTATGTACCTAATGCTCCTGTGAAGGAAATTATGGTCCAACAGGAAGTTTCAGGAAGAAGGTGCAGATGGATAAACAAAATCTGAGAGTTTAATATTGACATTCAAATGACAAAATTGGTCAGAGGCTTAGGACTTGCAAATCTAATGGCTCAAAGAAATTTACATGCAAATCAAGTAAATATATTAGAAGAAGAGCAGAGGTGTTATATTTGTGATATGGATTGTTGTGAATGGTACAAGGACATCATTAGATATTTATAGAAAATGATACTACCTCCTGAAATGGATGAAAATAGGAAGAGAATAGTTAAGTTGCATTTCATAAAGTATGCAATAATACAAGGTCAGTTATGGTGGAGGAGCAATGAAGGAGTATTACTCAAGTGTGTAGACTATGAAAAATCCAAGAACTTGTTGGAACAAATGCATCATGGTGCTTGTGGGGACCATTACATGGCTAAGACTACTGCACATAAGATTATGAGGTCTAGTTTTTGATGGCCTACTATCTTTAAGGATGCCCACAATTATGTCAAGAAATGTGATGCTTTCCAGAGATTTGCAGGTAAGCTCAAGTTTAATGGGAATTTACCTTTGAGACCTATCATAGTTGGTGCACCTTTTCAAAAGTGGGGATTGGGTTTCATTGGAGATATTCCTAACAAGTCTAGTGAAGGTCATTCATGGATCTTGGTAGCAACTGATTACTTTACTAAGTGGGTTGAAGAAATTCCCACTAAAATGGCCACTAGTGAAGTTGTAAATGATTTTATGCTACAAAATATCCTCACTAGGTTTGGTTGTCCTAAAACTATTATGGTGGATAATAAAATTTGTTTTAGATCTAAATAATTTAGTGACTTCTTCCAGTAGTATGGGATCCAAGTTTCTTATTCTTCTTCATATCACCCATAAGGGAATGGACAAGCTAAATCCAATAATAAGGGCATGGTAAAGATTTTGAAAAGAGTGTTGGATAAGAGAAAAAGGGCCTGGGATTCAAAGTTGCAACAAGCATTGTGGACTGATAGAGTAATAGTGAAGATAGCTATTGGTTGTGCACCCTTTGATTTAGTATATGGCATACATGCTAGATTGCCACAAAATAATTTATTGCAAATGTACAAATTTATCCAAAAATATGATGATGTACTAGATGATGAGATGAAGATTAGAATGGATGATTTGATACAATTAGATGAATCAAGAAGGGAAGCATATGACAGGAATATTACGTTGCATATTCAATGTAAGGATTTGTATGATAGAGGGACTAGTGCAAGGAATTTTGAAGTTAATGATTTGGTCTTGATGTGGAATGCTAGATTGAAGGATAAAGGAAATCATGGAAAATTTGATCCTATTTGGTTAGGACCATGTATCATTGATAAAAAATGGGGTTCTAATTCTTATATTTTAAAGGATTTAACTGGTAACATTCTAGAATTGCATGTTCATGGACAGTTCCTGAAGTTCTATTTCTCTTGAATTTTTTAGAATCTATGAACAATCGGTTGTAAATAAGTTTTGTGTACATATTCCTTGTTTTCTATTTACTATAGGTTAGGGTTTTATTTTCCTGTAGGTGGTCTACTCAACTCACAGTTTTGGAATCTTGTCATGCCTGCAAGAGACATGCATCCCCAATTAGAGCCTTTGTTGGCTCTGTTAAATTTTTTTTGTGTCTAGGTGTTTTCTTCTGGTTTTGTATTATCTTACGGTCTCTATGCTTAAATCCTTGGTTCAATTCCAAGAAAAAACCTAAAACCCTAACTCCTTATGGCTTGTTATATTTATGAGTTACTTTTTGAAACACTTAAATGACTTAAGTTTCATGTCCTCTAAATTGTCATCGGTGGGACAATTTTATTTCCTAAGTCCTAAGTGGTATTCCCTTTTAATTTTTCCAAAGTTTTATGTCCCCGACATACTTTATGTTTTCCATCTTCCGAGAAAGTATATCTTAATCCAACGGCTATCACTTTCCCTTAATGGAAAAGATGCAGTCAATATAATGTTCAAGGCAATGCGCCCATGTGTTGCATGTCCTTTTGAGATCAAGGCTAGTCAAGCATTTAGTGTTTTGATCCAAAGGTTGTATCCTAATCTTGTAATGATGGCGGTCAAGTATCCAACATCTAGAGATCTAGAGAAAAATGTAAGACTTGACATTTTAATGCTTGTCTCTGAATTTTGTAAGGTGGCAGTTAAGTCTCAAATGATCTGGAGATTCAGCGAGGAATGTCAATGCTTTTGTGATCAGAGGGCTATCGCTAGATCTTGTAATGTAAGCTGATTCAAGTCATGCACCTTGCGATTCAAAGATGATATTTATCTCTGATTCTCAAGACCAAACCATGGTTGGGACTTTCATTTGGAGATTACAAGATAAATCATTGTCATTGAATCTAGGAATAGAACCTGGATTAGGAAAATTTCTCTAAGATCGCGTGAGGACCGTTGATCGAGACCAAGATGTATGGCTATCATTGAATCTCCAGATAAAGTCAAATTCAAGAAAAGTACTCAGCAATCAGGAGATACAAAATTGAGATGTGACAAGATGTAGAAATGTCTCTAAGAGAATTATAAGGTCTAGGGTTGTCGCTCAATCTCACAATCATACTAGGGTTAATCAAAAGATCTAGCGATTTAGAGATATAAAGGATTGGGTTGCTTGGGTCAAATGCAGGTTAGAGGAAAAGTGCAGTCAAGTTAGTTTTCATCTGACTATGGGCATTATGCCTTAAGGAGAAGATGCTTGATGGATAATATTTAAGGCATCACACTAGATTTCCATGTCGCAAGTTAGATGTAAAGTCAGTGATGAAGGACCAGGAAAAGATAAATCAAGTTTATGTTGATCAGATGGACAACGCTATGCCTAGATGAAAAGATGATCAATAGATAATGTTAGAGCCATTATGACATGATGCCACCTATCTGATGATATCTTTGTAGTGCACGGGTAACTTAAAGAAGATCTAAGACTCATTTTTAAAGTTAGAAAAGTTTAAATCTTGAACGTTGATGCTAAATTTTGTGCCAGGTGTAGCTGTTGTAGCAGATATTCAAATATTTAAATATTTCCATTAGGGTATTCAAGCAGTGGATCATGTTTTCTTTTTGTAGAGCATTAAATTGAGGAATTTAATCTTCTCAGATTGGTTTGAATAGCTATTGGATGTTGTATGAAGGAAAGTATGGTGGTTATAAATGCATTTATGTAGAGATTATCTCTTTAGGGTTTCTGATCGACTTCTTAATCAGTTTACAACCTCAATTTTATCCTTTTCTGTTCTTCACCATTTATGAATTGTCTTTTCTAGAATTGTATAATTGAAGACCAGATATGTTTTTAGGGTCTTGAGCTTTTCAAGAGGGGCTAATTGTCTTTTAGTAGTTCTGAAGGGTTAAATTTTTCCTAGGGTAATTAATGAAGAACCAAACATTCTATTTATTATTCGTTTGACAGGGTTTTTCTATAGTTTCCCAGGTGGATGGCAGTCGGATCAGATTTTTCAACAGACTGTGTCAAGGGAATGTTTCAATTACTAGTGACAGAGCTACTTGATTGTTGAAATGAATTAATTAATCTGTCATGTAATATTTTAAATGTGTTATCCCTAAACCTAAATGATCTAAAGATTTTTGTAGTCCTTGGCCTATAAAAGGACTCCCAAGATCATTTAGAAGGGTTGAAAACTTGGGGGAAGTAGCATAAGGCATATAATTTATTACTTTTTCCAGTGAGTATAGCAGATGTCTATCTAGAGAGAATGATTATAGAACAGAAAGTTTTAGATCTTTTTCATTTGTTGAAGTGACATATGTTTTGAAGCATTTTGGAATTGAAGCTAGATTCTTTATACTTAATATAGTCTTTCAGATTTATGTCTCTCCTTGGTGTTTACCTATTGAGTTGTGAATCTTTTGATTCATTTCATGGAATTTAATCTGTGTATATGTCATTAGTCCTTAGTTTTGATCTAGGATCAAATCAAATAATACTTTAGATATGACATAAGTTCTTTGGGTTTGTTTACATAAGGATCTTATAAGAAGTCTTTGATCTAAATTATTTGTATTTATGTTTTTGTGTCCTTGACAATAGTTAGTTTCTTTGTCCTGTTTCTGAACTAAAAACATTTCCCAATGGATAAAGCATTGATTAGTAATTACTATTTTCTACATTGATACATATGTGAATAGGTTTGGCTATATTTTTCCCTATCAAAACATCATAAACATATTAGTTCATTTTGAGTTTTTTGGTTGTTGGTTGTGTGTCCTGCATGGTAGGTGGTTATCATTTCATACTTTCTTACCATTATCTGTTGTTAAAATACAGAGTTATAAGGAGTTGTAAAGAGTTGAGTTGCTATCTGGATTAGGTTTACATGCCTTGGTTTTGCAGAGCTAGAAGTGTAGAGGGAAATCTTGTCCCTATAGTTGGTCTAGTTACCTTGGAGAGCTTTCATACTTGGAGCTAACTACTCCTAACATTAGTCTCAAAGTATATTTGTTTCTTTCAAACCATAATAGTTTTAAACACCAACACTTCATTGGAACTATATTGGCATTGGGATGATGTTTTCAGTTCAGTTGTAATGAACTATATGTCCACTCTATTTTAATTTAATAAGATCGGTGAACCCGACTGAGGGCCAGATATATGATTATATTGTGAGAAATGAGCTCTAGTAAATATGCCTACAGATTAGGCTATAATCATGTGGTTTCTTGTGCATCCTTTGTTCTCTATTTTCTCTTAACTAGGAAGTACTTTTAATAGGGTACATTCATCTTTTGGGTTTGATTCCCGCCAAGGTTTTCCCTTAACCATGTTTCCTTGAGAAAACATCTTTGTGTTGTTTTGTGATGTGGATCTTGAATTTATTGTTTATCTTTCAGATCTTGCTGGCAAAAGTTGAGTTAAATTTATAAACTGTGTACAAATAATTCACCCCTCTCTTAGTTGTGTTTGCCTCCTTTTGGGTCTAACAATTGGCATCAATGCTCAGTCCTTTTGAATAAGCTTGACCGCTTGAAGGATATCTTCCATGGAAAGTATAAGAAAGGAGAGTTCAAAGTTTCATGGAAACAAATATCTGATTAGGAAGTATTGGATGACTACCTATGTGATATGCATGGGAACAGAAGATGGGTACTAGTAGATTACTAAGAAGCCTTATGATATTCTGAATGATCTAATAAATTCTATTGCAAATGAAAATAAGAAATTAAAGGAGAACATGTTAGCAAGAGAGACCTTGATCAATGACTTATCTGATTTAGAATATTCTAACATTCATGGATTAAGGACTGCACATGAGGTATGGAAGAAATTAGAAACTATTTATGAAGGTGATACATATATTAAGCAAGATAAGTTGTAGGGACTAAAATAAAAATATGAAGATCTGAAGATGAGTGAAGGTGAAACTACTTTAGTTTATTTGTAGAGAGTAAATGATCTGGTTTGTGCAATGGGATGTGCTGGTGGTACCCTGACAGACAATGAAGTTGTAGACAATATTTTGAGATATTTACCAGCATGTTATAGTGAGAAAGTTTCTACTATTGAGGAATTGAGAACTATAAGAGACATTTCTAGAGAAGCTTTGGCAAGTAGACTTTGTGCCTATGAGATGACTACACTTAGTAAGGAACTTTCGAAGGTTGAGATTGCATTTAAAGCTAGTGTGGCTAAGTATGACTAGGGAGAAAGCTCTACAAAGATGAAATTACAATAATATTCTAAATATTTGGAAGGGATCATGGAGGAAGAGATGAAGATTGGTGATCTTGAAGCTTTGATTACAAGAAGACTACCTAAGGGATCCAATACGTATGAAGGAAAGTTACCTTTCAAATGTTTCAATTATAATAAGATTGGTCATATTGTATCTAGGTGTCCGAACAAAAACTCTAAGGATAATAGAGACAAGTCCAACAAATATCATTCTAAGGGTCATAAGAGTTTTTATGTTGCTGAAGAAGGTGTGATTGATGATGAGTTTATTTCTATTGAGGATGAAATTGTGTTTATTTATATTAAAGAAGATAATCCTAATGAAGAGAAAGAATTGGTTTCATGAGTTGTTGAAAGAGATGAATGGGTCATTGATAGTGGATGCTCACATCATATGGCTGGTGATAAGGATAATATTGTGAAGCTTCAAGACTATGATGGTGTTGTTGTTAGATTTTGTAGAAATGATCCTTGTTTGATTAAAGGAAAAGGATATATCACTCTTCATGGTAAAAACAATACTGATGATGTCCTATATGTTGAAGGTTTAAGTCGTAATTTGTTAAGTGTTGGATAGCTATTGGATAAAGGTTAAAAATTGGAATTCATGGATGGAATCTATAAGATCATTGAGAGAACAGGAAAACTTATTGCATCAGGTACAAAAACTCCTGGTAATCTATTTCATTTGAAAAGTGTTGAGAATAAATGTTTGATTGCTAAGATTGATGATAGTTGGTTATGGGATATAATATTTTTCATGTAAAATTTGATAATATGGTGAAATTTAGAGCTAATAATGTTGTAAGATATTTTCCTAAAATAATCAAGCCTAACAATATGTGAAAATAATGTCAATTTGGTAAATTGACCAGACCTGCTTTCAAGAATAAGACATATTCTTCGAATGGATTGTTCAATTTGGTTCATACAGATCTATGTGGTCCTACTCAGACAAGAAGTTATTATGGAGAAAGATATTTAATGTTATTTGTTGATGAATATTCAAGAATGATGTGGATTAAATTTATGAGAGAGAAATAAAAAGATTTTCATAAATTTTAGATATTCAAGATAATTGTAGAAACAAAATATGGAAAGAGATTAAAGTGCCTAAGATCAGACAGAGGTGGATAATTTACATCTGGATAATTTTATGCATTTTTTGAAGAACATGGGATAAAGAGATAGACATCTTCTTCGTGAACCCCACAGTAGAATGGTTTTGCTGAGTGAAGGAATAGGACTATCCTAGACACAGCTAGGACTATGATGATTGAAGGAAAAGTTCCATAGATCTACTAGAGAGAAGAAGTGTGCACCACAGTATATACTTTGAACCAAGTATAGATTAGATAGGGAGCTGGTAAGAATCCTTATGAACTATGGTATGGTCATATTCCTAAAGTGAAATACTTTAGAATTTTTGGAAGTAAATGCTACATTAAGAGAGATGGGGATATTCAAAAGTTTGATCCTAGAAGTGATCAAGGAATATTTCTTGGAAATTATACCAAGAGAAAAGCATATAAATGTTCTAAACACAGATTGAAAAAGTTTGTTGAAAGTACAAATGTCAGAGTTGATTAAAATGTACAAAGATCAGAAAGAACTTGCTGGTATAATATAGATGAAGAAAATAATCAGATTATGGAAGTGCAAAATCATAATCAAGATGGACCAGAAGAGAAGAGAGAATCTGTGCAAAATGAAGTGGATATTGACACCAAAGGGTCTTTTACACAACCTACACTAAAAAATCTATCATATGTAAGGATTAATCATTCTAAACATGTCATTATTGGTCATAAGAATAGAGATATTCAAACTAGAGGAAGAATCACTACAGATGAGACATGTTTGTTATCTAAATTAGAGCCTAAATATATAAATGAATCATGCAATGATGAGATTTGGATGAAATAAATGAGATAAGAACTTGATCATATTGAGAAGAAAAAGACTTGGATTCTTGTTCCTAGACCTAGTGACAAAAATGTGATCAATAATAAATGGGTATTCAAAAAGAAGTTGAATGAAGATGGTAAAGTGGTTCAAAACAAAGAAAGACATGCAAAGGATATTTACAAATGAAATTTATTGAATTTACAAATACCTTTTCTCTTGTAGATAGACTTGAATATGTTAGATTAATTATTGCATATGTAGCTTATATAAAATTTAGTCTATTAGATGGATGTTAAGTCTGCATTCCTAAATGGTGAACTTGAGGAAGATGTTTATATTGAGCAGCCTGATGGTTTTACTCTAACCGAGGAAACATGGTTTGTAAATTGAAAAAGTATTTGCATGGAATAAATAAAGCTCCTAGAAAAAGGTATGCTAGATTAGACAAGTATTTGACAAAGATTGGTTTCAGCAAGGGTATTGTAGATAGTAACTTAGTTTTCAGAATAACTGATGATAATATCTTGATTGCTGAAGTATTTGTTCATGATATTATATTTGGTGGGAATGATGAGATGAGTAGAGGTTTTTCTAATGAAATTAAAAAAGCATGTGAGATAGCTATCATAGGTGAGATGAAATTATTTCTTGGATTGCAAATTACACAGCTAGATAAAGGAATTTTTATAACAAAGTCTAAGTATGTCAGAGAATTACTGAAGAAATTTGTTATGGCAGATTCAAAACCAGTAGGAAGTCCTATGGTTACTGGTTGCAAGTTAACTCAAGATGATGATTCTCCTTGTGCTAATTAGTCTCTATAAAAATTTATGATCAGAGGAATGTAATATCTAACTCACTCTAGACCAGACATATCAAATGTTTTTCAAATTACTACAATATTTCAAGCTGAACCGAAGGAATCACATATAGTTATTGTCAAAATAATTTTTAGATACTTGAAGGGTACAATTGACTATGGATTATGGTATGGAAAAGATGATGATTTTAATCTATGTGCATATATTGATGTTGATTGGGCAGTAAATATTGATGATAGAAAGAGTACTAGTTGAGGTGCATTATTTGGATAAGAGACTAGTTTCTTGGACTAGTAAGAAGAAGGATTGTATTTCTCAATCTACTACTAAAGATGGGTATGTTGTTGCTGCAATAAACAGTAATCAAGCTATTTGGACGAATAAAATGTTGAAGGATATAAGCATAAACATTCATGAACCTATTTTTATCTACTGTGATAACTCTAGTGCTATAAATATCTCAAAGAATCATGTGTTACATTCAAGGACAAAGAATATTTCTATTAAGTTTCATGTCTTGAGGGATAAAGTTAGTGAAAATGAAGTGAAACTAGAATTTGTGTCTAGTAAGGAATAAATTGTTGATATCTTTACAAAGCCTTTGCCAAAGGATACATTTGTGTATCTCAAGAAAAAACTTGGGGTGATAGCCCCTCCTGATAAAAAATAATGATGTTGAGCATGACATAAATCCAAAAAACCTATCATAATATCATTCACTAGATTGATGAGTTTGGGGACCACTCCTTAGGGGGAGAAATCTTATGGTTATTTTGGTTTGGTACTGAGATTTTTATATTTTTCCTTTTGAGGTGAGTTTAGTTCCTTTTGAATTTTTTGGTCCTTTTCCATTGATGTCAAAGAGGGAGAGATTGTATGTGAAAAATAAAAGTTAGAGAAGTTATTATGCTTGGGAGAGATTGAGTTGATGCTAGATATTCAAAGTGATCAATTAGATATATTAATAACTTTGTGCATTGATTAGTTTTTCACATTGCATTTTTCCATCAATTCCAAACGGGGAGATTGTTGGAAGATTGTTGAGCATGTAAGAGTTTGGTTTTAGGGTGTGCTGATATTAATGTTTTTCATTGATGTCATTATACTAGTTACTGATTCAGACAATACGTTCAGTGTGTTCGGTGAAGAAGATTTTAGTTATCCATGTGTTATATTGAAGATCTTGAGTTGTGATTGTAAGATATTTTTCCATGGTGTTTGTAGTTGGTCTATAGAGGTTCGTCGATGTTGGGATAATAGTTTGAGTCAGGTTTCATCAAGTTGCTAATTGTTTTTTTTACAGTGTTCTTGTGTACAAAGGTTGAGTATTTGGATCAATACATCTTTGATTTGATTTTTTAGAGTGTATGTGATGAAAACCTACCTGTTGGGAACAAGATTATACATTCAAATGTTATAAATAAAAACACATACAAACTACATTAATATATCTAAATCATACTCCAAACATAAGTTTTCCACCACAACCCCCGTTGATCCAAACAAGGGCACCCAAGCCTTGTTGATTTTGTCTTAGAGAGGGTTGTGGGTGTGCTCTCCCAACTCAATGTATAAAATCTCACTTGATCCAAATGACAATATGCAAAGTAAATGTAACTACAATGATATGATATTAAATATCTCAAGAACTAGTTATAGAACTAATCTCAAATATTCAATGGATGTTATGAGAGTAAAATGATGAAAACCAACTACCAAGATTTAGTATTAAATGAGAACTATAAATGCAACTACCATGACTGAATGAGATTCAACTACCAAACAAGGGTTTGTACAAAAACTCTAAAGGCCAAGTTTTCTCACACCTGTGTGAGAAACTTTTGATGTGATGGGTCAATGTGTACTTGAAGTACACATGTAAGAGGTATGTAAGAGTTGTCATAGTTTTAGTCCAATGAAACACTTTTAGAAAGTGTAAGGTGTCATCAAGGTTGTAAGAAACCTTGTTGGCACCAAATTAGTATTATTTGAAATAGTCAATTTTTGGAAATTTTCTCACACATGTGTGAGCAAATAATTAGGACTAATGGGTGTTGGAATCCTATAATTAGCCTAATTAACCTTAGTTAATTAGTGAATAGGTTTATTTGGTGAGAGTGATGTGAGGTAGGGTAGGATCTAGGTTTAAATTCAAAATTAATCCAAATTAGATTTAGACTAATTGTGGTTTTAGAAGAATTTAAGCATATGAGGAAATAAATAAATTAAAATTTATTTAAAAGGGGATTTTAATATGGGAAGGTATTAAATTTAATGGACTTAGGAGATAAGTATTCGAATTAAATTCAAATACTTTAGGAAAATAAAATTAATTTAATTAAATAAATTTAATTAAATAAGTGGAAGAGAATAACAAATACAATTAATTAAAATTAATTATAATGTTGCAAGGGATGATTTAAGGTGTCTACATTTTTACCCTCTTTGATGCGGCATAAAAAATAGTGTCGCTTCAAAGAAAAAGAAAAATAAGATACCCTAGAGAGAATAGAAAGTCCTGAGGAGATGATGGTGGAGTGTGCCCCCTCAAGAAAATAATAGAAAAATAAATTTTTTTATAAGATTTTCTTAAAAATGGAAGGAAAGAGGGAGAACGGACAATGGAATGACTTATGAGGGGATGGGGGAAACAAATAGAGGGAAAAAGGGGTCCGGGATGGAAGATGGGTCCCAAGGGACCTATATATATTCCATGGGGGTCCTAGGAGATGCCATTTTCATTCACAAAGAACAAAAAAAAGTAGAGCAGAGTGAGAGCCATGATAGACCCACATAACCGCATGTAGCTTGGAGAGCGCATTTAGACATACCAACAGGCCACAGACATAGGACCACTGGTGAGTTTGACATCTTAGCTATGTATAGTATTTAATTTGTTATTTATTGCTACATTTATTGTGTCTAGAAGGGGAAAAAAACTCGTCAGGGTAGAGACAGTGATCGGTGGATCATTGTGTGCATAGATGATGATCGATTGATCATCGTTTGCATAGACAATGATCGACCGATTGTCATCAACAAAGATGACTATCACCAAATAGTCATATGTGACGATGGAAAATAGGGATCGCAAATGACTGTGTAGAATAGTTTTCTGTGTGGATGATGGCAGGCGCTAGAGGTGGCGATCATGGATCATTGTCTACGCATATTGGCATATGCGCGAATTGGCATCTGTGCGGGTCAATAGGTGTCTGCGCCGATTGACCCAAAAAATACAAAGGAAGAGAGGAAGGGGAAAATGGAAGAAAAGTTAGGGGGGAAAAGGTTCCTAAGACAAAAGACAGAATGACTAACATGCATTTTTGTGTGTGCAGGATGATGTTCTACCTTTTTGGTTGCAAGAGAGCTGGCCAGAGACCATGGCGCTCTTTGACCGATTAGCACCAGTAGAGTGGGTACATGTCGCTTTATGTGGCCTAAAGCATGTTCATCTATGGTTGCGGAAGAGAGTGCATAATGCGCTCATGACTACTTTGATTAAGAGGTGGAATAATCCCACCTCGAGCTTTCACTTCCTGACAGGAGGCTACTATTACCCTATTAGACGTATGGAAGATATACCACATTCCAATCTAGGGATTGATACTAAAGGATATATAGGAGGGATCAGAGCCATACCTAGAGGCAAAATTTGGATGATCTCATGACCATATTCCCACATTGAGATAATGGTTATCATGGAGGAATGTAATGGCAGCACGACCACGACTGCATTGGGTGGTGCTTTACTTAGCAGGGTTAGTTAGAGGGCGGATGATGCACGACCATACAGGGCATGGGTTTGCAGTAGGATGGGAATGTGTTTTGTGTGCCATGTTAGAGGATGAGGGAGAGTAGTACTGCTAGAGATACACTATCCTTGGGAAGTTATACTATGATCTCCATATGTGCACCTATCAGAGAGGTAGGACATTGGGAGCAGGAGTGACACTTTTGGCAGTATGGGCCAGGGAGCATATCGCGGTGGTACACCCCATTAGGAGGCACAAGACATAAGAGGCTTATGAGCCATATTCCTACAAATACCAACCTCTGATCATATATGAGTTGACAGACTCTATGGGGCATTGGAGATTGATGATAGATTAGATGGATAGATTCGAATGGACACCATATGTAGGTTACAAGGCATGGGGCTACCAGGTTCCACAATAGAAGGATTATAAAGAGGATGGATAGCTGGATCCATAAGTTTTTAGATATTTCTAGATAGACTGTTCGCTCATTGGTAGGACAACTTATATGATAGCTCGATACATGCCATCACAAGAACGGAGACAGTTTGGGTAGATTTAATATGTGGTGCCAAATGGGTTCCCACATCCATTGGTATAATGGGAGGTGGGGAATCTCTAGGAGATATGGGTGGACTTACAAGAAGCCTAAGCCTCATAGTTAGGGATGGTTTCACTGCCATGATAGTAGGGATAGGATGGGGTGGCAGATGCAGGGGTGACACCAGCCTATGCACATTGGTGGGCCGCACATAGGCCAATCAGATTGACGATCACTAGAGTGATACACGTAGGAGAGAGGCCCATAGGAGGGAAGGATGGGGCTGAGGTGGATGGTGATGATGATGGGGGGATGATGATGATGGAGGAGATGAAGGAGGAGGAGGGTTGAGGAGAGGGAGGTCGAGAGTAGCGGCGTAGAGGCAACAAGGAAAGGTGTAGATTCCTTTCAAAAGAGTGTTTCCAGGGCTATATGGGCCATAGGGGCCATAGGTACAAGCACCTCAGGGGCCATTATAGGGACAGGGGCCACAAAGGCCACCAGTAGGGTATGTGCCATAGGTTACTCATGATACTATCGTTAAAGAGCGAGATAGTCTGTAGATAGAGGTGAGACAAGTATAGGGGCTACTGGCCACATCACAGGTATCTGAGGGCAATGTTCAGGTAGAGCTAGCCCAAGTATAGTGGTTACTGGTAGGAGAGACTGTACGGGTAGGTAGTGCATAGAGTGCATTAGATACAATGCAAGCTCAAGTAGATGGATGAAGGTTTAATATTATTGAGGCTTATGCAAGATTCATAGTAGGGGATTAGCATATTGTATAGCTATAGGTAGAGTTACAGAGACTAAAAGTATAGGTGGGTGGCCTGAAAAGAGAGCAAGATGAGGCTCAGAGGTGGGCAAAGGTTTATGGGGGGAACGAGTAAAGCCCGCCAGATAGCTACAGTCAGAGGAGTGGGATAGGTGCTAGCAGATTCATTTTCAGCACACGGAGAGGCTAGCAGGAGAGGATGAGAGGCAACATATTATATGGGCCTATATTTTTGGGTTGTGCCAAAGAGATAGAGAGAGCTTGCATATTCTGAGAGATATATGACACAAAGCACATGAAGAGCCTTACAAGGATCCGTAGGGATGCAACCTCCCCAAGACAGAGGGGGTGATGGGATAGGTGGGGCTGGACAATCCTCATAGCTAGCCTCATGAGTCATCTCAACATTTTGGTTGATACACATCCATTTTTTTATTTTGAGTTATATGTATACTAGAATGTATATGAACTTTTGACATTGATGTACTTATGGACATTTAATATATATAGACATTCTTATTGATGATCTAATATTTGTGTGAAATTCCTATATGCATATGATGATGGCTTTATGCCCAATGTGTGTGATGGAGGATGTGATGTTGATGATACTGACATATTTTTGATGTAGGATGTAATATGTGATTACGTGATTTTATGTGTTTAATTCTTTATATGCAAATGGATGCAGTTTAATGTTTAATGTTTAATAAATGATATAAGGTTTAATGTAATGTGGAATAAATGGATGTAGTGTGAAATAATGAATTGATTACTACTATATAATGATTAATGAATAATTTACTAGTGAATGCAATGCAATGATTAATGATTAATCCAAAGTAATGATTAATGTTCTTAAGGAGTAAGGCAATGTAATGATGAAAATGACTAATGAATGACTAATGATTAATGAGAAAATAATGACTAATGATTAATGATCAATGGACAATGAGATAATGATTAATGAGTAATGTAATGGAATGTATATAGATAATTAGGATGAATTTGAAGTCAATACTTAAACTCATCATGAGCTAATGAATGAAACTAAATGAAGATTCTAATGAGGATAATGTGTTTTTGTGTGTAGTAAACAGAACTGACAGGATCACGTAGCTAGCTTCAGAGGGAAGGGATAAATAGGAGTCTTGCCAAGAGTAACAATAATACAACATGAACTATCTAATATGCAACCTATCTACATGACTTTCATAGGATCACATTGTGTTAATTTTGGAGAGCACACCCTATTTTGATTTTGCAAAAGGAGTTATGCAAAAAGTGTTAGAAAACACAAGCGACAATATTGTTCCTTTGCGTGGATGAAACTCTTAGACAAATAGTTTGTTAAGAACATAGATATAATATTTTGAGTCATGATGGTACCAATGAAATGTCACTCATGGGAGGATTTAATACACCCAAATATTTTTAAGGATTTGGTGGTATGTGTATAAATTTTTTCCCTAGTGAGGCATACATAGCCATGACTGTAGACCAAACAAAAGTGCACTAAACAACTATGACAAACAAATCATACCACAAATGACACATATTCCAAAAGACACCATTCATGACGAACCAAGATGTTAAAGATCAAGACAATCACAAGGAGGATATATTAGAACACAAAGATAAAATTAATATAAAGGCATCATGACCAAGCAGCCATTCAGTCCAAAATTTCTTGCCATGAACATGATTGTGTGATGGAGGATTGATAAGATGACACTGAAAGGATACATCCTAATAGGCAAAGATTAATGTTAAAATAGGAATCCGCTGGCAATTGCTTGGCAGTGGAATAAAATCTGTGAAATTCAATTTGTTAGTTGTTTTGTGAGAATGCATGCGATCACTGTATCTGGGAAAAAGCTCAGTATTGTGGGGTAATCTCATTCATGTGGGAATAAAGTATTATTGTGGAGGCAAAGATGGAAGGAAAGTACCTCCACAGATATGGTTAGTGTGATGTATTTATTAGGAAAATGTGTTGGATGACATGTAAGGGATGGTACAAGTAGATGGTAGATCTGAGTATGCATGGCGCATGAAACATATTTTCACTACGGTACTTGTCCATTGCGCCACTAAAGTGGTTTTTACCAATGGATGATTTTATTTCTCTTTTTTTCTTTTTTTCTTCTTTTTTTTTTCTTTTGTGCTTTTTTAAATTTTTTAAATTTTGTGCTTTTTTTTAAAAAAAAAAAAAATTGCTTTTTTTTTTTTTTTTTTTTTTNCTTTTTTTTAAAAAAAAAAAAAATTGCTTTTTTTTTTTTTTTCTGTTGTACAAAGGACTATTAATAGACTACGCATAGAAGCATTTGAGATGTACAATATTAATAGGACTAGGGATAAGAACTCCCTTTGGTTTTTTAATCTAATAATCTCTAGACCCAAATTAAGCTATAACCACAAAGAGCCCCAACCAGATTGGCTCAAACTTGCCTTTCTTTTCATAGTTCTAGAGGTTCTTCATATTATGCTGTAGGACAAGATCACCCACTTCAAACTGACAAGGTTTGATCTTCTTATTGAACTATAAGCATAGGTGATTCTGATACACATGGAGGTGGTTGAGGGTATTAAGGCATCTTCCATCAAGGAGTTCAAGCTCTTGCAAGCGAGCAACTTAGGATTCTTCTTCAAACATCTAAATCTTTAGAGAGATTCTGAGGGAAGGGAGTTCAATTTCAATGGGGAAAATATCCTTAGTACCATAGACAAGGGAAACTGGAGTGGATCTAGTGGGGGTACGGATGGAAGTGTGATAGACCCAAAGGGAAGGATTTAGGTGAAGGTGTCAATCATGGCCAACTTTATTGACTATCTTTTTGAGGATTTTCATAATGGTTTTGTTGGTAGCCTCTGCTTGACCATTTCCTTGTGGAAAGTATTTGGAAGAGGAGTTTTGGGTAATTCCAAATTTCTTACAGAGTTCTTTGAAATCCTTATTTTTTAATGCGGTCCCATTATCGATGATAATATATTGAGGAATTCCATAACAACAAATAAGATAGTTCAAAATGAGCTTTGAGATCTATTTTCTAGTTGTATAAGTAAGAGGGATAGGCTCGATCCATTTGGTGAAGTACTCTATGGCAGCAAGGATGTAGCTGTCGCCATTAGAAGAATTTGGAAAAAATCTCACCAACTAGGTCAAGTCCCCAATGGTAAAAATTCCAAGGTGTGATGCTAGGCTAGAGGGATTGGGATGGAGTGTGTATCAGATCAACATGTTTTTGATAGGGCACACATTTCTTTACATAATGATAGGCATCTTGCTCCATATTAGGCCAATAGTATCTAGTGCATAGGAATTTATTGGACAAGGTGAGACCACTAGAATGGGCTCCACAAATCCCTTGATGTACCTCCTCTAAAGATGTTTGCACTTCATCTGAATTTAGAAACCTTAGAAGAGTTTCATTGAATTTTTTTAGAAACAATGTATAACCAAGGATTGTATAGCGTGAGGTTTAGGGGATGAAGGTTTTGCGTTGATTTGGGGTGAGGGTAACTGGAATGATCTTATCTCTCAGATAGGAATAAATTTATTGATACCAAGGGGAATTAGAATCCGCAATTTCACATACCATATCATTCTTTGAATGGTCATGGGCAGGGACCATAAGATTCTCAATGAGAAACTTACATCGTGAACTATGTTCAGGCATAGAGATTAATGATCCAATTGTTGCCATTACATCTACTACTTTATTGTTTATCTGGGGGATTTGTTGGAAGTTCAATTCTGTAAAATGTTGTTTGAGGTCTTCCACCAGGCTATGATAGGGAAGTATCTTATCATCCTTTGTTTGATACTCATGGAGGACTTTCTTGATAACCAACTGAGAGTCACCAATAACATGTAAGCTAGATATTTTCCACTGGATAGCTTGGCGAAGTCCAATCACCAAGTCTTCATATTTTTCAATATTGTTTGTGCATGGAAATTGCAATTTGTAAGATTTAGGGATGAGTTCCCCTTGAGGTACGATGAACAAGATTCTTACCCCTAATCCTTTCTGTGTAAAAGATCCATCAAAATATAATTTCCACGGCATAGTCAGGGTGACATTGAGAACTGATTCATTCAGAAAATATGTGATGATTAGATGATCCCCTTGAATAGGTGCTTTAGCTAACTGATCTATAATTACTTGTCCTTTAATAAATTTTTGGTCCACATAAGAAATGTTAAATTCACTCATAATCATAACCCACTTTGCAGTGTGGCCTATGATAGCGGCTTTGGACAATAGATATTTGAGTGGATCAATTTTACCAACCAACTATATCTTATGATTAAGCATATAATGGTATAACTTCTATGTACAGAAAACAACAACCAAAAAATATTTCTCAATGGGTGAGTAATTCAGTTTGTAACACCTTAGTGTTCTGCTGAGATAATAGATTTCTCATTCTTTTCCATTGTTATCTAACTGTGCTAAAAGAGCACCCAGTGCAACTTCAATATCTGATATATAAAATATGAGAGGCCAACCTAAGATAGACGACACTAGCACTAGAGGGCTCACTAGATATCCTTTTAGGCAATCAAATGTTGTTTTACATAAGCAATCCCATGAAAAATTGATGTTTTTGCAGAATAGATGTGAAAAGAGATGTACTTTATCTGTGAGTTGTGATTTGAACCTTCTGATGGAATGAAGATTTCCTTGTAGACTTCACTATTGTTTTAGTGTTTTGGGTGTTGGCATCTCTAGACTCGATTTCACCTTCTTTGGATCCACTTCAATGCCTATGTGGGAGATAATGTAACCAAAAAACTTGCTAGATTGAACTCCAAAGACACTATTTTGGATTAAGATGAAGCTTATATTTCTCCAATCATTTAAATATTGTTGTGAGAATGGGGATATGTGTGTCTCATGTCTTGGATTTTACTAGGATATCATCTACGTAATATTCCATATTGACATGAAAGAGATCATGAAAGATTATGGTCATTGCGCGTTGATATGTAGCACCTGCAATTTTCAGAACAAAGGGCATGACCTAATAAAAAATGTACCCCAAGGAGTAGTGAATGTAGTCTTGTGTTAATCTTTAGGTGTGATCCTAATTTGATTATATCTAGAAAATCCATCCATGAGGGATAGAATCTCGTGTCAATAGTCAAATCCATTATGATGTCAATATTGGGTAGTGGAAAATCATTCTTAGGACATGCTAAATTCAAGTCTCTAAAGTCAGTATAGATACTGATGCCCCTAGAAGGTTTACCTAATAGAACAATGTTAGAGACCCACTCAGGATAGTCAATTGGTATGATGATGTTGACGTCAATCATTTTTTGTAACTCATCTTTGACTAAGAAAGTGACTTGTGGATGCATCTTGTGTAATTTATGCCTGACAAGCTTCACCTTTGGATCAACCACAAGATTATGGATAACTAGATCAGTATATAAGCAAGGCATGTCCTTGTAAGTCCAGGAAAAGTTGAATTTTTTCTTTTTGAGGAATTCAATCATAGATTTTTGTTGTTGATCATTGAGGGATGCAGCAATATATGTGACCTTTGGATCTTCTTTCATTCCTAGATTGACTGTTATTTTATGTTCAATCAGGATGGAAGATTTTTCTGTCTGAAATGATATGAAATTTACATTAATGTATCCCTCCTCTAGTGCCTTAGAAAGGTTTTCACTAGAGGACACGTCCTTTATTTTCTCTTTTTTTTCATCTGAAGGCGCCTACAAGATTTTTTTCACCAGGGGATGTTTTATTTACATTTTCTATTTTATGACTAAGAGTGTTGACCTAACTACCAAAGTAGGCTTTCCCATGATAGTAGATCTGATGCTCATACTCTTAGAGATTATTAAGTCCAAATAGGGCTAATACTTCCTCGTTCAAATCACATATGTCTAAAGATGGTAGTGAGTCTTGCTAAACCCAATCAATAAGTTTGGGGTTTGTGAGGGGAAGGCTGGTGGATCAAAGTTTAGCTTGATTAGCGGTAAGGACATATGAAATGTCATCAATGTCATCTTCAATATATTGGAAAGGTACTTCAAAGAACTCCTCTTCAGTGTCTAAATCATATTCAACTAAACAATAGTCTTCATCAAAGTTAGTCATAGGTTTTAAGGAGCCCAATCCTTTGCCTCGTGGATAGCTTCTAGATATAATGAATTTTCTTCTTCCTATTTCTCTTTCTCTGAGACCAGTACCATGATACCCCATGCTTTCAATAATGGGAGTGGCTTTGATATATTTTTCTTTAGGGAAGGTTAGTAGTTTTTATTCTTCTTCTTTGTAAAGCCAATCTAGAACATTAGACTCCATATTTTCATCAGATAAGAATTCCCAATGTTAAAAAGTAGACTTTTTGCATTTCATGATGTTTTTGTTTCCTAAAGAAGTCAGTTGTGATGGTTTTCCATAAGACTTTGGGGACAGAGGGATTTGTCCAATACACATGACACTTTCAAACTTGTATTCTCCTGGGCCTTGGTCTGTGAATGTTATTTTCTTTTCAGGCTCAGGAGTCTTTTCTTCAACAACTTTCTCTTTTCCTTTGGATTGTTCTAGAGGATTTTCAGATGTGGCTTCATTACTCTTTGGCAGGATAAGATTCTCCTTTTCAATAGGTCAGGATAATTTATTCAGAGGACAATAGTTGGACTATCTTCCTTCCAATATTTTACAATACTGAAAGGGCTCAGGATCTCCAAGAATAGTGATTTATCTGCAATGATGTGGTAACTTTAAACATTGATGGTATGTGGAAGGTACACATTTAATAACATGTATTCATGGTCATTCCAATAAGATGTTATATGACAGATCTAGATCAAGCACATGGAAAACTATTTCGATCAGGGCTAGGCCCACTTGTAAAGGGAGTGTTATAAAAAAATTTCTCTCCCTTTCTCTATCATCATAGGCTTTTATTGTGATTCTTTTATTTCCATCAAGAAGGTCTTCAGAAAGACTGATATTTCTTATCATTTTTAATGTACACAAATTGAGGCCAGATCCACATCTATAAGGACCCGTTTGCTTTTAGTGGAGTGGATTTTGGCTTCAATATGAAGGGATTTATTTTGATGGAGGTCTGGGCCTTGGAAATATTTTTTAGTGAATACCAAATGCTCTTGTGCCACTAGGTTTTCGATCATGGCTTGGAATTGGGATCCATTGATGTTTTCAGGGACACGAGATTCATTAAGAGCATTTTCTAGGACTTCTTTGTGGATGGGGGAAGTTCATAGAATCTGAAGGATAGATATATGTGCATGTGTCTTTCCTAACTAGGAAAATAAATCATAGCGTGAAGCCCACCACATCGCTATTGATGGTGTTGGCGATGATTTGCAGAAGTTGATGGATTATTGGTAGCTTGGATAGTAACTCTTAGTCTTCGGGTAGTAGCATTGCAACTGGAAACTTTAAGTGTAAGAGTGTTCACATGATTCTCAAATTATTCAATACATCCACAAAGAGAATCAAAACCAAAGATATCATTTTCTTCTAGACATTGCCTGTGATGGTATTCATGGAGTAGTCATAAGAAATAGCATTGGATGCATTGTTTCAATTATGTTTAGGGAATGGTTCATTGTAGACTTTCAGTTTGGCATTGGATGATGATGGGTTCTATCCTTCAACCTCAATATTTCCATCATCTATGAGGTCTTGAAAAAAGTGTCTCAATTTCATGCACTTCTTGGTATCGTGTCCCTTGATGTGATGATAATCACAGTATTTGTTATCTTTGTACCAAGAAGGCTTAGGTTGATTTTCATCAAATAGTTGAGTGTTAGGATATACCATTATGCCTTGATGCACTAATTATTGAAAGACCACATCAAGAAGTTTTGCAAGAGAAGTGAATTGTCAGTGTTGCCCGGTATTATTGTTATTATTATTGTTGTTGCCATTTTTTTTTGTTGTGGTTGTTATTGCGATTATTGTGCTAATTATTATAATTTTTGTTGTTGTTGTTTTAATTAGATGCTTGGACATTTTGGACATGTTTTGCATCTCTCACTCCATCATTGACAACTCCTTTGTTCTTGGTCCAAAAATTTGGTTTATCATCATTAACAGAAGGGGTATAATGTTTAATGGCACCTTTTTGCAAAATTTCATCTTCAATAATTTTCCCCTTTTTAACAAGATCTTGGAAAGTGTCAGGAGAAGCCATCTTTACTTGGAATGACATTTCAGATACAAGATTTCTAGTGAAGATATCGATCAAATGATTATCAGGTATTTTACAAGGCATACAATTTACAATGTGTCTCCATCACTGTAAGAAGCTAGAAAAGGTTTCTCCAGCCTTTTTCTTGGTATTACATAGGTCGCTTAATGATGCTTTATGTTCAATGTTGTAGGAATATTGACCAACAAATTTTTCTGCAAGATGGGAGAATGTTGATATAGAACCATGAGGGAGCATCATGAACCACTCTAGAGAGGGACCACCAAGAATCCTAGTGAAGAGTCTCTTTAAGTAATTTTAATTTTTGGAAACATCTTGGTATGCAATGTAGAATTATTGAGATGTTGGAGCATGCATGATTCACCTTTGTACATCTCAAACTTTGGGATCTTAAAATTTGGAGGAAATGGTTGCATTGTGATTGATTTGTCAAATAGAAAGGGACATATGTCTTCAAAAGAGAAATCTTTCTTCCCTCCATTTTGTAGGCTGTGTACAATATTTTTGATCTTATTGAATTATTGGGCCAAATCAGGGGTATTGTGAGGTGTTAATTGCAGCCCAAAAGATTGTCCACCTCCCAGCTGTGAGGTTGAAAATCCTATTGAGGACATGCCAACTATAGGAAGAGGTGTATAATGATAAGCTCGGGATGTTTATTGAGTAGATGTCTCCAACGCAGATGATGGGAATGTGAGTGGCGATGATGAGACTGTTTGTGTGGATAAGGGGATGGAAGTGTACTCTATATTAAAAATAGTAGCACCAACATCAGTAGTAGCATTAGATGTGGTATGAGTGCTATTGTGTGAAGTGATATTGGGAAAGACACTAAGGATTTGTTGAATTTGTTCCCATGCTAATTGAAATGTTGGTTGTGAAGTTGATGCGGGAATTGATGTAGAGGGTCCACTAGAAGTGGTCTTCCCTTTGTCGTGAAATGATGTCACATTTGAGGTTGAGGCCAGTTTGCAGTGGTTGTAGCCTTGACGACCTTAATGACAAGGAGATATTCATCAAAATCAGTGAGTACTGTGACCATATTCTTAATAAGGTTCATGAAAATCTCTCCACCATTTTGGCAAATGGCCTTTCCAATCATCTCTAGGTTATATGGGTCACTAAGGAAATTGTTCACTTGGGTAGATCTCTCATCTTGATCAACTAATTCATTCTCCTTAGTAGCATTGGTTATGTCCTCAGTGTGTACTCCTTCTCCCTGGAAGAAGGAATGAGAAAAAGGATTCTCATTGTCATTATTGGTGTTTAAATGCTTTCGCCTCATGTTTTTAGCTTGGGATCGAGTAACTACCATGCAATGGTAACTTGAAAAGGATGAAGGAAATATGAAAGATGAGAGATGAAAGAGGAAGGAAGATAGATGATAGATAAAGAATGAACTTTAGAATTGATGATGATCTTAGGAGCAAAATATTTGGACTTGATTTTATTGTTGATTGTATTTGATTGATTGATTGATTTGGATGAATTGGATTGAATTAAATTGATTAAGTTTGATTTGATTGGATTTAAATGTTTTTCAATGAAAACCTAGGTGAGACAAGACCTTATGATGGTGTAAACACAAGAGGTTTATTTTAGATAATGTCTTCTCCTACTTGGTCATTGACTTGTGATCCCAAGCAAAATAAAACAATATCAATGGATTTTATTGCTTAAGACGAAATGATGTTTTACAAGCAATAATGTGTTCACTAGAGATGAAGGTATGAAACACATTTGATTAAGATATTTTGACCTACGATGATGAAGGAATGAAAGATTAGATTTGATTTGATTAAGTCCAAGATTGATTGATTTTTCTCCAATAAGGGAATGATGTTGTTTTTTTATGACAAGGAAGTGATGAATTGATTTGAAAATGAGGTTTATCTAATTGTATTTCTCAAAATGAATGAAGGCATGATTTGTGTGATACTTGGACATGACTTGGGAAATTTTGCAATTATAGACAATAACGTCAAATTTATCAAAGTATTTGACCTCTTGTTGAATATATTTTTTGATGGGTTGATATTCTTTATCTTTTCTATCAGCTTCTTGCTTTTCTCTACAAACATGGGGAACCAAAATCTTAACCTTCTTCTGTTTTCCCAAATCAGTCATATCTCACGGAGAGAAATATTGATTTTTTTGGTCAAATGAATGTTTCATGGAAAATTATTTTAGGATCTTCTGAAGAAAAAAGTTTAAGATATTCTTGCAAGACCTGACAACTCACTGTATTTTGATGGAGATGACCGTTCTCAAACACAGATGACAAACTGCAGAGATGACCATTCTAGGTCAGAGATGACAGTTCTCAAGCATAGATACCAATGCCAGGTCAGAGATGATAATTTATGTTCATAGAAGTTTGTGATGAAATTTTGATCAGTTTGACTTCCCCTCTAATTTTTTGGTCAGTTTGTGTGATGGAAAGAACTGATTTCAGTCATTCAAACCAAAAAAATAATATTCATATTTCTTGAAAACAATCCAACAAGTGACAAAGCAAACTTGAGGGATACAGGAAATTGTGACAAATTTAATTGATAGAATGTCTGTGTTTTTTTAAGTTATCCATGTTGTTGCAAACACTCAAGCACAACCTACCTATGGAATTTGGCTTAGTCAAAAAATATTTGTCTGCAAACGTAGGCACACACACAAGAGCTAATCTGAATATGGTCATCACTAAGCACGCAATGGCTCCAATCATCATGCCATATTAGCCAACTCCAAATACTCAAGGTGGCACAAATGTGCAAGTGATCTTGGGGAGGTTACTTTCCTCCTTGCACAAACATTATCAAACTTCCAATGGTGAACTGGGTAGGCTTATACTTTAACAATTCTTAGTCAGGGTCTCTGTTTGAATACATCATTTGTGTCTGTGCAAGCGCGATTGAGGCGTATAGCCCCCACAAAGAACCTTGGCACAAGCAGCCACCTAAACATGATTGAGACCTTGTGGCCCTACTTTGTGCTAGAGCCAAGTATAAGCTCAAACGATATCCAACTTTCGAGGTTTTATCCCCAAGAAGTAAATTTTTTTAACGTGAGTTGGAGTGGTGGGCTTACACCTCATTCTCACGTTGATCATTCTCGAGAGATTTTTTCCTCAAACAGAAATCCCAACTAAAAAATTAAATAAATAGCATAGATTGGCGATGAGATGGGTCTAGATTTCTGATTTTTCCCAAAGGGAAAAAATCATACTCTCCTATCCAATGTAATTTTCTCTCAAACACACCAAGCGAGTTCTTCTTTTAGATATCACCAAGATATGTAAACAATAATCTCAATCTCTAAAGCGATCCAAATCAAGATCTTTGGCTCTGATACCATTTAATGTAGATGACTCCCCCATCACACTCAAGATGCATCATCTCTTATTACATATGAGGTTTAGTCCACCCAAGATTCATACATAACATAACAAAGAGAATTAGTTAGAAAATTTCAAGAAATAAATTGCCTTATATTTCTCCATAAAATGAAAATTCACACATGCTCTTCTATTTCAATAAAATAAAATGAGCATTTTGTAATTAAAAAATATTATCCACTTTAGGCCTTACAAATTTGCAAGATGGAGCTATAAGTTATTCTTCAACACTCCTTACTACCCCTCTTTATCTATGAAGAGAATCTAACTAAACTCTAAATGAATAACATCAAGCCCATGACTCCCTTTTATAGAGTATTTGTGTCTCTTGAAAATCTCACTCCCCCTCTTGATGAACAACACATGGCTAGTTAAATACAAGTAATATATAGCCAATATATGACATTTAAATTTCCCTAATAGGCCACCTAAAGGGATGTCTTTTCAATTTTCCCAAGTGGGTGCCAAAAAAGGTGTCTTTTCCCTATTTTTATATAACAAAACAATAAATATGAGTGCATGATTCTTCCCCTTCCTTGTTCCCATGTCAAGATGAGCATTTCTATGATTTTATCTCATTATAACTTATAGAAAAAAGTGTCCCTTATTGAAAAATATAATTATAATTACACATAGGCCATAAATGTTAATATTTTTAACCTCCTATGTCCTTTTGGAAACTTTCTTAGGTATATGGAGACCTATAGATGCTTGCATTTATTATCAATCATCTAAAATTGATAGTAAATGAAAATAATTTTTTTTTGTATTAATGCAATATTTCCTGTAGACGTGAATTCTCTTACATTAGAGACAATGGGTAGGAAAATTTTGTTAGTAGGACTCACAAAATGGAGTGGAGTAATTGGACTATTCTTTCAGGTTGCTAACAACTTGAAGAAAACTCCATCAATGATGTAGGAAGAGATAGATAGCTCCTTCATTTGCCTTTTCCAACACTTAGTTGGGACACTTTTTGACCTCCTCCACCAAGTGTGCCCTCTTCTCCTCTTCCCTTTCATGGACTCATATCCACCATAGCATGACCTCCTCCACCAATATCTCTCTTCTTCTTCTTCCAATACTATATACTCTCCTCTCCTTCTTTGTAGAATCTTTTCCATCAAAAATTGACCACCTCCACCAATATCTTATAGCATCTACAACATACTCTACATGCAAACACTCAAAACCCATATGCAAATTTATAATTTTACTCTCTTCTATTTTCAACTTTTTAAACAAGGTAAAAGTGAACTCAACATCTTCGTATTTTACCTTATTCTCTTGAAATTCCCCAATGTCCTCTTCATTCTCATCTTTATCATCTACAACCTTTTCACATTGTTTGTTGCAGTCACATCTTCTTCAGTCATCATGGGTACAAATTTCTCTACTGTTGCATAGAACAAGTTTTCAATCCTCTCAATCTCTTTCTCAAGTGAATCTCATTCTTTATTAGGTTCCTTAGTAAACATTAGACCTTTATGCATTACTGGACACTCAATCTCAACATTATTCTCATCTAGTGTACCTACATCCTCCAAAGGAAATTTCTCCACCATTATAAATTTTCATTTTATCATCTCCTATTTTATCTCCTCCAAGGCATCTCACACCCTTGCCTCAATTTTAGTGCTTCCCTCTCAAACAATATAGTCATCCATCTCTTCTTTCTCCCCTTATCCAACACAGGGATAATCAAAACCAAAACAATCACAAACCCATGCTTCTTCTTTCTTTTCTCCATCAATGGCATCAAGTATCTCAAGATTGCACCATTGTAGGATTCCCCCACACCTAATTCAGCTCTTAAGCTCCTCATAAATTCTCACCAATGTAATATCTTTGTATCTTTAAGCTCTCAATCAATCACGACTTCTCGCACCTACAATGATCTTTTTGAACTCTCTATAATTAGTTCTCACCTTCATGTGCAAATTGCCTCATGGTCAGCGATCTAATTACACAATTTCACTTTCCACCCTCAGGTCCTGGTACAAGTTACATCACCATTCAACGTTCTAGCTATGCACTAAAAAAAAACTTTCTCTATAACTTGTCTATGTAGGTGCTCTTGCAATTCTCTCATATATCTACAAAAAAATTGTTAATCCCTAAGTTATGTTGATGATTAGTGACCCACACTTAGTCATTTACTTAGGTATTTTTAGTTGGTTATCACTATGGTCAAGCTAAACATTGTAGGCTGAGCAACATTGCCAAGCAAGTTTCAGATTACCTAGTTACATCATGCCGAGCTGAGTAGAATATTAAGTACCGATCGTCAGAGATGTGTTGTGCCGAGCATAACAATTTTTGCATACATGTCAAGATTAATTCAAACTTTGATATAAATAGTTGAGGCCGACTTATATGAGATGTAAGCCAACATTTATACACATTTAATATTTTTCTACTGAGTTAATTCACATTTAATTTTTTTATACCATGCATGGCATGAAGCCAATCAGGAAATCAGAATGCATTGGAGGTATAAACAATAGATCTTGATCGTTGATCTAGATCTCACTACCAGATCTGAAAAGGTATAATAAGATGGCTTCTAAACCTAAAAGGTAGTGTGTAAGAGAAAGAGATATACAAAGAAGGGTTTTTGTTCATGAGAGATGAACAGTAAGTTATTTTGAGAAGAATCCTAGATCAAGCAAAATGACAGAGCAGTGATAAGCAGAGTAAAGACATATTAGATTAAGAGATCATAGAGGTTATTGAAAAGAGAAGATCCTTCATCCGCATCTAAGTGCATAAAAAAGGAGCACTACTTGGAAAATTCTAATAGGTGTATCAGGTTAAATCTCTTAACAAAGTGGTCTTAGCAGGCCATTTCAAATCTCTTAGCCGAGTGTAAGTTGAAATCCTTTAACAAGGTAGATTATAATGATCTTTAGTTCTTAACAAAATAGACCTTTAACCAGGTAGATTGCATATTGTAATCAAACTTTTGTAGCCCTAACAGGAACACTTTATTGCTGCAGTAGTGAAGATCTTGTGGGTATCATCCCCACCCCAGTTTTACCTATTTGGGTTTCTGGGTTAGCAAAATTCTATGTTATGAGTTACATAATTGATGTTATGGATGTTACTAGATGTTAGGTTAATTTCATATATGTATGAATGTGGATAAATTTTCTTTAATTAGTTATTTTTTCAAGATCTGAGTTAGACCCCCCTCTCAGTATCTTGCTTTCCAATTCTTGTAATTCCAACAATTGGTATCAGAGCACAGTTCACCAACAAAATCTTTGAATCAGCTTGTGAGTACAGATCTTGAGATGGAGGTTTACAAGTTGGGAAAATTCATTGAGAATTGGAATATTGAGATCCAACTAGCATTACATCAGCTTGAGATAGCAATACAAGAATTGAAGAAATCCTTGATGGCTAGGAAAGATTTGGCCAAACAAATGAATGATACTCATTGCCAGGAAGATGATACTGCAAATCTATTTCAGAATGAAGATTCTACTGAGAGTGATGCAGCAATTGTGGATCTGCTAAAAAAGAACAATGCACTATGTGAAGAAGTTAGAAACCTGAAAAGAGAACAAGAAATGCAGATAGTAAGACTATGTGAAGTATTGGAACAAAAGAAGAAAGTTGAAGATGACAAAACCATGGCAGAAGAAGACAAAAGAGTGATATTTGTTAGACTTGATGAAAGGACACATGATGTATAGATAATGACAATCAATCAGGTTGACATGGAAAATCAACTGCTACTTGCAAATTAGGATATTAGTAGGAAAGATATGGAAATGATAAATCTGAGATCTGGGAACAATCAAATGAAAGATGACTTGAGATCTGAGAAGGAACTTAATGAAAGGTTGAACAAACCCAATGAAGCTTTGACTCATTTTGAGAATCTGATGGAAGCATCAAGAAGGTCAAAAGATTCTTCTAGATTAGGTCACACTAAACCAAAGACATCTGCTAAGAAAGGAGAATCATCTAAGAATGGTGAAAGGAGGAATGCAAAGACAAAGCACAACAAGCCTATTTGTCACCACTGTGGAAAACTAGGTCATACAGAAAACATTTTCCAAAGAAAGAAAGGTAAGTCCAATCCTAAATATAAATTCTATGGTTACTATTTTCATTGCAAGAAATTTGGGCATAAAGCACATGAATGTTGGGCTGAAGCAAGTGATGCCCCCCCACAAACCAAGATTTAATGGTTATTGTTACAAGTGTCAGAAACATGGTCATAAGGCACAGGACTGTAGATCCAATGCTAAACAACAATGGACATCAAAGACACAAACAAAACCATATAAGAGTGGCAACACTTACAACTGGGATTATAACACTAGACAGAGTTGCCATTACTATGACGAATATGGACATGCACCTGAAGACTGCTTAAAGACACATGTCAAAGGGAAATCTAAGAGTTGGATGTATGGAAGCTTAGTCTATTTTAGTTGTTTGAAGATAGGACATACTAAGAGAGAGTGTAGGACAAGAGTTCCTACTCCCACTATTGAAGAAGTAAGAGCATAGATGAACCAGACATGGGTAAGGAAAAAAGAGCCGAGCAGCAGTGAATCCACTAAAGCCGAGGTCACCCAATCCAATGGATCAGGTGATCACACCATCTCCAACTGAGAAAAATAGGTATGTAAGGAACTGCATTCAAATTTTAATCTTACATCAGTTCTTAATATGTAAATGTTCCAAAGTCCATATCTACATATGATAAGATGTACACTGACATGTTTGTGACAAGTGTCGAGAAGAGCTATATGCACTATAGGTGCCGAGTTGGTTGGCCGAGTAAGTTGTGTGATGGCCGAGTGTGGTAAGCCGACCGGTATGCAAGTTGTGTTAGTTGGCCAATGACAGATGGCTTGCACTAACCTAATGGGAAAAATATTTAATGCTTACCTACCTTGACCTTTTGAGTCTATATATGGATGAATGCTCTATTATTCAATTTTACCTTGCGATTTTTAACATTTACAGAGCGATCAAAGAAGTTTCAGATTTGATCTTAGCAAATTTTGTTTCGATAATTTTTTCAGTGTGTCGTCAACAACCCTAAGTTGAATAGTGCAAAGTGTTTGCTTGCCAAGGTACTCTATTCTTCATATTCAAACCCTAACCTCAAGAGATTATGGCTGCAAGTTCTTCCACACTAGTCAAGGGAATGGAAGAGGATTTGAATCAAATTAAGCTTGTAAGGAGTGATGCATGTGCACCACCAAACTTTCATGCCATTCCAGAAAGCACAATTTTGAGTGATCTAAATGGAGCCCTCTCATCAATCCCGCCAAAGGTACTTATGATTCATGATGTAAGATCTTGTTACATGATCAAAATTGGCAAAGTGGGCAACAATGAATTGAGAAATTCCTATGAAAAACTGTGTGACAATGGAATTCTGAAAGATGAATTCAAACATTTAGCTGACAAAGGGTTAACTCGTGCCCTAGATTTTCTGACAAAATTCAAGGATGAATGGATTAAGGTTGTCCTAAGCTGAGTTCATAATATGCATATGTGGCTAGACAACGGACCAGTAAAGATCACAAAAGATATTATCCAGTGAGTTACTGGGTATCATGTTATCAATGGTAAACAAACTATGAGAGACCAAAGTAAAGAAGAGATAGAAGATAACACTGGAGTTGTTTGGAACAATAGAGGCATGACTATATCTACAATTAAAGACTTGGAACTTGACTTTGGAGTGAGAGTGATTTCTCACAAATTCTATCAGTCGAGCCGACTGGATAGTGTTCCTTGTACAACAGTGGACCAGGCATGGAAGATAGTAAAAAAGAATCACACCTATGACCTTGTCGAGATGCAATTGACACAATTAGCCAAGAACTTACTATCAATCAGGAAAGCCAAAAGATCATCATGTAAGTTTGGCTCTTTGTTAATATGTATATTCTTCTATATACAAAAGTCATTTCCTACACTAGGAAATATTGTCTGGAAAAAGGATAGACCCATCACTTTACAGATTAGTGAATGTATTCAGAAATTAGGTAGCAATTTCAATGGAATTATGGGAAATTATTTTATGGAATTCAAAAAGAGAATGAGATTGAGAATGAGAATTACCAATTCACTTGTGGAGAAGCACTATGATGAGATATGTTTCTTACTGGATACAAACTACATATATATTTAGGCTGTGACACCTAGTCTATCATGGCTGGAGCCATTTCCCTATGAAGTTAATATTGATGAAGCATCAGCAGCTATCACAACACTCCTAGTAGAGGAGATTGATACTAAAGCTAAAAGATTTGGAAATTTTGATGAAGCAAAGGAAAAGATTTTGATGAATCTTAAGGTAGGAACCATGGAAAGGAAAAGGAAAAAGATTGTGAAAAATCTGAAAAAGATGGTTGGCTTGCCGAGCGATGAGGAGCTAGAGGATGCACCTCTAGAAATATCTACTAGACAAGGGGAAGATGTATCTGAGGAACAAGAAGAAGAATTCAGTGAACTTGAAGAAGAGGTCACAACTAAAGAAAAAGGGAAGAGGCCAGCAGTAGCTAAGGTAAAAAAGTCGAGTAAAGAAAAACCCAGAGTTACCCCTCCCATTGCAAATCATCCAAGGACAAGGGCATCTACTACCACTTCACCAGTAGAATAGACAAAAGTGTATGTAAAGAAGATTGGAGAAAGTAGTTCTAGATCGAGGACTAAATTAGCAACAAAGTCTGTGTCGAGCCTACAAGTAAAGAGACCAAGAAGAAAACTACATTTGGATCTAGGAAGTGACAAGGACATGATAGAAACTGATGAACCTAGCTACATACCAACAACACCATTCAAGAAACCCATAGATATTGATGAGGTATGTGAGAATTTGGGAAATTTTGCAGGGTTATTTGGTTTCAAGTTTATAAAGTATGAGAAATTAAAGGTAGGAGACAAACATAAAGTTCAGGAAGCTCTCCTAGACATGATGTGTAAATTCAAATTAACCCCTACAGCAATAGGAGACAATATGGTGAGTGATTTGTATGAATTTCTATCTGGCAAGTGGGAATTTGCACTCACAACTGAGAGACAAATTAGGGAAGGCACATTAGCTCAAGTGATTCCTGAGCTAAACAAGAAGTAGAGAGAAAAATTTGTTGAAGAGTATAAGCACAAATTTCTACGAGTACTAGAATATGGAAGGAATTTTTTGGACTGATTATTCCAAAAGAAATGAGAACTAATGAAGGGACATTTGAGCTGAAGGATAAGGAAACTGAATCCACTCCTATACCACAGATTTCTGCAGTTCACATTTCAACTAAGTTTGAGAAGACTAAGACAAATGCACAAAATTAATCTGAGATAGTTAACACTGTTGATCTAACTATTGACAGTATGATTGATGTGACAATTAATGACTCTATCAATATGGATACCGAGGGTCAGGATGAGTCGAGGGACTCAACTGTTGATTCATCTATCAAGGCAACTAAGGCTGAAGAAGAGAAGAGTAAAAAAGAAGAAGAAATAACTCAAGAGGAACTTAAGGATAAGGATGCTCAAGATGAAGCAAATAAGGAGAAAACAATTGAACAAGAGGTAATTGTACAATATTCACCTATTTTAGAGGTTGTAAAGTCAGTACTAGATAGTAGTGAGGAGATAACAGACACTAACGGTGAGCCTAAAGAACAAGAGGCAATGCAAGTGTTGGTTAATCTACCACAATCTACATCATCAACTCCCACTAGAACTAAGACAGGAAGCATGCCTGATCAGCAGGAAATTTTGACTGAACTTAAGGATGCAATGGTGTCAACTACTGATTCTGGAAAAGGTATTGTAGAAACTAAGCCGAGCAATAGTTCACCTAAATTTAAGAGAAGGAAAGTTATGAGGAAGAAGTCTCTGATTCTAGATGTCACATTAGATGAAGTTATTGTGATTCCACCATTGGATCCCAATGTTTTGTATTATGAATAGATTGAGACTCTTCAGGAGTTACTTAAGAGGAAGAAAAGACAGGAGGAACTAAAAAGGGAGAAAAAGCAAAAGCAAGTGCTACATGACATAAAAGATATATTTGTCAAGACTTTTGACATGGAGGATGAGAATCCTCAAGCCCCTATTCTTGAATAGTTAGTTCACATTGTGCAAAAGGTAAATGATGACAATATTGAAGCTAATGAGAAAATATTGCAATGGTCTAAGAGGAAATTCGAGAACAAGGTACTTACCAAAATCTTAGGAGAGATTGCAATTAAACAAGTCAAACTTTATTCTCTAATAGAAACTTTAGAAGGAGTTGCAAAAAATGTCTATTCATTGTATAAGAGGTTATCTGATGTTGAATTATTTACAAAGTTTAATAAACAGGCTCTAGAGAAATTGCAACTAGACCTAAAGTCAACTAGTAGTTCACTGAGTATGGATGCTAGTACTAGCTCCTTACATTTTAACAGGTTGAATTATGCACAGAGGAGGATAGTTGAGATCATGGTTGAAGATGGTTGGATTAGGACCAAGTTGATTACTATTCAGACAAGTTTGATACCTCATCTGGAGGTCATTCAGAAAGAAATTTTATCTCCAAATGAATTGATTAAGAGAGACTCTCATCTCTCAACTACAGAAAGCTTAGTAAGTCTAGCTATCGAGCTAGAAGTGAAAATAGAGGTTATGAAGTTTGTCAAGGACAGTTGGGACTCTGCATTTGAGTCTACCTTACAACTTCATAAATAGTTTTTGGACAAGTATAACTTGAAGCCACCAGCTATCAGTGATAAAAATAAGGGAAAACTGATAGGACTGACAAGGATACAACATAAAGGAGATCAGTACAGGTATCCATGTGTAAATATTTTTGTTTAAGGCATGTATACTATATAAATTTTTGTATATAGTATGATGTACATTCCTAGGGGGAGTATAGTATGTACTTAGGCAATATTTTGGATGGAATGAATTGTAATGATAAGTGTGTTTTTTACACTAATATCAAAGGGGGAGATTGTTAATCGCTAAGTTCTTTTGATGATTAGTGACCCACACTTAGTCATTTACTTAGGCAATTTTAGTTGGTTATCACTATGGCCGAGCTAAACATTGTAGGCCGAGCAACATTGCTGAGAAAGTTTTAGATTGTCGAGTTATATCATGCTGAGCCGAGTAGAATATTAAGTGTCAAGCATCGGAAATGTGTTGTGCCGAATAGAATAGTTTTTGCATACATGTTAGGATTAATTCAAACTTCGATATAAATAGTTGAGGCTGACTTATATGAGATCTAAGCCAACATTTGTATGCATTTAATATTTGTCTACTAAGTTAATTCACATTTAATTATTTTATACCATGCATGGCATGAAGCCAATCAGGAAATCAAAATGCATTGGAGGTATAAACAATAGATCTTGATCGTTGATCTAGATCTCGCTACCATATCTGAAAAGCTATAATAAGATGGATTCAAACCCTAAAAGGTAGTGTGTAAGAGCAATAGATATATAGATAAGGGTTGTTGTTCATGAGAGATGAACATTAAGTTATTTTGAGAAGAAGCCCAGATCAAGCAGAATGACAGAGCAGTGATAAGCAGAGTAAAGACATATCAGATTAAGAGATCACAAAGGTTATTGAAAAGAGAAGATCTATCATCAGCATCTGAGTGCATAACAAAGGATCACTACTTGGAACATTCTAATAGGTGTATCAGGTTAAATCTCTTAAGAGAGTGTCTTAGCAGGCCGTTTCAAATCTCTTAACTGAATGCTTACTTTACTGTAAGTTAAAATCCTTTAACAAGGTAGATTGTAATGATCTTTAGTTCTTAATAGAATAGACCTTTAACCAGGTAGATTGCATATTGTAATCAAACTTTTGTAGCCCTAATAGGCACACTTTATTGCTGCAGTAGTGAAGATCTTGTGGGTATCATCCCCTTCCCAGTTTTACCTATTTGGGTTTCTGGGTTACCAAGATTCTGTGTTATGAGTTACATAATTGATGTTATGGATGTTATCTTATGTTAGGTTAATTTCATATATGTATGAATGTGGATCAATTTTCTTTAAGTAGTTAAGTTTTTAAGATCTGATTCACCCCCCCCCCCCTCTTNTTCCCCCCCCCCCCCCTCTTAGTATCTTGCTTTCCCACTCTTGTACTTCCAAAAAAAACCACACACATCTATCATGTACCCAAAAAAGATTTTTGGTAGATACACCTCTCACTTCCTCTACCCACTCTCTCATAGTGAAGGACCTATGTAAACCTTCTATCCAGCTTCAATCTCTATTTGAGGACAACCAACATGCTCTCATAAAGTTTTCATCCAACCCGAGGTCCAAGTGTAGAATTCCCCACATTCAGTGATCTATCTACACGATCAAGCTCTCTACCTCTGATACTATTTTATGTAGGATACTCCCTTAGCACTCTAAAAAATACATGATCTCTTATGCCATATGAGTTTTAATCCACCCAATATTCATACACATCATAACAAAGAGAATAAATGAGACAATTGCAAGAAATAATTTCCCTTGTATTTCTAAATGAAATGAAAATTCACACATGCTCTTATATATCAATAAAATAAAATGCACATTATTCAATTACACAATATTAGCCACCTTAGGATTTATAAATATGTAAGACGGAGGTATAAGATGTTATAATATGAAAAAGTGTTGGGATTGATTTTGATTGATTTCAAAACCTCCATACCAACACTCTGGTGGTATTGGTTGACTGATGGTAGTTTTGGTTATGTACCTATTGACTATTAGTTATGTAATTGGAGTTTCACCTATACACAAGATAGGTTCATCATAAACATTTTTTGTGTTCATGGTATTCATTGGCAGTGTACACTTTCCTACTAATGATCTATTTTTTCTGATGCACTGGCATGATTTTAGTGTTCTAATAGACTATTCTACCAATTTATGGTGCTTGCATTAGCTAAAATGTTTCTATAGGTATCTTAACAGTTGGGAAAGTTCATCAGATGTTTTTGGTGCTTTGGCCAAAACATACTATGGATATCTTTCGTTTGGTGGTAATGGTTATCTTATGTTTTCATCTTTTGGTCTTGGTTGCTAAATTCAGATGGCTCCCATAAAATTAATTGTAATACCTTAATCCCAACCTATCTGTGGGTCGTAGTATAGCTTTCAATTAGTCTTTTCTATGTATTAAATGAAATTGTAATATTCTTAGCATTGGGGTTGTCAAAAATTTGGTGTGAAGATGACATTTGTAAGATCAGATATCGATATAATAACTTATTTGTACCTGAGTGTGGAGCATGAGTAGTATCCATGTGGAAATGATACAGCTGATGTGGCAGCAAGTGGCTAATGCGGGTTGTATGTAAATTGAATACAAATATATGTGAAGTAGATTGGTATTTGTACAGATAATTTAGTTGATCTTAGAGGTGGATTCTATCTCTTCTCATATATTTTGGTAATAATCCTTTGTGTATCAAAAGTGAGCCTATGTTTATCAGAAATGAGCTTGTGTATTGGCAGTGAGCCTTAATATTTTGATAGTGAGCCTTAATGTACCTACAGTGAGTAGTACCAATAGTGATCCTTGTAAAAATCACCATACGAGTGTCACCTTAATAGGTGTTTTATATTTCCTTATAATTATCTTCCCTGTGGTTTTTCCCATGTTAGATTTCCACATAAAAATCCTGGTGTTCTCTATGTCGGTGTTTTTGTGTTCTTAATGCTTACATTTTATGTAGATGTTGTAATACCCCTCTAACCCTAATACAAGTTTTTGAATTAAGTAAGATCTTTAGATGTTTCCTTGTAGCTTAATACTTGTTTTCCTGTAAGTTGTTTATAGTGATTTCATCAGCTTGTACCTACGAATTCTAATATCAGACATATTGTCTAAAGGTATCATTTATGTATGTGTTTGTCTCCATGTATGTATAAAGGACCCTCAATACCTTTCTAAGCATAGTTAGGATGTTATGTGATATGCGCTGAATGGATATAGATATATTCTTCTATTAAAGTTACTTTCAATGAATCTTGTATGTCACTTAATGCTTTAGGATATTTATTATGATTATGGTGATTTATTATTAGTATCGATTATTGACTAACCCCATGTCTCAAGATTCTAGCCCTTATGTTACATTCCTTGTGGGTGTGTGTGTGTCTATATACATGATGTGTTTTCATGATTCAGGATGAAGTCATACTTACTCACATGGATGAGGTCCACATGATGTATCAATCCCGATCATTTGTGTGCAAGGTCTTCTTTAATATGTACATCAATGCACATGTATTTCTTCTTGGTGATGCAGGCTTGCAGGTACTGAACATCGACTTCACCTAGCTTCATAGGTCTGAGCATGCCCCAAAATCCTCAATCATTATTGTTGTTACGGAGATAGTACTAGGTCCCGTAAGATTATGCCTATTCTTGGTCCTTGTTCCTGGGTTGGGTCCTTTCGGATTTTTCCTTTGGTTGTGGATTGATGTCTGATTATGTTAGCTTGGTGTTTTAAGTTGATTATTATGGATAATTATAGTCACTAGGACTAGGTGAGTATTGATTGTGTGAGTGGAGATTCTCTCTGTGCTTAATGGAATGACCATCTATTAGTAATTATATGATTGTATTATGGAATTAAATACATGGTAATAAGATTGTCAAGGTATTCATTAATGCATGGTTTATAATAATATTTACATGAATATATATACACATAGGCATATGGGTGCACACATATGCATATGTCTATATATATATTTATATTAGTATGTTTATATAAATGTTTTAATGTGAGTGTTTATGTATTTATTTATTTATATTCCCTTGTAATTATAATGAAGGGATTAACTATTGTGTGTAATTAGATCCACTTCAACCTTGGATAAAATAAAAGTAATTACTAATTATTCTTTTAAGAGAGAAAAGTAACTAATCTTTATCTAAAGTGAAAGTAAGAATAAAATAAAAGAATTTACTTAAAGCATGAAATAAAACAAAAGTAACTAAGGTGGTAAATAAACTAAAAGGATTCACGGGAAACAATCTACCTAATAAACTATTAAAGTCCAAACTAATAACCAAAAGATGGTTGTGGATGGCTGCATTAGTTGAAAGGAGATTTGGAAAGTAAAAAGTTAGGAAGAAAACAAAGATATTATATACAGAAAAATATATATTTGAATCTATTAGAAAGGTTAGTGGCAACATTTGGAAGATATCTCTGTGATTGGAAGGCTTGAGGAGATTAGGCTTGGCTGGAGTGGAATTGAAATTTATTTCAAAGGTTTCTCCACAGAACTCTGGGTAGGCTCTACCCAGAAAGAGAATCTTGTTTCATGCGTATGCTATGTTTGATGTGTTTGCTTTATTGTTTGCTATAGTTTTGTGATCAAGGGAAACCTTTTATGACTATTTTTGATACAATGCCTTCTTATGTGATGTGAATAATGAAAGGATACTTTAATGATAGATAATGGTTATGGACTGTTCATTTATCTTCTCCTCTTTGTGATTTTTCACCTTAGAATTGTATTGGCTTTATTTGAAACCTTCTTTAGTTGATGTATCCAGACCTTCGCCTTACTATAATAGTGTTTTCTTGTTGTCACCTTTTTGCATCTTGCGCCTATGGGCTGGAATTAAAATTTTTTACCTTGAAGGTAGGATGGGTTTGAGGGATTTATTGGAAGGAGAGAAGAGGGATCTCAATTGGGTACCCCTCTAATTAGGCTTCCCAGACCTCCATCTTTCCCAAATTTACACAAAAAGGTCAAAACTAAAGGTTGTTGCCCTTAGTGCACACAGTCCTGACCACCTGCATAAAACTGGATACCACCTGTGTAGGATGCATGAACACCTATGTAGGAGGCAGCCCTACCTATGTAGGATGTAACCACCTATGTAGCTTGAGATACCACTTGTGTAGCTTGGCCTACCACCTATGCAGCTTGAGGCAGCACCTGCGTAGGACTCTTCCAGTTTGATTTTTAGGGTTTCTGGAAGGGCTTAAGGTGTCGTGTTGACCCGAGGTTGACCCTAGGGGGTGTGTAAACCTTTAGGAAACTTATTTTTCATATTTTATTATGTTTAGGATCATTTGGAACCCTCTCAAGAGTTTTGGATAATTTTGGGAACCCTGATTAGGGTTAGGGTGGTCTCAGTCTGATTTCAGTCTAAGGGAAAAGCATAAAATGTAACATTTAAGTATAATATACATACTCTTAATTCCTTATACTTTAAGTTACATTTTATGTAATACCTTCCATAATGTTTGAGAGTGGTTTCAGTCTCCTAGGAGGTCAAATAAAGATTCTAGATTTTGAAGGTTTTAGAAAATTTCAGACTTAGCCAAATTTCAGGAATCAACATGTTTTCTTCTATATGATTTTGTTATGATTTTTTGTGGTTTGAGTTGGTACCAAAAGGAACTAGTTATATGGTTTTGTATAATACTCTATGTTGGTGCATTTTGATGTCTTCTTATGTGTTATTTACCATCTTGAATGCTAGATTAGGGTTTAGGACTATCTGGTTGGCTAGGGTCAATCAGTGATCCCCTAAACCCAATCCTAGGTTACTATGCTATTGTAATTTATGTTTTTATGAGTTTCATGTTGTTATTATGTTTTTGAGAATCCCTTGTGATGCATTTGATGCAATGTGGATGTGTTTTATCTATCTGTGTACTCGATTGTGGTTCAGGGTTGTCCAAAGGATTCAGGACAACTAATGCTTTCCTAAACTCAATCATTTGATGTTGTAAACACTTGTGTACCTATGGTACTTATCTTTATGTTCTTTGATGATGTTTTTTTAGAGGTAGGGAACCTAAGAATACTAGGTGAGTGGCTCACAGTGGGGGCAGAGGCCCTAAGTGGCTAGTACCAGGGTAACCCACTGGTGAGTTGTTTAATCAAGTGAAAACATTAATAAATAATGGGAAGGGTACTACACATTAGCTAAGATAAGCCTCACCCATGCTAGTAGTGCTAGTATAGGCTATGTATGGGAGTGGGAGAAGGTGCTATTGCGATAGCACAATTGAAAAGTCTTGTCCCTATGAGAGATGTTCAGTTCTCTATGTGCCTACTTGGGGGTCGGGACCCAGAGTGGCTTACCAGGGTAACTCAAGGGGTGAGGGCTATGCGATGACACTCACCTATCTTGTGGCTTAGAGTTCCTACCAATGTGATTGTGTCCTTTTTGGTCCTTGTGATCTTCTTGTTTTTTCTATTGTGTTATGTTTTGGGAAGGGCTACCATCACCTTAGGGGTATCCTAGTTGTTACCTTCTTGCATGGACCTTGGTCTCTATCTCCTAGCATGGGGGAAAAGTGGACTCTTTTTGGATCCACGTGGTTGGGTGGTTAATCTTTTTTACATCGAGGTTATTTTCATGGTCCGATGGATGTTCTTGGCTCTTGTTCCTTCTGGATTTTTAGTTTTGAAGACTTCTTATTGTATATGTAAAGATGTATTTATGCATGTGCATTCTTGTGATAGAAATCTCTTGTAAATCCTTGGATCTGATGATATGATGTATATCAATGTAATTCAAAGAAATGTATAAGGGAATGGGTAGATCTAGGAAAAAGGAAACGGAAAATATTGTATGTTATCAATATGAAAAGATAATTGTTTAGGGTATTTATTCATGTATCTTTTATTACTTTTTTGCATAATAAATGATCTTAGACTTAGTATGAAATAATGTATTTATGAATGAATATGCTATCTCTTAATGTATGGTTGTGGAAAACTATTATGAGTTAATGAATCTATGAATAAATAGCTATATAATTTAATATTGGATTATGGTTACTATGTTTCACAAATGCATATGAAATAATAAAGTATATAGGTCATTGCATATCCATCGAATGTTTATCTTTCACCTAAATGCTTACTGAATAGTGTAAATAATGACATAAGTTTAGTAAAGGATAACTCACATAGATGCATGTTAAAATATTAGGATTTATGGTAAGATTATACATGTAACTTAATGTTAAGAGTAAAGGAATGAATTTCAAACTTATATTAATCAATCAATGCCTTAATGGGTAAATGAAGAGATTAGATTATGTTTCTTTAATAGCGGTGTTAGGGAACTGGTGCAGGAGCACCTATTATTTGGATGTCTCAATATTTGAACTATATATCCAAATATAGTGGAATTGATGAAATTAGAGTATTTAAAATATTTTAATCATATTTTAAAAGGTTTAGTGAAGGTTTG
>MU224948.1:159310-185701 GCA_018584345.1 Thuja plicata
TATTAATAAATGTTTGAGGGTTTCAAATTCTGCCCTAGTTTGAGAAATTGTTTTAAGATTGCAAAATAGTTGCATTTATTTGAATAATTGAAGGAAGTTTGTAAATGTGAATCCTAAACTTGCATCAGGAACCTATGAGGACTTATATTAGTTATAATGTTTCATTGAAAAAATAAATATTCACATCTCATATTAGTTAGCTGGCTTGTCCTCCTAGGTTCGTTGGCGGGGCATGACAGATGCTTAATGTGCTTAACTGATAAATCTAATGTTGTTAATATTGTTTTTATGAGTTGATTGATAGAGGAAAAGTTTTATAATTTGTGTGGGAATAACTGATTCATCCCCCTCTCAGCTATTCAACCTCTTCAACAATTGGTATCAGAGCGTGGTCCCTTGCAGATAGAGCTTAACTGCTTGAGGGAGATCTTAGAAGTTTGAATATATGGAAGGAGAATATTTTACTAAAAAAAATGGAAAACCATGACAAGTGTGAAAGAATCAAATGCTTGCATTGAAAAGTTAAGAGATCATATTAATAAGTTTAAAGCAAGGCCCAAGGAAGCCAGTCAAGAATTGAAGGAATTTATAGACAAAGTTTCTTATTTGGAAAAGGAACTAAAGGAATTGAAAAAATCAAAAGACAATAATACATATCAGGAACTAATAGAGAAGATAGTTTCTCCTAAAAGAAAGCTGGTTTAAAGAACCAAGAGGAAGAAAGTGTATTAAAATACAGGCCAAAGAATGCTTGTTTACCAAAAATTTAACTTGAAAAGGAAATGAAGGAATGAAAGAGATAGAAGAAAACTTCAAGGAATCAATTAGAAAGTGTTTACAATAAAATGAAAATATGGAATCAGAATTTAAGAAGCTGAGATCAGAAACAAAGGTATGTGAGACTAGTACTATCCTGGATCAATTATTACTCTCTCAAGAAGGTCACAAGGATAAAGAAGGATTAGGGTCTATATGAGGATTTTCAAGTCAGTTGGATAAAGGAAAAGAAAAGGTAAAAGAAGATGACACAAAGGTCGAGGTAAGAAATGAGATCATAAATCATGATGTAGTGCCAAGGTGGGAGAGTCCCCATTGGATATGTCCAACCTCGCAGCTAAGAAAAAAATAGAAAATATCCAGAGAGACTGCAAAACCTAGAGATATATTCATCAAATAACCAAGCACATGTCGGTATGTGAGGCCTTCCTGGTTATGGCCAACCATACTAAAAAATATGCTCTAGATCTTCATTCCAAGCTTCAAACTGAGCATCCTAGCCTTATCATTAACTTATCCTACCCTTAACGATATATTAACTCAAAATAAATAGAGATCTACACAAAAAGGTTGGCCAAAGTTACATTCCCCAAGAAGGAAACATATTAAAAATATAGGTCCTGAACAAAACACATAAAAAATCCATGAGTTGTAAAATAAACAAGAGAAATTATAGGGAACAATCCTCCAAGGACTAAAGAACCATGAGAAAAGATTGCAACAACTAATAATCCAAGAATCCTAAGCACAACAAAAATCTCAAGAAGATCTCCCTAATCATGAACACATTACCCATGATCAGAAGAGAAAGAAAAATCATCACTCAATCAACATAAGTTGATGCGAACATAGGATAATGATTCATGAACATTCCAGAATAGGAAACTATGAGTACAACCAACACCTCACACATGATCATGATCGCAACAAAACTCTGACAGATAAGAACATGAAAAGAAAGAAAATAGAGCATAATGCAAGATAGCTTATAAACCCAAGCGGTTCCTACATCAAATTAGAATGCACATGAAAGTAGGCTATCGATAAGACAACTGAATGCTCAAAGGTATTTATCTTTCAACGATTGTTATTATATTTGCAAAAACTTTGGTCATAAGGTAGAAGATTGTAGAATGAGAAAGGTACAAAATATTCAATGCTTCAAATATCACAAAATTGGTCATAAAGTAAGTCAATGATAAGAATCAAGGATTAGATCAAGAATGAAATTCTTAATATCTTTAAAGGAGATTGCTATGTATGTCATAATTTTGGTCACAAGGCTAATCAATGCAGTGCTAAATCAATAATGTTTGGGAAAATAAATTTGAGTTATTTCAAGTATGGTCAGATAGGTTAGTATGCTAAATCATGCAAGTCTGATAGTGTACCATCAAGTACTGGATGTGATAATCATATTGTAGAATCTAGTAGATCTTAGAAGGAGAACATGGAATGGAAAAAGAAATCTAACGATGCAAATATTTCAGTGGTACTGGATCCCATTACTAGTCCTACCAAAAATTGATTCAAGATTTGTGGCTCAGGGAGAGTCCTGAAAAATTCAAATCTTAAAACTCCTTTAATCCTGAGTAGTATCAGTTTCAAATAGGTTGTTGCCAAAAAAGGGGAAAAAGGTAAAGCATTAATTATTATAATATGCTTGTGAATTATTGACAAGAGAAGTACATTGGTTACATCAAAAAAATTAAATTGAGTGGGATTTACAATTATAAACATTCTTGGGTCTTTAAAAGGTGAATTTTTTGAATCACTTGGTAATATAGCATTAAGGATTTCATTTGTGAAAATGCAGACCACTCAAGTGAGAGAAATTCATGAAGATTAATGGCACCAATATTAGCTTCTCATGTCGATGTGAAAAGAAAGGTGAAGAAATGGATTGAAATGAAGGAAATTAATCAAGAGAAAATAAAACAATTGGAGTTTAGATTGCCAGAAGAAGGAATGTAGAAAGTGAGAGAGCTAGGGCTTGACATTTGGGGAAAATTCAGGTGGTGTGATGAAAAGGAATTTATCTTTTTTCATGTTGAAGTGGATTCACGGTGAGACATTGATACTGGACAAACCATGCAACATAACAAAGAAAGTAATTAAAGTGATCATTGTTCTATAGAGCATTGGCGAAGTACCTGTGAAGAAATATATTAGTTGCAATGTGGTGGAGGCCCTAGCAGTGGTCGGAAGGGATCAACACACATTTACAATTCACACTATTGAAGATCCTATTGTGAGGTATGTTTCACATGACATGTCTTACAAAATTTAATTTTGTAATCATGATGGTTCTACTTCACATATAGTTGTGTATATAAAATGTAATATGTTGTATGAGGATGCTAAAATGGATTATTAAAAAATGCTATTGGATAATTTGTTGCTAAATATAAAAATATCAGTGGAGGATAACTATGGTTTCAATTTTGGATTATTGGTTATGTGCCTAGTGTTTTACTTCATGAACTCTTTTCCTGGAAAGGAGAATGTTGTATGGAGAACTAAAATTCTAGTCAGTAGATAGATTTACATGTACCTGGAAGAGATGGAAAATAAAATAGATGCTGCAAGGCATACTTCTTATCCCTTCAAGAGAGACTTAGTTCAGATTGGGTGGTTATTGGTGTTGTACTGGTAAGGCAGTATGATAGAGGTTCCACTTTGAAACAAAATAGATTGGAAGTAGTCATCGGTGGTTCACCCTCTAAACCTAAGAGGATGAAGAAAAGTGTGAAAGGAAAGGAAGCTATTAAAATTTCGGTATCTGAGAGTGAAGAGGAAGATGCTTGTAGAGAAGAGAGTGATGTCGAGATAATAAAAGAAACATAAGAGGATTCAGAGGACTTGGTATTTGAAGAAGAAGTTTCTCCGGTAGGCTTAGAATTTGTTGATCTTGATTTTGTGATGCAAGGAGGGAATGGAGAATAGGGGCCCAAGGCACTCCCAACTATCTAGACCAACCTTGCAGAACAACACAGAAGCAACAAAACATTGAGAGAAGAAACAACAGATACTTTTCATTAATTGATCAAAATCAATACATGTTAGGCTGTAAGGCCTTCCCAGTTTCAGCCATATACATTACAATGAATTAGAAAATGATCTTCATACATGTGAGGTCATAGACCTTCATCCAAATATGCTAACACTTAATCTTCTATCACAAGATAATACCAAGCTCCTAATAAAAATGACACCACTAATCTAGAACATAAGCCAAATATATACAAGAGTCCACCAAAGAGGTTGACACTCAAACCCCAAAGAAAGACCCAGATTTAGGTCCACACATATCCCAATGAGAGACCCCACATTAATTTTTCCATGGAAATTAAATGCATAAGTCATCTAGATCAGGATAAACAACTCAGTAAGAAGATAACCGAGAAACATAAATAACTCGGTAAGAAGATAACCGAGAAACAATAACAACTCGGTGAAATAACCCACTGAGAAACCAACATACACCAAGACTCATTGATAAAGAACCATAGAGAAAGTAACTGAGCAACAACAGTTACCGAGCACTTCATCGAGAAGCCTCCAAACAAGCTAAAGAACAAAAGAAAACATATTTTTGGTTGATCAGGATTGCTAAAGATTCCAAGATGCTCTCACATCAAACACCCAGGGTTAAAATAAATGATTCCCCAAATCATGTGTCAGGTCTAACCTGAAATGAATCCAACTTAGATTGAGAAATCCAAGATGAGTCCTCAATTGGTCTGGTCTTCCATTTTATCAAATACTCCATGTATTCCTTTCCTCATATACTTCTTCCAACTCTCTATTTCAAAATATGTTCAACTTCCTCTATCTATTTCTTAGGACAATCACTTAGTACTATCACTTCTTCATCACATTCATGATATTCATGAAATTCTAAAATATTGAATATGGGTGATATATCCATGTCATCAGGTAATTCAACTTCGCAATAATTTCCACTATCAAATCTTCTCAGTATTTTGCAAGGACCAAATTTCTTCATCTTCAATTTACCATATGTTCCAATAGGAAATCTGCCTTTCTTCAAATGAACCATTACTGCATCACCAACTTCAAAATTTTTATGTCTTCTTGATATATTTGCACTATCCTTGTATTTTTGATTACTTTTCTCCAGCTTCTATTTTACATCCTCATGCAATGTCTTCATAAACTTAGAAAAAATTTCTTCTTCAACACTTCTTTTCTCTTCTCCAGCAATGTCTCTCAAGTCTGATATACCTCTCAGTTGTGTGCCATGAACAATTGCAAAATGTGTCTTTCCAGTACTTCTATTTACTGAAGTGTTATATGTGAACTCTGGTTGTGCCAACATCAAATCCCAATTAATCGATGTGTCAACAACTAAGCATCTTAACAAGTTACCCAAACTTTGGTTTACGACCCCTATTTGTCCATCAGTCTGTGGATGAAATGTATAACTATACTTCAACTCAATGTCCAACTTCTTCCAAAGTGTTTTCCAAAAATAGCTAACAAACTTACTATCTCAGTCTGAGATAATACTCTCTGGTAATCCATGCAACCTGAAAATCTCCTTAAAGAAAAGATATGCTATATGTACTGCATCTGATGTTTTTCTACATGGTATGAAATGTGTCATCTTTGAAAATCTATCCACAACCACAAATATGGAATCATTACCTCTTTCTTTCCTCGGTAAGCCAAGAACAAAATCCATGTTGATATCACTCCAAGGTTTCTCAGGAATAGTAATCGGTGTATACAAACCAGTATTCTGACTTACTCATTTTGCAACTTGACAAACTCCACATATTTTCACAAATTTCAAAACATCCTTATACAACTGAGGCAAAAAAATACCTTTCGTTAAGAAAACTCAATGTCTTATCAATGCCAAAATATCCATCCAAACCACTACTATGCTTCTCCTTTATCAAATTAGTTCCCATCGATCCTCTTGGTATGCACAACTGAATACCTTTGAATAACATATCTTCTTGAATGAAATATTCTTCATAGTTACTTGATTGATTCGGAATAGGTGCTCTGCATACCTTCCACTACTTAGAAAAATCAAGATCATTTTCATACAAATTCTTCATATCATCAAAACCAAGAACTTCAATTCTCATTTTAGCCAACAAAGAGCTTCTTCTACTCAATGCATCATCAACTCAGTTAGAAACTCCACTCTTATGCTTAATCACAAATGTGAAACTCTAAAAATACACTACCAATTTCATATGTCTCTAAGTCAACTTAGTTTGACTACGCAAATATTGTAAAGCCTTATGATCAGTATACAACACAAATTAACTCAGCAACAAATAATGTCTATGTTTCTTCATAGCTTGAACAATAACATATAATTCTTGATCATAGATAGAATATTTCCTTTTTGCATCATTCAACTTTTCACTGAAGAAAGCAACATGTTTACCTTCTTGAATCAACACAAATCCTATTGTACTTCCATTTGCATCACATTTAACTTGAAATACCTTATTGAGATCATGTAAGGCTAACACATGTAATTTAACAACCTTCTACTTCAAAGTCTCAAAACTCTTACCAGCTCCATGTGTCCATTTGAATTCTCTTTTATCTCCTTTCATTGTCTCAGTCATAGAATTACAAATAGAGGTAAATTTTTTGATAAAATTCCTGTAAAAACTTGCCAATCCATGAAATGATCTTACCTAACTAAATTATCAGGTGTAGGCCAACTAAGTATAGCTTCAACCTTCTCAAGATCCATCTTCAAACCATTAGCTAAAATTACAAAACCTAAATACACAAGTTCTTCTTTCATGAAGTAACACTTTTTCATATTTATCAGCAAATTTTCCTCTTTCAATCTCTGCAATACTTGTCTTATATGCATCAAATGTTCTTCTCTAGTCTTACTAAATATCATAATATCACCCAAGTATACAATCACACATTTATTCAAGAATTTATTCCAAAATTCATTCATTAACCTCATAAATGTACTCGATGCATTAGTTAAACCAAAAGGCATAACCAACCACTCATACAAACCTTATTTCATCTTGAAAGCAGTCTTCCACTCATCACCTTCTCTAATTTTGATATGATGATATCCACTCTTCAAATCAATTTTGGTAAAATATCTTTCTCCACTCAAACAATCTATTATATCATCCATCCTTAATATAGGAAACCTATACTTAACTGTGATCTTTGTGATTACTCTTGAATCAGTGCACTTTCACCATTCTCCATTCTTCTTAGGTGAAAATAAAGCTTCTACTGCATATGGAATCAAACTTTATCTGATCAAACCCTTGTCTAAGAACTCATGAAATTGTTGGTTAAGCTCTTCATTCTCAGTCGGTGTCAACCGATGTGGTTCCTTGTTTGGTAAACTAGCTCCAGGAATTAGATCCATAAAATGACTAATATCTCTCATTGGTGGTGAACCATTAGGTACATTATCTGAAATGATCTCCTTGTACTTAGTGAGTAACTTATCAACTTCTACAGGAATTTCATCTTTCGTATTCTTACTCGGTTTGTTAGGAATAAAAGCATAAAAAATATATCTTTTCAAATCCTTACCAATCTTTCTACCTTCCATCAAAAAAACTTTCACAGATGTACATATCTCACCAACAAATTCTTCAACCAAAGGTAACAAGATTTCTTTCTTATCATCAACCCAAATAGTATATCTATTCAATCTTCCATCATGTATAGCATGTCTAGCATATTTCCAAGGTCTACCCAAAAAAATATGACAACAATCCATTGGCATAATATCACACAACACCTTATCATAATACTTTCCAATTTTCAGATTCACAAAACATTATTCACTCACCATTAATGTATGATCATCCTTGATCCATGAAATCTGATAGGGTGTCAAATGCTTCATCCTTTCCAACTGCAACTTTGTTACCATCTCCTCAGATGCCAAATTCTCTGAGCTTCCACTATCAACAATTACCTTCCAAACTTTGTCTAAAACTCTAAATCTAGTCTTTAACAAACTTTTTCTAACAGTATCTTTCTTATCTTTCTCACTCCATAGTTATCCTTCTGATCATTAGATTTCCTTCCTTTTTAGGTTCATTTGGTGATTCCTCTTGCACGAAAGAATTTATACTACTACCAGCTTTCTTGCTTGCATGTGTACACTTAAAATATTGATGTCCTTCTTCACCACAATTGTAAAAGGTTCCTTGGAACCCTCTTCTATTGTAACCACCTCAGGAGTAATTGCCTCTTCCTCAGTATGAACTTCCACCTTTCCATTCGGTCTTTCATTTATCTTGATGTGTGTCTAAAATTGGCTTGTCTGGTTGAGATCTATTGTTTTCACCATGAGATCTACCTCTTCCTCTAGGGAATCTACCACCTCTTCCTCTCTGCATTTGTACATATCTCTTGTTCAATTTCTCCTTATCTTTTAGGGAAAATTGATATGCCTCCTCAATGCTTTCCATCTTGACCAAGTTGATCTCATCTTGGATGGAACATCTTAATCCATTCACATACCTTGCTATTCTTTCCACCTCATCTTCAACATGTCCATAATTCTTTAGTATAGTATTTTATCAAGCTATCTTTCAGCTTCAAACTTTGCATTCTCCTAATCAGGTTAATCAGGTAATCACAAGGTAGAAATTTGCCTTTAAATTTGTTTGAATAATCTTATCCCATACCTTGATCTTGTCTTTACCTTTCTTCTTTCGATCCAATTGTAGATGCTACCACCATAAGGATGCATGAACTTTGAATTTTGTGCTTGCAATATTTACTTTCTTCTCCTCTGATACATTCTCATACTCAAAGTACTTTTCCATCTCAGTTATCCAGTCTATCAATTCATCAGAATCCAAATTTCCACTATACTCGGGAGGATTAAATTGAGGTGTGGATTTCAAAATTGTCAATGCTCTCAGAAATCTCTCTTCTTCCTAATCCATAACATGTGCAAGTGAAAATTCACCTTGGACTTCCTCTGTGTTGAGCTGTTTCAACAACTTCCAATCTTGCAGCCATCTGTCTTAGCATATCAGCTAGACCTGGATCTGCATTTCCTCTCCCACGAACCACCTTGAATCCCTCTACAATTGTAGGTTAGATATAACCTTCACTCTCATACCACCTAACGCAAGGAGAGAAGGGAGAGCAGGGGCCTAAGGCATTCCTAGCTATCCAGACCAACCTTGCAGAACAACACAGAAGAAACAACACAAGGAGAGAATAAATAGCAGATACTTTTCATTAATTGATCAAACTTAATACATGTTGAGCTATAAGGCCTTCCTGGTTTTGGCCATATACATTAAAATAAATTACAGAATGATCTTCATACATGCAAGGTCACATACCTTCCATCCAAATATGCTAACACTTAATCTTCTATCACAAGCTAATACCAAAATCCTACTAAAACTGACACCACTAATCTATAACATAAGCCAAATATATACAAGAGTCCACCAAAGAGGTCGGAACTGAAAATTCAAAGAAATACCTAGATTTAGGTCCACACATATCCCAATGAGAGACCCCACATTAATTGTGCCACAAAAATTAAATACAGAAGTTGGCCAGATCAGGATAAACAACTCAGTAAGAAGATAACTGAGCAACATAAACAACTCGGTAAGAAGATAACTGAGAAATAGAAACAACTCTGTAAGAAGATAACCGAGCAATAGAAACAAATCAGTGAAAGAAACCATCAATAAATCAACATACACTGAGAGCCATTGATAAAGAAAGAGAGAGAAAGTAACTGAGCAACAACAACTACCGAGCACTTCATCAAGTAGCCTCCAAACAAGCTAAAGAAAAAAAATAAAATATATTTTTGGCTGATCAGGATTGCGAAAGAGCTCAAGATTCTCTTGCATCATGTTGTCAAGTCAATTCTTGATAACAAAGAGTTTGATAGAGTTGGTGGTTTATGGGATGAATGTTCCCCAGCTGATAGAACCCTTGTGCTGAAAAATCTTATCGATCATTTGATTAAAAAAAGGATTGTGATATCTAGTATATTTGATTTGCTACCTCGTGATTTGGTTGCAGAAGTTGAGAAAAATTTGTTATAGTGTAGTTTTTATTATTGGACTGTGGAAAGGAAAATTGGGAAGAAGAGTGACAATGCTAAGAAGAAATTTTCTCTACTTATTGATAAAACCAGAACCTTCCTAGAACAAATATAAAAGGTCTACCAGTATTGTCTTTCATGGACTATTGTAGTTGATAATTTCATAAGACAATGTGAGAAGGTTGAGACTGAGCTCAATGAGATGGACAAAACCTATGAGAATAGGAGAGCTACAAGATGAGTTGTTGGCTCAGAAGAGGAAGAGGGGATACCTAATCAAAAACTTCTGGCTTATGAAGGACATGGTGGAAGTCAAGATGGTGCATGTTGCCAGTGACAAACCACTACTGAGAGCTATGAGCAGAGATTTCCTATTTCAGATTGGATATGATCATTTGACAAACTGTTGGAATGTGACACTTTGTGTGCCTGAATGGAGGGAGTGATTGCAGAATGGGAGAAAGAGTTTCCAATTTTGAAGGAGAGATATAAAAAGGTATCTATAGGTAAAATTATTTTTTTACTGTATAATTGACTTCTTTTTGGCCCTTTTCCATTATGGTAAAAAAGGGGGAGAATTTTTGATGAGAAGAAAAAAAAAGGATAACATCTACTCAGGGGGAGCATTTTTTTATTTTTGTTTTCAAAATGTTTTTCCATCAGTGCCAAAGGGGAAGATTGTTAGAATATGAGGAAGTGCTGGCATTTATTTTCATTGATTTCAAAACCTCCATATCGACACTCTGGTGGTATCGGTTGACTGTTGGCAGTTTTGGTTATGTACTTGTTGATTATCGATTATGCAACAAGAGTTTCAACTATACATGTGACATGTTCAACATGAATATTTGTGGTGTTCTTGGTATTCATTAGCAGTGTACACTGTCCTACTAATGATCTATTTATTTTGGTGCACTAGCATGCTTTTAGTGTTCTGATAGACTATTCTATTAGTTTTTGGTGCTTGCATTGGCTATAGAGTTTTTACATGTATTTTGAAAATCGTGCAAGTTCATCATATATTTTTGGTTCTTTGGCCATAATGTGTTGTAAGTGTGGTTGTCATTGCACCAAAAGATCAACATGTCAATTCCCGATACAACCACTAGACTTATATAATCCACAGGAGGCGGTTAGTCCCTTTTCATGAATCTCGAGGGGAGCATTGACCATTTGCCAATAATCTCCCCCTTAGTGTTACCAGAGGGGATTTGAACCTATGACCAAGCTCTGATACCACTTGTTACAAGTGTGGTTGTCGTTGCACCAAAAGATCGACCTGTCAATGCCTGATACAACCACTAGACTTATAGAATCCATAGGAGGCGGTTAGTCCCTTGTCACGAATCCTGAGGAGTGCGCTAACCATTTTCCAACACAATGTACTATGAAAATATTTTGTCTAGTGGTAACGATTATCTTATGTCTTCATCTTTTGGTCTTGGTTTCGGCATTTAGATGGCTCTAGTAAAATTAATTATAATACCTTAATCCCAACCTATCTGTGGGTTGTAGTGTAGTGTGTAATTATTCTTATGTATGTCCTAGATTTTGGACCAATACTATGTATTAAATGAAATTGTAATCTTCCTAGCATTGGGGTTGTCACGCATTTGGTGTAAAGTTGACATATGTAAGATCGACTACCAATATAAATAAAGAAAAAATTCTTTGTATCTGAGTGTCAAGCATGAGAAGTATCAATGTGGAAATGATACATTTGATATGGAAGTAAGTGATAGATGCGGGTTGTATGCGAAGTGACTACAAATTTATGCGAAGGAGATCCATGTTCGTATAGGAGAGTTGGTTGATCTTAGAGGTGGATTCTATCTCTTCTCATATGTTCCGGCTGTAAGCCTTTGTGTATTGGTAGTGAACATGTGTGTACCGATAGTGATCCTATGTATTGGCAGTGAGCCTTAATATTCTGGGAGTGAGCCTTGTTGTACCTACAATGAGCAGTATCGACAATGAGCCTTGTAAAAATCACCATACTGGTGTCACCTTAATAGGTGTTTCACATTTCATGAGAATTAGCTTCTCCATGATTTTTCCCATCTTGGGTTTCCACATAAAAATGTTGGTGTTCTCTGTGTCGTTGTTTTTTCGTTCTTAATGCTTACATTTTATTTGGATGTTTAATGAACTTAACCAAAAAAGCTAAATTTCTTAATACTATTGTTTATGAGTTGACTATGAGAGGAAAAGGTTTATAAGTTGTGTGGGCATAACTAATTCAACCCCTCTCAATTATTCTACTTTTTCAATACAATTTATTCTTCTACACTCCTTACTACTGTTCTTTAACTCTGAAGGGAAGAACTCAACTCCGGATGAATAACCTCTAGCCCAAGCCTCTCATTTATAGAATACTTGTGTCTCTTGAAAATCCCACTCCCCCTCTTGATGAATAAAACATGGCTATAAATAAAAGCAACACATATAGCCAATAAATGACCTCTCAACTTCCCCAAGAGGCCACCTAAAGAGATGACTTTCAATTTTTCAAGTGGATGTAAAAAAGGGTGTCTTTTTTCCATTTTTATGTATCCATTCAATAAATATGAGTGCATGACTCTTTCCCTTCCTTGTTCCCATGTCAAGAAGGGTATTTCTATGATTTTAACATTATAAATGATAGAAAAAAGGTGTCCCTTATTGAAAAATACAGTTTCCATTACATATAGGCCGCAAATATTAAATATGTTTTAATGTCCTATGCTAGTTTGGACACTTTCTTAGGTATATGTAGACCATTAGATGCTTGCATTTATTTTCAATAACCTAACCTTAATAGAAAATAAAAATAGAATTTTTTTGGTGTTGCAAGATTGCCCGTGGACTTAAATACCCCTGCATCACAACCCCACTTAAAGAACCCTAAATGTCCCCTCAATGAAGTGGCTCTCAATGGCACACTATGCATAGAAGACACAAGATGTTGGATATTTAATTATCAAAGCATGTTTTATAAATAAAAATAGTGCATTTTAAACCAAAAGGAAAGATGGTGTAAGTTCATTTTATCAAAAAAAAAACATAAAGATTAAAGAAAATTCTAGATAGAAAGTATTCTCATATCAAGTCATATAAAAAAAACTACAATACTAGTAGCACTTGTGTAGCACAATTACATTCCATACACTTAGAGGTCTAATTGTTACATTACATATATAAGGAATAGAACTCAAAATTCATTTGATTACATTTTGCAACATTTCAAAAGAATTAAGAAAGAACTAAAATAGGAAATCCTTACCATATAAACACAATATTGGGTCTCTCATCGAGATCTTCACTATTCAATGGTGGTTTCCATTCTACCCAACTAAATAGAATCTTTAGGTCCTTTTCCACTGCACTTGGAGATAGTCACATGGGCCACAAGCACACTCACACCAAACAAAATGAGAGAAGGCTTACACATCATATGTGAAAGATGCATGTAGCACAAAGATGTGCATTTAATTAATTAGTTCATTACGGATGCAAGCATAATGGGATGCCTCATACTTTATCTCACTTTTTCAGCTCGGGGTAGGAATACATTATCATAGATTGAAATATCGACTCTAGCAATAGTTTCATCTAAATGGTTAATATTAAGCGAGCTTATGGCTCAATGATGTTGATATAAGTATTATTTTCCAATTTCTTGATATTTCTTTCAATAGCCTTTATCATTCATGTATTCAAAAACAAAACAATAGATATCTTCATTGGCTATTAGTATTAAAATCTCTTATTTTCATTCACATCTTAACCTCTCAAAGCTTTGTAGTTTTCTTAATCTACATATATGATGATAAATACGTACAAAAACTTAAGTTAGCACACCAATATATATAGCTTAAACATTGAGCTCCTTTTCTTTTACCTTACATACATGAATACATTAAGATTTTACATGAATCATCTTTGTTGCAATTATTTGTGTGTTTACTCCATCTAGCTAGGTAAATATTACCATCTCTATAATGATGGTTTCTACTAAATCTTAACCTAGCAACTTTTCTTTCAAAGAAACTCAATCCATTGTGTATGAAATGGTTAAATATGAGTTTGTGAGATTTAGTTTTGTACCATGTTTGAAAGTGTTTGAACCATGTCTCTCTTTCAATTTGACCTTACTTAACATTTAAAAATGTCCCCAGAGGTTAGAAATCTTTATAAACATAACCTTGTATACATCTTTCCACAGCTTTTCTTTTCCATCTTTCCACGTTTGAGAAATATAATAAAATAGAAAGTAAAGATGAATATTTCGTAGGCATTATAGCAACAACTGCCAAATATAGCTTTAGACTTGCAGAATATGATTTATTAGTCCATTTTTAAGTTTTAGATTCCATAGTTGCATACACCCACAATGATTGATTTTAATATTAGCAACGTTCTTATTCGTTACTCTTTCAAGTATCCATATTATGGATACCGTACTTAGCAAGGCATTGAAATTTGTGTTGGATTACTGAATCTGAATTTCATATACTCAACGGAGTCTCTATTCTATTTTAGATGTGATCATGCCATTTTTGGGTTTGGATGCATATTGAACTCTGAATTCTCTTTCAAATTTTCTAAGTAAATAAGACTTGACCTCCTCAATATGCTAAATAAAAGAAAACATATACCTTGCAACAAATGTGATTACTATAATTTTTTTCTACTCTTTACTCTAGGAATTCTTACAAGATTATAGTACTAAGTTAATCCTAGAATAATTAGAGTCTATGAAACAGGTAACAATATATAGGAATATCTAACATGAACTTTGAGTAAAGTTTATTGTTTAAGAATTGAAGTACATTTTTCTCATTTTTTCTTACAGTCTATTATCAAACTCATGTTTTTAAATATATAATGAATATTTGTTTATTTATAATTGAAAGACTTAATAGTCTAAATCATCACGAAGAGTTAAATAAAAGAATAATTTAATATTAGGATAGTTTATTTGAGTTTACACATAAATTATAGAAGTAAGCATGAACTAGCATTTGAAACTCAATGAATAAGATGTTAGATTAAAATCATATTTACAAAGCATTCACGTTAATAGAAAATAAAAGAACATGTGGAAATTTAAGATGCTCATCTTAATTAGTTATAATGACAGAGCGGGATATTGATAATTAAATATTAACGAGGTGCTTATTTTAATTGTTGAATGCTTAATTGTAATAAATTAAATATTGATAGTAATACATAGTGGATATTTGTTTTTATGCAATTAGAGATTGTCTTATCAGGTATGAGTCTAGATAATATTGTAAGTGTTAAGCTAATATCTTATATGTTGTAATCAATTAGTGTTAGTGTATAAGCTTGGCCTAATAAGAAAATGAGAAACAAGTGTCTATGAAGTATTGAGACTTAGGTTTTTTACTTAAATGATTAATTTGAGACATGCTCAAGTGTGAAGGATAAGAGGATAGAAAGAGAAAAGATGTGTAAGAAAAATATATCAGAGAAGTAACACCGAGACCATAGGCTAGAAAGATATAAGAGAAATATGTCCAAAAGGAGAAGTTATAGAGTAAGATCTGATTGCATCCTTTCTAGAATTTTTGATCTATCCGAGAATATGACGCACAAAAAGAGAATAGAGAAATAAAATGTTCTAGTTACATCTATTCTTGAAAATTTTGTTCCATTTTTAAAGTCTTGGGTGGTGATTGTGAGGGATCACAGTCAACGGCTGATGAGATATCCATAGGGGAAGCTTGTGAGGATAAATCTTCGTCCAAATCTCTAACAGGTAACATTGGACTAGAAAACTTAATAGTAGGGGGAAGCATTGAGGAACCATGAAACTAATTAGGAGATCCAACACTCAATATTTGTTCCAAATGTTCATCGACAATTATAGTTTCTTGGAACTTTGTGTCATCCCAAAAATTACCATCGTGAAAACTTGATTACTCACCCACACACACACACACACACACACACAAATTCCCCTCAAAATGAGTTACAACAATATTAACTATTGGATTCCTTGTTAACATTCATTCTTAACAACTTAATTTAGATCACATCCACTTTTATACAAACAAGTTTCTAACAAGGGCTCTACCAACTGATTAAAGATTAGGGCTCAAATGTATATACTACATTATGGTTAAGACCAAGGATGAAATCCTTTGGATTATCCATATAATAGAATCACAGGTCTTATGATTATATCACATGAGTTATCTACTACAATTTAGTTATTAGCAATTATAGTACTAGCAATATTATTTCTATTATTAACGATGATTACAACACCATTATTAAAGTAAGTGTTTGGTTGTTACTAATATCAAAATTAGCAACGATATTGATGTCATCATGTCAATAATTATGATGTTAAGTTTATTATTGTTCATATTAATATTGAAATATTAATATTTAAAAAGATATTAATAATGATAATAGAACTCACTCAAATTTTATTATTAATAATAATATTGGTATAGAAAATACTTTATCATTAATTGTCATGCCCATATTTTTGCTAAGTAAACCATTGTTATTTTTTTTAAATGTTATAAAATTGAGCCAAGATGTGCAACTCTCAAGGAAGATCTGGCACTCTTGGCATTTGTGGACTCAATAGATAAAATTGTACCATAGTTTGACCTATAATTCAACTTAATTTGTTGTCTCTAAATTGATCTAGGATAATAATTTATCTTATCATATCTAATTAACTTGATGGTTTGAATATGTTCCAAAGTTTACAACCTTAGGAATTGTCCTAAGACTTACTTTTAATGAATTAATTTATTTTTTGAAGTACAAGGGACACTTTAAATAAATTTAACATGATAGATTTCTTCATTTAATATTCGTAAGTGACTTAATTCACCTTCATATTTAGATGACTATGATGGTCATAATTTGTCATTAGTATACAAGGAAACAGTTTTTGGACTGTCGGTTACATGATCACCAAGTGACACCAAACACGGTCACTGAAACAAACAAGTGCAATGGTCACCAAAAATGTCTTAACACAGTGAACACTGATAGCACTATCACTGACAAACAGTTCAAAGAGTAAACAGACAAACAATTCACAAAGTAAATCATGACGAGTGATATTGAAGAGACTAAATCAATATCTCCTAGTTTGTGCCCATGCAAGTACACAATGAAATGAGAGATTCAATGCATGAAAATGACAATTATTTTATATGATTGCAATGCATAAAAGGAAATTAATCTATATGATAAAAGTGCATGATTAATCTATAAAAGGAAATATGCAAGCTTAATCTATGGAAGAAAAAATAAATTTAATCTAATATGAATCTAATCTACATGAATATCCATGGATGCAAGAAGAAGACAAGAAGAGAGAAGTTGCAATATCCAAGCTTGAGTGCTCAAAATCTCCTCCAAAATTGCTCTCCAAACCTGCAGCATAACAATACAATAAAAGTGGGATCCTAAATGAGAAGGAGATGGCTCCTTATAAAAAAAAGTGAACAGTTGAGATTAAGAGGCAAAAAGAAATGAGCAATGGTGGAAATTAAATCTTGGTTGATCCATGTGCTCATTTAAAAAGGAAAAAGCCCACCACTTAGAAAGATGTGATAAAAAAAGGATTTTTATTTAATTTTTATTTAATTTATTTCTTTTTTCATCAAAAGAAGAGCTTTAAGTGGGGATTTTTATTTATTTAATTAAAAGATGGGTTTTCTCTTAGTTAAATAAATCAGAAGAATTTTATTTAATTAAATGGGAGGAATTTAATTTAATTAAATGAGATGAATTTTATTTAATTAAAAGGGAGATTAAATATTTTAATATAATAAAATGATCAAGCCTTAGGAAATATTAAAATAATTGAATTAACTACGATTTGATCAAGGAAATTGATTTGAATTGAAAATGTTGCAAAGCATTGATTCAGGAAATTGATAAAATTGATAAATGAGGCCCATAGTCTAGGCGACCATTTTAGGGTGCATACATTTGCCCCTCTTTGACTAATGTGTGATCATTCTGGGAACACATGTAGTCAAATAATGCAGTTGAAGTGTGAGATCGATTTGGGATCACAAAACAACATAGACATCAACACCGTTGTAAATAAGTAATTGACATCAGAACAAAGATAAGCTGATTGCAAAAAACACAAAGTCAACACCGTTGTAAATAAGTAATTGACATGTCTAAGATAAGAATCTCAAGCAAGGTTGCCCCAAGTGGAACAAATGATAGGATTGATAAAGATGAATCAGGGATTGAAGTTTGATAGGTACTGCCCCCTTGTGATCGAAATCAAAATGAGATAGAGGAGAAACATCAAATTGATAAATTTGATCAAATCGAACTAAAGATAAGGTTCTTGATGTAATATGAAAGATATAAGGGTTACAGAACCAAAGTAGATCATTAAGCATGAAATATTATGCCCCAAGGTTGAATTAGAAGAAAAGAAGTAGGGTGAAAGAGAATGGAAGATAGAAGTTTGGAAGAGGTGGAAAGAAATGGAGAGAAGAAAGGGAATTTGCCTTAAGAAAGAGAATGACCCAAAACCAATCACCTGTTTAAGATAGAAAATTTTGATTTAGATCACGAAAGAAGATAATGAAATGAAGATCAGAACATGATCACAGTTGATTAAGAGTCCACAAGAAAGATGAAGGAAACCCTCTCAAACTCATAATGCAGCCTAAAAATGCAAACTAACATGAAGTCTAACAATGCAAGCTATATGAAAATGTAAAGGTGTACTTGCAATAGAGAAACTCTAGCATGGGACTTTGTGTTCATCATTCATTAGAGAATGTTAAGGAACTTATTTTCATCATTGGGCCACTATTAATGGACATCAAAAAATCACACAATCATCACTAGTCACAAGTGCAACTATGAAGATATGAATGTGATTTATATTGGATTGAAATGTGGAAAGATTCTAACATAAGCATCAAAGGCATAAAGGTCAAGATGACTGTGATGTTAGCTTACCCAATTTAATATAGAAAAACCACGCTCGCATCAAGGAATAGAGGCCAGGATGACCAACAAAACGGTTGTGCAAAAATAGTGAAGCATAAAGAAGGAAGCAAATAAAAACATGTTCCATTCTGCAGTTCCTCTAGATATGCATCCCGGAGAGACTTATTAGACAAGAACACTCAACAAAAATAATAACAGTCAGCACACAAAGAAAAGATCATGACATAGCTCAAGCATTAAGTGTTGCATTTAAAAATTTAAGTGTGTTTACTGATATTGAGTTTCGAGGATAAGGATTGAATGCTTGCAAGAAGGTAAGACCACATGACAAAACGGGGTAAGACCAAACTAATAAGTGTTGAAAAACACTCAATGTCAAGGGTTGTATTGAAAAATACAGTTGGGGTGGTGTTGAAAAAAAACACCATTTGTGAGGTGTCCTAAAGACTAACACATCCAAGAGACCAAAGCTAACACAGTTATGCCCCCTAGACAAAGACAAAGACCAATTCCAGACCAAGGCAATAAGGACAAGGCATGATGGAAAGAGGCTAAGTTTCGAGCACACGCACTAAGAAACAGGGGTGCAAAGGCCTCAAGTAGCGCTTGCTTCCAGGTTTTCACCACTTGGATTTTATTACAATTTTCTCTTTCATTTTTTTCATTTTTTTCTTCTTTTTTTCAGGACTTTTTATAATTTTTTTTGAATTTTTGCTACCAAGGCGCCTGTTTGCAGGTTTTCACACCAAGGCACTTTTTCTTTTTTTTTTTTGAATTTTTGAATTTTTGAATTTTTTTTTTTGTATTTTTGTATTTTTGGAATATATAATTTCTTTGAGATACATCAAAGCACCTATTGCTAGGTTTTCACTAAGATGATCATTTTTTCAGGACATTTTCTGATTTTTAGAATTTTTGACAATATATCATTTTTTTATTTTTTCAAGATTAATAATTATGTACAAAGGATGCCCCCAGACAGAATGGGCATCATGGATAGAACTTATTTATGTGCAAGACATTTATAGGATCGGGGAGCTTCTCTCCCTCTTCTGTAGACAGTAAATAAACACCTGACCCAAAATTCATTGTAATGATGTAAGGTCCAAGCCAATTAGCTTTAAATTTGCCCTTTTGATGTCTATGTTGTTATTTTTTTGGATTTTCATGTAGGACAAGATCTCCCACTTAGAATTCTCTAGGGAGAACCTTTTTTTTTTAAGGCTTTGGACATGCACTTTTGATAAACCCTCATATGGTCAAATGACGCTTGACATTTTTCATCAAGAAGTTCTAACTCTTGAAGTCTAATAGCGTGGTAGTCTTCATCTATAACTACACCTTTGAGGGAAACTCTTAGTGAAGGAATCTCAACCTCCAAAGGTAATACTGCTTTAGTGCCATATGCAAGGGAAAAAGGAGTAGCCCCGGTAGGAGTACAAATACGCATTCTATAGGCCCACAAAGCTGGGTTTATCTATAAGTGCCAATCCCTACCATTCTTATAGACTGTTCTATGCAAGATTTTAAGAATGGTTTTGTTTGATGCCTCTACTCGAACATTTCCTTGTGGGAAGTAAATGGAGGACCAATGTTGTTTAATTTTGAATTTCTTGTAGAGTTGTTTAAGGTCCTTATTTTTGAACTGGCCTCCGTTGTCAGTGATAATCTTGGAAGGCACTCCATATCGACAGATGATATGGTTTAGAATGAATAGAGAGACTGTCTTTCCTGAGGTAACAAAAAGTGGGACAACTTCTACCCATTTAGTGAAGTAATCAGTAGCAGTGATAATAAACTTGTGTCCACCTGATGATTTGGGATGAATCTTCCCAACGAGGTCAAAGGCCCAGTGCTGAAATGGCCAATGAGATATAGAAGGAATGAGCTCCCTGTCTAGAGCATGTATTAGGTTACCATATTTTTGACACTTTTCACATGACTTTGCAAAAGCTACTGCATCAATCTACATCGTAGGCCAATAGTACCCTGCCCTAAGCAACCTTTGGGCCATGGCAAGACCATTGGAATGTCCCCCATAGATGCCCTCATGAATGTTAAGTAATGCTTGGTCAGATTCTTCCTTTTCTACGCATCTAAGAAGCATCCCAGCTAGACCCCTCCTATACAAATCACCAATGATAAGGGAATGGCAAGAGGCGTGTTGGGTAAGGTATGAGTAAATGGCACCATAACAGGATGACTCATGACCAACAAGGGTAAAAATGACATGGCTTTCTTGGGAGTCATAAATATGGTGATGTATCTCTTCCACCAGGAATTCAAATCTAGATTCATGCTGCTCTAATTGAAGAAGTGTATCCATAATATTAGCTGCTTTATTTTCTGCTCTAGGGATTTGCTGAAATGTGACAAATGTGAAGTAGCATTTCAAGGAATCAACCATTTTCTTGTAAGGTACCATTTTCTCATGTTTTGTTTGATATTCATCATTAACTTGGTTGATTATCTACTATGAATCCCCATAGATGTGTAACTCTGTGATTCTCCATTCTATGTCCATCTTAAGTCCATTTGTTAAAGCTTCATACTCAGCAATGTTGTTTGTACATGGGAACAATAACTTGTAAGACTTAGGCATCGTGTACCCATGAGGAGAAACAAATAAAACACTGGTTCCTGAACCATTTTGCATAAAGGATCCATCAAAGAACATATTCCGTGTTCTTACAGTCATATACATGAGGTGCTCATCTGGGAAGTCAACTTGAATAGGTGCATCATCTTGTATTGGGAAATCAGCCAATTGATCTGTTATGGCTTGTCCTTTGATTGCTTTACGCTCAATGTACTCTATGTCAAAATCTTAAAGTATCATCATCCATTTGGCAAGTCTACCTGTGAGGGTATCCTTAGTAAATATTTGAGTGGATCTATTTTTGCTATGAGGTGAATAGTGTGCGCAAGCATGTAATGTCGCAACTTTTGGGAAGCAAACACAACTGCAAGGCAAGCTTTCTCAATGCTGGTGTAGTTAACCTCATATGCAACAAGAGTATGACTGATGTAGTATATTTCTCTTTCTTTCCCATTTTCATCAAGTTGAGCTAGTAATGCCCCCAAGGAAGATTCTGTCACTGAAATCTATAGAATAAGTGGTTTCCCTGGGATAGGAGGCATTAAAATAGGAGGATTCACCAAGTATCTCTTGATTTGATCTATATTCTTTTGACAATCCTCATTCCAAACACATTTGACTCCCTTGTGTAGGTTCTTGTTGAAGGTTTGAGCTCTATCTGCCAATTGTGAAATAAATCTCCTTATAGATTGAAGACGTCCTTGAAGACTCCTCATTTGACTAATGTTTCTAGGAGGTGGCATATCTATGATTGCTTGGAATTTTTCAGGGTCCACCTCTATTCCTTTTGCTGAAATGATGAATACGAGTAGTTTTCTAGAGGTGACTCCAAATGCACACTTTTTAGGATTTAACCTTAGTTGAAATTGTACCATGCAATCTAGAATGACTTCTAAATCATCTAAGTGTGTGTCTCTTTGTTTATACTTGGCCAAGGTGTCATCCCCATAATCTTCCATGTTTTTATGCATCATTTCATGAAAACTGGTTGTCATAGCTCGTTGATAGGTGGCTCCTACATTTTTCAATCCAAAAGTCATAACGTTCCAACAATAGGTACCCCATGCGCAAGTGAATGCATTCTTTTCTTGATCTCTGCGAGCTATCTTAATCTGATTGTACTCAAAAAAACCATAAATCAAGGAATAAATCTCATTACCCGTAGTCATATCCACTATCATGTCTATATTGGGAAGTGGAAAGTAATCCTTTGGGTATACTCTATTGAGATCTCTAAAATCTATGCAAACTCGAATGGATTTATCATGTTTGGAAACTGGTACAATGTTTGATATCCATTTAGCATAAGCAATAGCTCTTATGAGTCCTGCACCATGGAGTTTCTCCATTTCTTCTTTGACTAGGAGAGCTATGTGAGGGTGCATCTTTCTCAATTTTTGTTTAGCTGGTTTGACACCTGGAGCTATGGACAAGTGATGCATGATAAGATTAATGTCCAATCTTGGCATATCTGAATAAGTCCACGTGAAGTTGATCTTATTTTTCTGTAAGAACTTGGTGTAAGCTTCATTTTCACGTGGAGACAAAGATTCAGCCAAGTGTACTATTTGTGGAGCTTCATATGTACCCAAATTGAATGCTTGTGTTGGTTCAATAAGTACTGAAGATGGATCTTGAAAGTAGCTAGGGAGATGATCAAGTACCTCATCCTTAGGCACCTCAGAGAGGTTTTCACCCTTGGATACATCATTTATTTTTACTTTTTTCAGTTCTGACACCGCCACACAGTGGTTTTCACCATTAGAACTCCAATTCCTTTGATTTGATTTTCTTTTTATTTTATGACTAAGGTACTTGATGTCTGGGTCTATCATGCTGGTAGCCGGTTCACTAGTGGAAGAGACTACAGGTTCAATGGCATTTAGGTAACAGGTTATCTCATAATGATTTTGATACGTCAAGAGCTCAGGTTCTTGATAGAGTTGGGACCAATCAATGAGGTCAGGATGAACAAGAGGCAAGTCAATGACTGGTTCAAGGTTATAAATGTGAATGATATTATTGTTATCTCTCAAAAATGCACCCTGTTAAGTTTGCAAGAACTTAACCTATTGGAGAAACATGGAAACATTCCAAGTTTGTGGGTAAACTATGGCTGGAATGAATCTCCGGGTTCTAGGCCGGATTCCTATATGATGATCACCTGTTTGCTTCTTGAAAGATTGAAAATTGATGGGGAAAAGGGATAGAAGGATTGCATGAAAACGTAAATAGCTGAAATGAAACCTAAACTAAGGTGATCCACCAAATTTGACATGAAAACATAACACACACAGGATTAAGTCCTGGGTCAACTAACTTGAATTGGAGGTAAAACACAAATCTCTTGTATAGGCATGCATTAATATTTCATAACAAGGTCATGATTAAACTGCTAAGAGGAAAGACTTCACAGTTAATAGCGCAAACTAAGACACTAGTTACAACATGCAAGCAAACATACTCTTCTGCAAGTAGATGCTACAAAGGGACATCATTAAAAGGAAAGAAAATCATTCAAAATTAACCCATCAACCATCTACAATGCATACAACAAGCAGAAAAGAGGCAAGGCTGACACAATTCAATAAATTGGTTCCGAGAACTTCAAACTCTGCATATTATTTCTCACAATGAGTTGCAGACTTCTGCAAAAATACATCAAGGACAGAGAAAATGTCACAAGCATGCCTCCTTACATAAATCAGAATAGGTTACAAAATGAGTCCTCAACTCATACTTATACAACTTAGCCAACTGCCTCATTTATGAGGGCCACAATATCAGGGATCGGATACAGAGAAAAAGGCCTATTTTTGGGACCTCTAAACAAGTGGAAAAGGTGTGAAAGAGGCTGCAAAAGTCATGCCTTATCAACCTGGTCATAATGGCCACCTATAAAGGCATTCTTATCTCTCTAGAAGAGTCACAAAAGTCTTTGAATTGCAATAACTTTTCTGCAGACCCAAAAATGCATCTTCTGACCCCTTTAAAAATCTGATCTTTCCACCTGTAAAAAAATCTGATTTCCAGCGGCTGAGAAAAAATCTGATCTCTTTCTATCTCTTCGCCTTCTGCGAGTGAGCGATGCCATTTGTTCCTTGACCTGTTGCACTCTGAATCTCTTTTTCTTTCTTAATTGATATTGAAACAAATCTATTCAAATATCAGCAGACTGCTCTGTGCACAATTTCTTGAAACTTAGAAATCTCTGATTAATCTTGGGATACTGCAAACCGAGCAAAATATCTCTCTTCTGCAAACTGAACAACCTGGGCTCTAAAGATGAAAAACATGGTAAATGCAAATGAATGCATCATCAACTCCTTTGAATAAATTCTGCTTTAACAGTTCATCGGTTCTGTCAACATTGCTGCTACATTTTTCACCTTTTGAAAGATCCCTGTGAGTGAGTGACACATCCTCTATTATCTCATCGCATACTCACCACCCATCTTTACTCCACTTTTCATTTTCTGTGATTGAGCGATGCATTAAATCTTGCTTAGTCATTCCATGTCTATCGCATACTCACTGCACTTTTTTTCTCTGCTTTTGAACTCATGCCAGTGAGCGATACTTCCTTTACTGACAGCTCATCGCACCCTCGCGAGTTAACTTTTCATATCACCTGAGTCTCAACGACTGAGCGCCTATGCATTCTGCTTTTCAGTTATTCCATCATTGCACACTCGCGGGCCTGAAAATTTCACTTTATGACTGATTGCGAGCGTGCGACAATATTTCTTCTCCTTCGTCGCCTAGTCGCGAGTTGCTTTCTGATCACCCTCATTTACTAGCAACTGAGCGACGACCTTCCCTTTTAAACTCATCGCATAGTCGCTGGCAGTTTAGAATGACTTTCAGATCCTGAGCGACTGTGCGACATTTATTTCTTTACCTTTAACCTGTCTGGTCGCTCACTCACGATCTTAATATCTCAACCTTTATCTTATGCGCGAGTGAGCAATGGCATCCATTTTCCGCTTGGTCGCCAACTCGCGAACTTCTTTTCTTTCACCTGAGTTGTTCGGCGACTGCGTGATTCACCCCTATAACAGTTCGTCGCCCACTCACGTGACTTTAAACATTGACTTCCATGAGACATCGCGACTGTGCGATGTACATTTTAAAACATCTTATCGCACACTCACGCATAGAACATAACTAAACACTAGTAGATTGCGACTGTGTGATTCACCCCTATAACAGCTCGTCGCCCACTTGCGTGACTTTAAGAACTTGAAAAAAACTCGGCACGACAAGGCAATAAGAATGAAACACATGTTTTAAGTGGATATAAAGTAACTTTGAAAAAGAGCACGCCATGACCTAGGGTTTAAATGTAACGTTTAACACTTGGATAACCTAGGGTTTTTGTTTGAATTTGGGCAAAGTTTAGACTTAAAACCTAAAAATATGACAGAGCTGAAGCCAGACTGAACAAGAAGTAATTGATTTGAGAACACCATTAATAACTGGGATGCACCCTTTCAATCTATCTGAAAAACATAACCAGCTCCACTTCTGAGCTGGAAAAAAAAAGAAAAAAAGATAACATTTCTAGTGACATCTGCGTGATGCTTGCCTGCTAAGCATATCAGACCAGCTGCCTATACCTAGTCCATTGGGCACGAAGTCACTTGTATGGCCAAACCTCTGAAAAACACATTCCCCTCAATGCTGCAATCACCTCCAGATTGCAACCTCTCCTAATCCATCCAGTAGCTGTGTATGGCTTTACGATATGCAACTACTTGATGCCTTCCTTGCAAGCTGTTGTAGCTAATTAGAGATTTATGAGGGAGGTATGTACGATGTGCAGTAGTGGATACATGTTTTCACTGCTTCATATGATGGATGCCTATCTCATGCAATTGTAGTTCACTACAGCAGCTGGCCCCTTTCTCAGAAACAACTATCTAAAATGTGCAACCAGCACTTAGGGAATGAAAATTGCAACTAATCTATG